>CM077246.1:23793031-23853031 GCA_039654775.1 Spinibarbus caldwelli | reverse complement strand
ATTGCTAAAGTTTCCCAAATCACTTTGAAGTTCCTAGAATGTTCTGGGTGGTTGCTGGGGCATTGCTATATGGTTGCTAAGTTTTCTACATTGCTTTGAGGTTGCTAGAATTTTCTGGGTGGTTGCCAGGGTGTTGCTATGTGGTTGCTAAAGTCTTCTACATTGAGGTTTATGGAAAGTTTTGGGTGGTTGCCTGGGTGTTGCATTTAGCACATTGTAATGCAGTATATTTTGGTCTGTAGATGACCTGGGTTACATAAAACATGAATTCCTGATCATTATGTTTGTTAGCAGTTTGATGATAATGACGACTCACACAACATGTATGTTTTGAAACACAGACACGTTTCTGTAGAGTTTACTGGCTTTGGAAAGGTTTTTGCCGTACACAGAGATAAAATAAATAAGTGGAATTCTTTTATAGTAACAACAATGATAGTAGCAGTCAAAGTAATATCACTTAGTCAACATTAATCTATATATATATATTTATATATATTTATATTTAGAAAAAGTTTTGTAATGTTTTTCCTTTAATAAGCTGGTATAAGACTTTGGTTCTCCGTTATATTTCCCAGTAGCAGCATTCCACATTAAAATCCAAACAGGAACATTGCTCCTCGTGTCATTTCGTGGTGACCCGTCCTGTGCTCTCGTGGGATCGGAGCTGTTCAGGTTGTCTCTGTCATTGGTCACCACTTGTCTTTGGTCATTTGGTTTGTATTTGGTGCAGCTTTAAGAGAGTTTCCTCATTATTATCCTTTACAGTCCAGTTCCGGTAAATCCTGTCCATCCAGCAATAAGTCACATATGATTATATCCCTCACGGTCTTTAATGCAACCTGAAATACGCCATTGCACGCACATGCACACACACTTATACAGTATTACATTCATTTATTCATTAGCTTCAAAGGCATAGTTCAGCCAAAAATGAATATTCCGTCATTATTTGCTCACCTCAAAATTACAGTTCATAGTGAGTCTGTCAAGCTCCAAAAAATAAATTAAACACTAAACTGTAGTCCACATAACTAGTGCACTACACGTCTTTGAAGTCATTGTTTGATCATTATGCATTGGTCTTATGATGAAAGATTCATCCATGCATTTTTAAACAGTTTTTACCTAGTAATGTTTAATAATTTCATAACTGGATCTTCCAGTGAAACGTCTGATTTCTCTGTGGTGATGTATGCAGGATGCTCCAAAGATTTAGTCTGCTTAAACTCCACCCCTTCCTGACTGCCACACCCACATCTCGACATCCAATCAGCAACCGATGCATAGAACCAAGTCTGCGCGCTACATTTTTTCTTTTTCAATAATCCATTTCATCTGTATGTACGTCACAATACGGAAGAAAGTATTTGATGCTACTCGTTTTCAGTCTTTTTTGCTAGTGGTAATATAGCCAAATAATTTTTAAAATTGTTATTATTATTATTATTATTATTATTATTATTATTATTATTATTATTATTATTATTTTACCCACAAATAGAAATTTGACCTGATAAAATATTTTATGCACTTGATAAAACTTTTTTTTTTTTTTAATTATAAAAATTACCAGTATTTTTTTTTAAATAGTTTATTAATTTCTATTATCTTTTCAGGTCAAAAAAATCACACTTTTAAATTTACTTAACAGTACAAAAGAATAGAACTGATGCTACTTCTGTTTCATCACAACTAATTAAATGAACTAATTAACAACTAATTAAATTTCTGTTTCATCACAACTAATTAATTAATTAATATAGAGAGAGAGAGAGAAATTTCCTTGACTTTTTGACAATTTATTAATTTCATTACTTTTCGATGTCTAGAAATCACTTTTAAATGTACGTCACACTATGGAAGTAAAGATCTGATACCAATTCTTTGCAACTTTAAGTTATTGTCTAATGAAATGTTGTAATATGAACATGAATTTGTGTGTGCATTGTTTCAAAATCGCTCCAATACTTTGACATCACTGATGCAAAAGTCAAAAAATAATAAATTTCATCTTTATGAATAATAATATTAATATAGATTATATAATAACAAAATATATAATGCATTTTATTAAGCTATAATAATTAATAATAACTAAAAGCTGTTGCATGATTTTGTATGACCTGGAATATAATGCATGTGTCGTAATTAACTTTTTATGGTGTTTTTTTTTTTTTTTTTTTGTCCTTTCGAGAGCTTGACAGACATGTTAACTATGAACTGTATTCTGAAAAACAGGCATGCAATTCTCTATTGCAGTGAAAAAAAAAAAAAACATATGCATTTGGAGAGACTTGAGGTGAATAAATGATCCCCGAATTTACATTTTTGTCTGAGGATGTCCTTTAAGGCAGGTCTTATCCCAGGAGCTCCCATATAACAGTAGCCCTTCTGTCTTAGTTTCCAATCAGTGTCCATTTCTTTCTTTCTTTCTTTCTTTCTTTCTTTCTTTCTTTCTTTCTTTTTCTTCCGCAGGTTCAGGGATTTCTGCTCCTCTCCCTTAGGCGGGATCACGTCCAAGTCTTGTCTTAGGAAAATTCCCATACGATCGGCGTCTACAGGCCAATGTGCTTGTGTTTTGTTTTGTGTCTTCGTTGTGGGCCACTCACTGGATGCGCAACCCAATGCTTCCTCCGCCCTCCGCTGGGCCAGACGTTTGCTTGTGTTTGCTTTGGTTAGTCATCTCCGTGTCTGAAGTAAGCTGTCTTAACCACAGCTCTGGTGTAATTTAGCTAGTATTTATTATTAGGGTTGTAGAGGTCCAACCCAGTGGAATATAAAGTGATGCTATCACATCGTCTGTTCAAATAAGACAAGACGGTCCTGCTTCGCATTAGCAGTGTCATTTTCACTGGGACTGTCTTTTGGTTAGTTCCTCGTCCTCATGTAAACGTTAGCAGTGGGACATTGGTGTCGGCGTTAGCGCGGTCGCGCTGCTCGGACTCTCTTGCTCCTCTTGCTGACAGTGGTAAAGCGGAACGGCGTTAAATCTGGCTGCTCTCCGGGTGGGAAACGTTTCATGAAGTGGACGTCCTGCTGGTTGGGAAGCGTGTGCGGACCACGGCGAGGGCGCCCTCTTTTGGTGAAGCCCACGTACCACCCTGTGTAGCGCGCCGACATTAGCGCTGTGTAGTTGTTTTCCAGGACTTTCTCGATGAAGACGCAGTCTGCACTACGATTGCTGGCCTTCTGGGGAGACAGAAAAGTCCATAGACACACATGGAGACAAATGTGTTAGCTTGACCATTAATGTTGTATGATAATGCATTTAAAGATCCCAAGCGTGGACTAAAATTCACAGATGTGTTTGTAAGATTTGAGATTATCTGCATTAGTTGTTCTCAATCTTTTTGATTCCATGTAAGCTAATATTACGCATAATGTAAAACAGGACTTAATATACTTTGTTAATGTGAAGGATCATCCTCATAATGTTTTAATGTTTTCCTCATATTTTGAGTTATGCATTACACTGTTTTAGGGTTATGAAATGTCTGTAAACTTAGAAACAGCAAATTACCAGTATCTTTTTTGTTACTTCTTCTGTATTGACAAATTGGCTCATTTTTGTTTACACAAACTATGAGTTCTAATATATTAAAATAATTAAATAATTATAATAATTTAATTAATTCCACAAGTTTCAAAATTTAATTTTCAGTAGCTCACAACTACATGATTTTTACAGTTTATTTTTCATTACTTTTTGCAATTTTTTTAAAATGATTTTTAAATAGCAATTTCTTAGCAATTTCTACATGATATAATAATTTAATTTTAATTTCATAATTCCACAAGTTTATAAAAAAAAATCTTTTTTTTTTTTTTTTTTTTTTTTTTACTCAAAACAGCAATTTCTCAGCCATTTCTACCTGATAAAATATTTTAGCTCTTACCATAACTAGAAAAATATTTATAGGTTCTTAAATGAAAATGACACTTGGTAAAGTGTAACACTCTTCAGAATATCTTCTTTTGTGCTCCACAGAAGACAGAAATGGCTACTTCTAAAATGTGACAAATTCTCTATTCATATCCTGCCTCAACTTTGTTTCAGTAGGTGATACAGGAAAGAAAGAAAGTGAAAGAAATCAGCAGTGAAGTTCACCTTGCCTACGAGTTTCCCTCTGCGGTTCATACACAGGTAATAATTGGTTTCCTTCCCTCGGATTCGCACCTGGCTGCCGAAGGTGTCTGCCTCCACTACGAGCTGGGCTTGTAAAGAGACAGGCAGAGAGACAGACAGACGTTACTAAAATATCACTGTGAGCTCTGGTTTTGCAATGACGTAAAAAATTAGTGTTTATAATTTGATGAAATGGATCTGTTTGAGCTGTTGCCTTGACTGGCACTATTAATAACAGTTCAGAAAGAGACAGAGGGCTGATAACCTGATGGTTTAAAGCCAAATCAAGCTCCATATAATTTACATCAGCAGTTGAATTCTTAATCCGGGCCTGGCATTATGGAATACATTTTGGCAATGGTGGGTCAATATGCATAACATATGCTGTAGAAATAATATGAGCAGTATAGCAGTATGCTATTCTGATCAGCCTCTCTGTCACTGCATTATAAAAGCCTCCAGCTACAGTTCACTGTCAGCCTCCAGTGAGGTCATTCAGCCTGTGTGTGTGTGTGTGTGTGTGTGTGTGTGTGTGTTTCAGGATATGGCAGTTGAAGCTCTGAAATGGCTTCAGCGTGACCTTTATGAGCGCAGGGGTCACCAGAGATCAATAACCTCTTTGTCTTCCTCCAATCTCTCCTCATCCAGACATCCCTCACTCGCTGTGTAAATACATTCATCCTCACCCCCTTCCCATCTCCCTGTCTTTCTCTTCCCTTTATTTCCTGATGAGGAGAGTCAATCACAAAACCTCAAGCTCTCTGGAAGCTTTCGGAATAATATTTTCACAATAAAGAATGAAAGAATTATGAGGGTGAATCTCACAAAAACTGTCAAGATTGTGTCCAGGTCATATATTCTTACAGCAACGGAGTAAGAAATTATATTGTATATAATTAAAACAAAGCCCGTTTTAGGACCATTAATATTTTCTGAATTCTAACATTATTTGCATGATAATTAATTCTATTTTCAAGACAGTCTTATTCAGTTGCATTCTGACATTAGTATTGTATTTCCCATTATTATTTAAATTTACTTAAACTTTTAGTAGTGTGTGTATTTTTATTCATATCTTAGCTATTTTAGTAAATGAAAATTATAAATATTGCTTTGAAAATTAGCTAAATAAAATAAGTTCAGGTTTTTTATTTTTTATTTTATTTCAGTTAACATTTATTTTATTTCAATTAATGGACATTTTAGTTTTCATTAACTATAATAACCTGCTACTAACCTGCTAATTAAAGCCTTGTAATAATATTACAATGTATCCATGCATTACAATAATAAGAATTTGAGGAAAAAACATGCTTAATTATTCTGAAAATTATTTCTGAAAATACAAAAAAGAAATAATAATAATAAATAAATAAATAATGCATTCATTCATTCATTCATTCATTCAGTAGGCTACATTTTGGATGTTTTTGTGAGATTCACCCATGAATAAAACGGGCCCATTGTTAGATCTGAGTGCAGATATCCTCTTTCAACTTTCACGTCCATTGATTGTGTGCTTCTGAAACCCATCCAAGGCCATTCAGAGGAGGAGAGGGGGATGGATGGATGAATGGATGGAAGGGGGGAGAAAGGAGTACACGAAGATAGTGATTGACTGAGGTTTTCCAGTCACCAATACTGATATCTAGAGTATGAAAATGTGGGATTGTTTGGTAGATATGGGAACTGACAGCAGTGGGAATTATGGTGATATGGCTAAAATCTAAGATAACAGGTTTATATTACTGTAATGATGTGACTGTCAACAAAACACTACACGAAAACGGAATTCAGTGGCTTTTTTTTCGCTCTGTCTGTAATCACTGTATCAGCAGTAGCTGAGTCTTTTCTTCTACTTTTCCTGTTTCCTGTGTGTGTGTTTGTGGGTGGTCTTTCTTATGTGTGTGTATGTGTTGTTACCATATTTGTCTCCGTCCTCTCCGCGGGCACTGATTTTGCGTCCAAGCACCTGGACGTGTTTCCCACTGGTGCGGCTGTAAAGCTGGTACACGCGATGATGTCGCCGGCTCATGGCGTCTCGTGCACGAGTCTGATTCTCCACGTGCACGCTGAAATTCACCCCGTCCACTCCAAACACCTGCAGGCAACAGACCACACACATCCACTCTTTATTTCCCCTTATATTCAAGTGAAGTCATTGTGAAAACAATTCTGAACTCATCACTACCAAAAAAGCACTACGGTATTAGCCTAGGTTTTTTGTTATATGAAATTGTGACATTTCACCTGATTTTTAAGTTGGTTTAATGTAATTTTAATTGAAATGACTCGTACAACCAAGTTGGTTATGCTTAAAAATTTAAGTCAGAAACTGAATTTACATTAAGTTGAAATAGGTGGATTTTTTTTTCCATGGTGTAATATAAAAAAAAAAGATTAATAAATGCTGTAAAAATATATTTCTCATAGTTAGTTCACGGTAGCTAATGCATGAACTAATGCTTACAAATTGAACCTTTTTGTAAACTTTCCACATTTATTAAGTCAGACTATTTTGATGTAAGATTATAAAGACAAATGTAAACATATTTGAAATAACATGCACTGATTGAATTAGGCACAATAAGACCAGGAATACCCATTAAACAGGTTATTTTGTTTTCAGGTTAACTCACCTGTAGAGGATTACACATGACCAGCATCATCTGGATATACCTGAGGAGCCAGAGAAAGACAGAGAGAGCAATCAAGGTCAGGTGAGTATTACCATGGTAACACAAACAAATCCACCCAGCATCCCAAAGCCCTGCTGACGGATCAGGTCTATGGGGAATGTGAAGTTAAAATGAACATCTTAAGAGCTTGACTCATCCTCCAGTCTGAATATCATAGTTTATGTAAAGGATTATGTAGAGTTAGACACTCATTATCAAAAAATAAGACAGGGGTCTTATGTCGGGCTAGAAGTGTTTATTTACCATTTAAAATTCCAATCATTTTTTTACAGTGTACTTATTAAACATAAAACACATGAATATGAAATAATGATTTGAGTTAAATTATTTTACAATGTGACAAGAAAAAGAGCAAAGAGTGATTCAAGAGAAATTAAACTACTACAGTACTATAAAAATAATCCATCAGGGATATTATACAATTCATTGGCCATTATTCAAAAAGACAACAGAAATGTTGTCACTGGCCAATCAGAATACTTAGTTCCCTTTCGATACTACACTCATACTGCGTCGCTAGAGGCTTATGTGGAAAACTTGACCATTGGTTCGTGCAGTGAATTAAAAACAAACCAATGGCTCAGCAGCGGAGGAAACCTGCCAGAGCCAGCCAGAAGGGGTGGAGCCATCTGGCTATATAAGCGGGCAATCGCCATAGGATCTCAGATCAATTCTCCTTCAGCTACAACGATCTTCCCTTCGCTGATCTATGGGACTTGAAGCCGCCTCGCCGCTGACACACCTCGCTGCGGACAAGACGCTGACTTGCCTGCACCACTCTATTGTTCCCGCCCGCTTTTCGAGCCGCCTTCAGCGTTCCGGCGCAGATACCAGCTCATCCCCAGCCGCCATCTGGTGAGTTTAAAAAAGCAAATTTCTTTCTAAAAGAGCAGCAGCGTTGTTTCAAATGCCGCGCCGTCATTGCAGCTCGTGCAGGACTGCCCTGCACGCTGACGACGGCCACTCAGAGTGCATTTCCTGTCTGGGCAAGCCCCAAACGCCCTCTGTTAAGGCCCCAAGAACTCCGTTCGGTTCCGGGTGCCGGGTGCAGTATGTTTGTCTCAAACACTGTTGTGAATACTGGGCTGTTCCAAAAGTGCCCACACAAACAGCCGCTGGTATAGCGAGAAAAATAAAACAAACATTTTCAAAAAGAGAGCAAATTTCCTCTTCCACCTATCACGAGTGTCAGGTCCCACCACCCGAGCTAATTCAACCCCTCGTCACACGGGCTAAGGCCTGGCAGGCTATCCCCGGAGTGTCAGACTAGGTTTTGGACACCACGTGCTAGTCCGCTCAGACAGCATGACAGTGGTATCTTATATAAATCGCCAAGGCAGGCTAACCTCGAAACGCCTTTTCAAGATGGTGAGATGCCTTTTAGAGTGGGCACATCTCAACCTGCGTTCACTGAGGGCATCACATATGCCCGGCGTATTGAACCAAGGAGCAGACATGCTATCTCGGAGCAACGTCCTCTCAGAGGAGTGGATGTTACACCCACAAGAGGTTCACATAATCTGGGAGATCTTTGGCAGGGCAGAGGTCGACCTCTTTGCCTCAAAAGACAACTCTCACTGCTCAATTTATTTTTTAGGACCCGCTGGCCCACGATTGGCCCAACCTCCTCCTGTATGCTTTCCCCCGATCACTCTGATCCCTCAGGTAATCAGGCAAGTCAGGGAACACAGACACAGGGTCCTTCTGGTGACCCCGCTCTGGAGGAACCAGCTTTGGGTCTCAGAGCTGTCTCAGCTGCTGATAGCAGCCCCATGGCCCATTCCCCTGAGGCAGGACCTTCTCTCTCAGACAAACAGGAATATTTGGCACCCCCAGCCCGAGCTGTGGGCTCTGCACCTCTGGGCTCTCGACGGGAATCAGCTGATCTCCCCAAGAGCATCCTGAATACTATTTCACAGGCTAGAGCTCTGTCTACATGATGCCTCTATGCCCTTAAATGGTCGGTCTTTTCCTCCTGAAGACCCAGCTTCATGTGACATATCAGTGATATTGTCTTTCATACAAGAGCTATTGGATAAGGGCCGTTCCCCTTCCATGCTGAAAGTCTATGTGGCAGCTATAGCAGCTTCCCATGCTCCTATAGCCGGACAGTCTGTGGGCCGAAACAGCTTGGTTGTTCGTTTCCTTAGGCTCAATCCGCCACGGTCCCTGCGTGGGATCTTCCCACGGTCCTGAGAGCCCTCGAGGGTTCCCCCTTTGAGCCACTACAGTCTACAGACTTAAAAATCCTGTCATTAAAAACCGCCCTGCTACTGGCATTAATTAAACAAATTATTAAATGAATAGGCATCTTGCAGGCTCTCTCGGTAAGCCCTGCCTGTCTTGAGTTTGAGCCTAACGACTCCAAAGTCGTCCTAAAGCCAAGCCATGGGTACATCCCTAAAGTGCTCTACACCCCATTTAGAGCTCAGGTTATCACTCTCTCTGCGCTTTTTCCTTCTGCGGAGGACCAGGAGCTTAACCTTCTCTGCCCTGTTAGGGCACTGAGAATTTACATCGAGTGTTTAGGCAGTCGGAACAACTCTTTGTGTGCTTTGGTGGCCACACCAAAGGGTCCCCGGTCACAAAGCAGAGAATTTCTCGATGGTTCGTTGACGCTATTGCGCTAGCATACTCCTCCCTGGGCCTGCAAAGCCTCGCGGGGCGTGGCTTCGTCTTGGGTGTGGTCTAGCGGTGTGTCCATAGCAGAAATTTGTGCAGCGGCCGGCTGGGCCTCGCCGTCCACGTCCGTCAAGTTCTATAACTTGGATGTTCCAACCTTACAGGCTCGGATCCTATCTGAGGCACGCGCCTGCTTAGAGCAGGCATATTCCTTGTACGCTCTTGGCCCTTTCAAAAGTGCTAAGACTGTATTGATTTATTTGGAACGATTACCCAAAGCTGGGTTGACCTCAGTGAGTTCAGCCCTCTTGCCTCCTGCGGTGCTCACCCTACTTATACTTGGTCCCTCTGAGCCTTAATTGCTCAAGGCCAGTTCATACCAGTCGTTCTTCTTTCATGGCACGGCGGGATTGTATTGGTTCCCCATAAGCGTCTAGTGACGCAGTACGAGTGTAGTGTCGAAAGGGAACATACTCGGTTACTAACGTAACATTTCCCTGAGATACGGGAACGAGTACTGCGTTGCTGGCTGTGCCATGATGCTGCACGACTCTGTGTCTTCGCTTCAGTCGAATTTGACCTGAGATCCTATGGTGACTGCCCGCTTATATAACCAGATGTCTCTGCCCCTTCTGGCGGGCTTCCTCGCCATGGGCTCGTGCAGCTCCGCTGCCGAGTCATTGGTTCATTTTTAATTCACTGCACGAACCAATGGCCGTGCAGTTTCACTGAACAATTGTAAAGCCTTCAGTCCTCTTGAGAAAAAGGAGTTTTCCCCATAAACGTCTAGCAACGCAGTACTCGTTCCTTTATCTCAGGGAACCGAGGTTACATTAGTAACGAGTACGTTTTCAAGTGTAGGTGACAATTAAAATAAGTCACTATGAAGTAGAGGTAGTGACAGATCAGAATGTAACGGATGGACCCTTTTCACATTGACAAGGTTCTCAGAATCAGAAGTCGTCATAGTTGGGTAAACAACATGTAGTTGTTTAAACATATAGTTGTGAATGGAAAAACAAATGTAATACTGTATTAGTTTTCCTATTTGCTCCACTAAAGTCTTTGAATTTACAAAAATAAAAATAAAATAAAATCAAGAGATTATCTTTGTCAGAAATTAGAAATATTTAGAGTTTGCCATCAAAGACTTACACAGTGACAGCAGAATTAACTAGTTTTCTGTAATTTAATAGTAAGGTAATATAACACAAAAAATACAGTGTAATAAATGTACATACATTTAAAAAAAATGAAAATATGAAAATCTTTGCTATTTGTGATGTTAATAACTGTGGAATTATTGAAATTCATTATTGAAAAAGTAAAATTGTAGGGCAGGACTTGGACATCATAATTTGTTGATTGGCTGTTAAGATGTGGGTGTGGCACTGAGACAAGGGTGGGGTTTAAGTGGACTAAATGATTGGAGAAGTCCTGCATGTCACCATATGTAATTTTCACCAGAAGATCCAGTTATGATGAATATTCATTCTTCCAGTAGTGTTAATAAAATGTTAATTTTCTTTCTCAAGTTATCTGGTCTTTAATAACATTCTCAACAGTAGCACAAAAAAGTTATTTATACATCGTTCATGGAACATTTTTTTTCTCAAATGTTTTCGTTCAGTGTGTGTGGGTTTTTTTTTTTGTTTGTTTTTTTTTTTTTTTTTTTGCTGCTTACTACTTACTACTTTTTCAGAATGTTCAGAAAACGTTCAAAAGTAACTTTTCCATATTATTTGCTAAATTAAAAAAATGGAACATTCCCTTAAAGGGATAGTTCACCCAAAAGTGAAAATTCTGTGATTAATTACTCACCCTTGTGTCGTTCCAAATCCTTAAGATCTTAGTTCATCTTCGGAACACAAATTAAGATATTTTTGATGAAATTTGAGAGCTCACTGACCCTGCATAGATAGCAAAACAACTACCACATTCAAGGCCACTGATATCACATGGACTTTTTTATCAATGTCTTTACTACCTCTCTGGGTCTTGAAAGTGTCAGTTGCGTTGCTGTCTATGGAGGGTCAGAAAGCTCTCGGATTTCATCAAAAATATCTTAATTTGTGTTTGGAAGATGAACGAAGGTCTTATGGGTTTGGAAGGACATGAGGGTGAGTAATTAATGACAGAATTTTCATTTTTGGGTGAACTTTCCCTTTAATGTTTTCTCAAACGTTTGTATAATCAAGAAGAAAAAAAAAACATGTAAAACATGGGAAATTACGACATCATTCAGAAAAAAGTTTTCATAAGTTTTCACATTAACAAAATGTTCTTAGAACATATTTTTGTTAACTGGGTTTTGATTAAATAAGGTTAAAACACTATTTAAAAAAAAAATGAAACATGCACTGTTAAATTGTTCACAATAGCATGCATTTAGAGGATAGATGATGTGAATTTTAATTTAATGACAATTCTAAACTACTTTGCCTTGGTTTAATCGCCACATGTTGTTGGAAAAGGGAAAAACCTGACATTTGAAGCATAACTCACATTTTCATGGAAACTTGGAAGGCCGTGGGTGTGAGTAAGATTTTAAGCGTATAAGAGCGAGTGGATGAGGGCAGCGCTGCAGCTGAAGGGCCCACGGTAAACTTCTCCATCACCACAGGCCCTGTTCTGGCAGGGGACCGCCACTTTGAAATCGAACAGGCCCGCAGGACGGATCAGTGCGTCTGCTCAACATAAGTCAGTGTGAAAAGTCCGATGTTATGACAGCCAACGAGGAGACCACAGGCCCCTACGGGACTAACGCCTGCTGCGGACTCAAACGTCAGAAACCAGCGGAGGAACAGATTTCACTTCTGCTCAGAGACGCTTGACAATGATGTGTGCAGTTTTTCTGATGTAAAAACATTTTCTCCTGTCCCAGCTTAATATGCAGAGACAACTAAAAGTAAACCATTTGTCGGCTGATTCAACACTGTGAGACAGACTGTTTGAGCTTCCCAACACAGCAACATCTGATCAATCATTGGCTTGAGTTCGGAGCGTTATTTAAACTAAATTGAATCAACATTGAACTAAATTGAGCTGAATAATAACACTATTGTCTCACAGTGCAGTTTCTTAAAATTCCCATGAGAAATAAACTAGACAGAAATGACTCAATATTGTCATACAGTAAGAGTATGGAGCTATAACATTAGCTCCGGTCATTTTATCTTGGATGAATTTGATTCATATTGAGTTTCTATTGAGATCTCTGACTTTGGTATCAAAGGTGGAATGTCTAAGGAGAAACATCTGAGATGCAAGAGTCTCCAGCAAGGATTTCCCGTGTAGTTATTAGCCCTATGATCCTACTGTTTCATATTTTAATATATTTAAATTTTTAATGGCTCTAAATGATTGACATGATCAAAACTTTGCTGTTGCACACAATACACTACATGCCTTCTGTCTTCTGATTGATAGTTTATTTTTTTTATTAAATAAATGTCCTTTTAATGTCCACCTTCAGCTCGTGCTTCACGTGTCTTTTTGCTGTTAAATCTTCACTGATTTTTAAGAAGTAAACATAACTTTGATATTGTTAGTAAAAGTTCAAGGTGAACGCTCACTGGACTGAAGCAGTTTAGCTTTCATTTGATATTTTCTTTTAGAAAAGTCAGTGAGTATCATATGATCATCAGGCTTTTGAGGAACTTTTATTCATTCATCTCTCAATCATCATTGTATTGCATTGCATTATATGTTTTGATAATCAAGCTAAGAATTTAAATATCATCTTTATAAGACATTATTGGAGATGCACAGTAGAGTGAAAACATATATAATTTTATGCAAGTATGTGCTATACTGTTACAAAGATCTCGTTGATTTACATTAGAAGCATCAGAATTTCATACTTTTTTATTTATATAAATATCAGCATCTGCACCAATTTTTGCTCAGTTTGGGCCTCTGAATAAAATTGATCTGTTGTTTCCTCCATATTCTCACTATATCAGATTATGAGCCATAAATGCCTGATGCATCAAATATGATGTTCAACAACAACAAAAAAAAAAGCACATGATTTTTTTTTATTTTCTAAAGGCTCAATAAAATATTTAGATAGATTGATTGATTGATTGATTGATTGATTGATTGATTTTCTTTGTGATCTTCCGGTCCCAAGGTATGGCTTAGGTCTGTGGGATTATCACCTGTTTTATCATCCACTAGGTGAAACCTTGAGTTTGATGAATGTCAAGGAATGAGTAATGAGCAAAAGTTTCATTTTTACCATCCAAAAAAAAAAAAAAAAAAAAGTTTAAATTGAAGTATTAAATCACTAAAACTATATAGACTTATTTAAAAAAAAAAAAAAAATAGAAATGACAAAAATGTTAACTACAATTAAAATGAAAACAGAAATATAAAAATAAAATCTAATGTAATCTAATAATCTGAATAAATAAACTTTCCATTGATGTATGGTTTGTAAGGATAGGACAATATTTGGCCGAGATACAACTATTTCAAAATCTGGAATCTGAGGGTGCAAAAAAAAAAAAACTAAATAAATAAATTGAAATATTGAGAAAATCGCTTTTAAAGTTGTCCAAAAGGAAATTCTATAGCAATGCATATTACTAATCAAAAATTAGGTTTTTATGTATTTGTGGTTGGAAATTTACAAAACATCTCCAAGGAACAAGATCTTTACTTAATACCCTAATGAATTTTGGCATAAAAAAAGGATAATTTTGACCCATGCAGTGTATTGTAGGCTAGAGCTACAAAAAATACCAATGCTACTTAAGACTGGTTTTGTGCTCCAGGGTCACATATTTTCTCACTTTCTTTATTTCTCTCTCTCTAGAAGCTAATGCACACACTTCTCCATCTTTCCCTCCCTCTGTCTTTTCCGCACTCTTGGCAAGTGTTTGATGAAAGCAGTGAATCGGATCTCTCTCTCTCTCTCTCTCTCTCTGGGTGGTGTGGGTGTGTTCAGTGTGATGTCTCTCATTGAGAAGGCGAGAGTGGGTGTGAACCGACCGGAACACATCACTTCCTCCTTATCGTCTCGCCAGTGACCCCGCGACCTCCTCATGACCGAATGTCTGACATTATGAGCGTGTGGGTGTGTGGACAACTTTTGCCATACTCATGAGGCCAAAATATTAGTCAAAAATGTTCTTGCTAATAGTTGACTTTTAAACAAACTACTGGTAAGTTATGTAAATTGGCTGTAAATGTACTTCTGTCAGCAGGTTCATGTGAGGGTTGGTTTAGTGTATGACAAATCCCTGAAAGCATATGCATATGTTATATGTTATCTCTTATCAGACTATGCACTCTTTTAAGGGTGTAATTTTTTCCATTTTTTTTTTTTTATCTTAAAAGTATACTTGGTTTTAAGAATTAGTAAGCATGAACTATACGATCTCAAAAATAAAGGTTCCCTAATGGGTTTTCGCAGTGAGGCAACAGAAGAGCTACTTCAGGTTAATTTCAGTGATCAGTTCTTAAAAGAACCATTTGTTTCTTACTGTGAAGAACATTTTAAATTCTAAAGAGCCTTTTTACACTATAAAGAACCTCCAATGGAAATATTCTATGCATGTTAAAGGTTCCTCATGCTACCATCAATGCCAATAAAGAACCTTTATAGTAAAGTAAATTACAAGTAACCAATCACCAATGGCATGTGTTTAGCACAGGCTCTCTGTTTGTCCAACCAATGGAAAACCAATGGAGTGTTTAAAATGTTTGTGATTCAGGTTGGTGATGCATAAATGACAATTCATCTTTTAACATCTCAGTGTTGTATATGTGCTTATTTGGAGACACCCGCAAAGGAAGTCTTATGATTTCAGAAGCAAGACGCTTCCAGTGACTCTGACGCGATCGATTGCATATATGCCCTTTGACCCCTGATGTAACAGCGAATCACTGAGCTCATTCTGCGAGATTCCCAGTCAGTGAGGTTTCCTCCGGCTGACATTATGATCGGTGAGAATTGCGGCCGGGTTGTGGCTCTTTTCGACATTAATATTCCGCCGATAGCGATAAGACGGTAGTTTTTGATTTATTCTGGATGATTCAGCTGCGGCCTATCGCTTGTTTACAGCCCAAAAATTCACCTCGCAAATGAAATCACCGGCAGGGTCAATGAAGGCTCCGCAAACAGAGGAAAACACACCAGAGGGGGAAAAAAAAGACAGGAATGGAAGAGATATGAAAGGAATTGAGAGAGTGTTTCTCATCTTGTCGTTTTTAATCCCTCGCTCTTTCTCTCCCTTCCTCTCTCTTGTTTCCCTGTCTGGAAGTAGAGAATGAACGACTCCCCCACACTGCCTCAGCTATGAAGAGATATTAGAGAGACAGGAAGCATCTAACCAGCTGACAGCTGCAACCAAACACACACACACACACACACACACACACACACACGTACACGCTCTCTTCATCATGCCTGTCAACACACATTTAACATACACATGCACTCATAATGCCTCATGTTCAATCATACTTCATCACAAAACCACACAATTAAAGGAATGCTCCAGGTTCAGTACTGGACAGGATTTTTATAGTTAACTAAAACTAAAACCATAAAATAATTTTTGTTACTTGAAATAAAACAAATGTTAACTGAAATTATATATATATATATATATATATATATATATATATATATATATATATATAACTAATATAAATGCAATAATAAAAATTAATAAAAATAAAACTATATAGACATATTTAAAAAAAAATAATAATAATAAAAATGACAAAAAACAACAAAATTACTAAAACTTTAAAATGAGAACAGAAAATAAAAAAAAATAAAAAACTAATTAAAAATATTAAAACTTATTTTTAAAAAATATTAAATAGCACTGCTAATACTGTTCACCCAAAACTTTTTAATTAACTTACCCTAAGGTAAAATGTTTTTTTTTTTTTTGTAAAATAAAATAAAATAATAGAAAATAGAAAATAATCTAAAAATGTGAAAATTTTATTTTTTATGAATTTGTTTCTCATACAAAACATATGGTTTCAGAATACTTAGAATGTAGTGCACGAGCCATATGGACTACTGTTATGGTAATTTAAAAAAAAAGTTATTTATTTATTTACTTATTTACGTGCCCACTTTCATGAAAAGCACCATCTATTTTTGCGTTTCAAAGTTTTAAATGGCATAAGGGTCATTAAATAACTAAATATTTATTTTGGGCTGAAGCTATTGATGTACCTTCTGTGGCTACATTAATAACTCAAATTAATTAATTAAATTAATAATTAGTAACAAATGATACAACTAGTATAACTATAACTAACCTTACCTGGATACATACAGTAAAAAAGTAAACTATATTACTGCACAGCTCTGTACATAAAGCTATGTATATATTGTATTCAGCTTCATTTGCACATTTGCATACAAAATATGGTCGCATAATGCGATAAATGTCACTGAGTGACATTTCATTCACTAAATGTGTTGTGTACATCAGCTACAGTATACACACATTCCCTACATTAAACAACAAACCACAGGAACACACACTCTATAATAGCTGCGCAATGTACAAAAACCACATTTCCCTTGTTCAACACTTCTGTACGCTTAACAACTACCCACACATGATTTATAGTAATAGTCTGTCTGATGATCGTTTACTTGTCTACTTGTCTACCACAAAAGAGCAAGTCCTTTGGAGGAAGAGTGTAAGATAAATGTGCCAATCTTTAGAGATTTCTATGCGTTAATGACATCTGTTATGACTAACTAACCTCTGAGTACTGCTGTAGTTCCTGTAAGAAGAACGTTTTGCTAAACTTCCCATTAAGTTATGAAAACGTCATTTTTTTTTATGTGAATGTTAAAGGCCCATTCCATTTTGTAATTTTGTAAACATAATGAGAATGTTACTTTAAATGTTCTATATGAATGTTCTGAAACAAGTGTGAAACAACATTTAAAAAGCGTTTCTGAAAAAATGTTCCATGATGCATAAATAATGTCTTTGTGCTAACGTTTTGAGAACATAAGCAAACGTTCTGTTAACATTACTGGAAGCACGTTTGTTCATAACGCTGAGAGAACCTTCCAACAACGTTCTGAGAATGTTCTCTGTTCTCCGGGGTTCATGCTGTCTTTCTCTATGGCAGGCTCAGTTGCTGAACAGTGCTGAATAGTTGGTGGGTTGCTGAGAAAATAGCCTTTGATATGTAAATGTCATAACTGTCATAACCATGATGATTTCTGAACAAGTCGTTTTTGCAGCTTAGTTTCCATTGTGAATGTTAGATTGTGTCTATTTAGAACAGCGAATTCTTATTTGAAAGGACAAGAAAAACAGTGTTTGCCTTGATATGTCCATTGTAACCTATGACCTCTCAGGGACTGAATCAAGCATGGCTTTAAAACTTTTAAAAGCGACCTGTTAGAATTCCCATTCAGAAAAAAAGTGCATGCAAACCTGCCATCCTTCTATTTTGCATACAGGTTTTGTGAGCCAATCACGTGAGCCGTTCATGCCATATCACTAATGAGTCTGGAGCTGCAGGGAAATGACAACATTGATTGGCTGATGACCACAAGATGCGCATATGGACTGCATCTCTGTCTGAGTAGGTACTTCTTTTGAATAAGCAATTACTTTGCAACTGTTAAAAAAGTATGTTCTATGTAGTATGAATATGTGTAGTATTAATGTAATCTGGATGTATACTACATTCATCATGTTGTCATTGTCATGTGACCTACCACACTTTACTGCTGTTCACAAATCCTCTCCCATGGCCTTATGGAAAAGTAAAGTGTCCATGAGATGTGCACTTCAGAAAAAGTCTTTTTGCCTACTATATAGTAGAGAAGTGTGCGATTTTGGATGCAGCCATGATTCCAAACCCTGTGCTGTGATTAATAGTTTATTTCATTCAATTTATATGAAATGACCTTGCAGTGTATATGGGATTTATTCATTGTTTTTATGCCATAAAAGGTTTTATATCATTTCCCTGCAGCTCCAGAGTGATTAGGGGAAAAACGTTTACTACTTTGGATGGTTTTTACTACCAGATGGTATAATTACAGGGTCATACTAACTAGCAAAACCCCTTGATGCTGAATTATCTATGAGCAATTCCAACCAATCAGATTCTTGGAGATGATCTGCCGTTCTGTTCTATCATTTCCTGGCATTCATTCAGCACATAAAGCAAGTCATGAAATGCAGGTGCCACCACACTCTCAAAACATTTTCCTCCATTACTAAACTCCTCCACATCAAGAGAAACAAGATGTAGGAAAATGTAAAATGAGCATCTTTCTCCATAACAGATGCGAGGCCCTTTTCTTCACTCATACTGGCCCAATATGTTCACAAGCATGTGTGTTTGTCTGTATTCACTGTAACATGTTAACAATGTAAATGGAACAGAGACGCTCTGTATATCCTGTTGCTAAATGGCACAGACTTCACCCGTCTGGCCGACACACACCTGCGCTTTGACCCTTCATACCTGAGTCCCCGAACGGCCACACACTTCGCACCATAACTGAGCAGGTGTGCATGTGTTGACCAGGTTCTCATGTGTGTTTATGTGTGTGCACCTGCTCACATAAACAGCTGTGTGCAGTTTTTTTTTAATCCATGCATACCCGTTGTGCACTGATCTACGCTGTCTGCATTTCTGATGTGAATATGTATGAAGCTGTTTAAACAAATGAACAATACAGTTCAAAAGTTTGGGGTCAGTAACATTTTTTTACTTTTTTTTTTTAAGTCTCTTATGCTCACCAAGGCTGCATTTATTTGATCAAAAATATAGCAATAATTTGAAATATTATTACCATTTAAATTAACTGTTTTCTATGTGAATATATTGTAAAATGTAATTTATTCCTATGATCAAATCTGAATTTTCAGTATCAATACTCCAGTCTTCAGTGTCACATGATCCTTTAGAAATCATTCTAATATGCTGATTTGCTGCTCAAGAAACATTTCTTATTAATATCAGTGTTGAAAACAGTTGTGCTGCTTCATATTTTTATGGAAACCATGATAAGTTTTATTTTTCAGGATTCTTTGATGAATGGATAGTTCAAAAGAATCAAAAAATCTTTTGTAAGATTATTTACTGTCACTTTTGATCAATTTAATGCATCCTCGCTGAATAAAGTTAATAATTTCTTTCATCAAATAAAAAATCCTACTGACCCTGAACTTTTGAATGGTATTGTATCCAAACATTTATCCAATATTTATCTATACAATAGCTAATAGACATAAAAAAAGCTTCCAGTTGCTGTGACTGTCAAACATTTTATGTGGTCAATAATAAGGTCTTATGAATGTTATTGAGTATATTTAGCGCTTTAGTGAGCTTTGATGGCATCTACGTGTTTACAAATGTTGTAAATTTGACTGATATGCATTATTGTTTCTCTGAGGTCATGCATGCGCAGTGGCTCTGCACACACTGTATGCAGACTGCAGATTTGCACATGCAAACTGCAGATCTGTGCATGCTGGCTGCAAATCAGCACACGTTGGCTGCAGATCTGTGCACGTACGGTTGGTGTAGCTGCCAAACCCTGGCTGCGCAGGTGAGACTGGCTCTGGGTCTCATAAGAACTCTCAGCTGTTAAAACAGTAGTGCTTCACTGAGAGAGAGAGAGAGTGAGTGAGGGGGGAAAGAGGGAAAGAAAATGTGAAAAAAAAAAAAAAAAACTACTTCAGCTGCAACCTCGGATTCTCCATATCCCTCCCAAACCGCAACGAGCATGCGGCCTGCCAGAGAGAGAGAAAGGTGGGGGGAAAGGGGAAAGAGAGGGAGAAAGAAAGAAAGAAAGTAGCTGCGAGCTTTACTCTACTGAGCGTTATTGTCGGCGGCCAAAACAAGCAGGGTGATGACATCATCAAACCTGAGACAGAACGATTCCTGAAGGCGTTCGTGTGTAGAGTTGAGCACAGCGAGGTGGAGTCGTATCCCAAATCACCCCGCACACCCTTCAAGCACAATTTACACCGCTGGCCAAGTTTAAACAATATAGCAGCACAGGGAAGGGAAGAGAAATGCAGTCAGGGCTGTAGGTGCTGCGAGTCAGGTCGACGCGCAAGATTAATGTTCTCTGAAAGATCTACAGGAACAGAAAGTCCCGTCTGTGGGCTGTTGCATGTTACATATGTCACGGTAAAAGCCTTGGTTTCTACAGCACTCACTCAAGGTCACTGTTTCTGTCCTGATATGGGAATTTCTTTTCCTAGGTTTTCACTCCTTCTGTTAAAGTTCACATGAATCATTTCAAACCTGTTTTGCATCTATGCTTGCTGACATTCCTTTCAGTGTAAACCACTAAGACTTCCTTTGTCACCAGGTGCATCAGAAAAACCATGCTGGTTGAGCAGCACTTTGGCCTGACCAGCACTAAACCTATGGAAGCTTATTTTCACCACAAAATAAAAAAGGTATTTGCGACTTTTTAACTCACAAATCTGACGTTTCCTCACAAGTTTGTTTAAAAATCTGGCAATTCTGATTTTTTTTTTTTTTTTTTTTTGTAATTCTGAGATCTAAGCTAAATATTGCGAGATAAATCCAGAACCGTGAGATACAAACATGGAATTCTGAGAATAAATATCTGAATTGTGAACTATAAAAACTATCCTTCTCAGGATTGAGAATTCACATCTCGCAACTCAGAATTGCGAGATATAAACTTAGAATAGACTCATAAATGCATGAAGCAGCAAGAAAATGAATGCTGGGATAAAAAAAAAAAAATGGGTGTAGTATTTACTTAGAAAGACTTTACCCTCAGAAATTGCTCAGTTGAGTTTGGGTTGGGTACTTGATTGGTTTGTAAATAGGATCAATTCCATGTATTTCATCTGGTTTGTAAATTTCTGTTCTAATTGCATGAGTGCACTAAATCAAATCATTTTCCATTGTCTGCTGCTTATCGCTATGGCCTTGAGCTAGTGACTGAACCGCAGGTGCACCACTGAGAAAAGCTTTGAATGAAACGTGTCTGATGAACATCAACTAACGTATCTTCACCTCTTCGCAAAAACAAATACCCTAAGAAGACTTTGACACATCTGCGTCTGCTGTTGTCTTCTGTTTCACTAGACCCTGAACCACCAAAACTACTATTTTAGATTATTATTAGATAAAGTGAATCAGCCTCTAATGACACCAGCCTTGAGAACAAGACGGCAAACACGATCTAGTCTCACTTGCACAATTCCCGGCTAATTCTGCACAACCGTCTGAGAATGTTAAAGCTCTGTTTGATGTTTTTCTGTCTCTAAACTGCAGTTTCCTGTCGGAGAAGGTCACAGGCGCTCTGCTCTATCCAGACAGCAGATAAGGTGCCAGCTCCATGCCTGCTAGAACAACCATCCTTGGGCATTATTATTAGTAATTTGGCGGGACAGGACCAGACAGCCGCTCTGCTTGCCCGGGGGAGCGTCGGGATTCTGGGCAGAGTGGATTATCAGAGGCCCTTTGGTCCCATCCGCAGGTTGGGAAAGGAATGATAACCATCTCAAGATGACTGCCATGTGTGCACAACAAAAAAGAAAGAAAAGAAAAATACGGAGTGTCAAACACACCTCTGGAGTGACCTGTTTTCATTGGACAGGGCCTTACCTGAGCTGGGTGTGATTGACATCTGTGTCCATGGCAACCCAGAGGGGTGATGTCATGAGATCATTATGTATGCAAGGCTTGGAGTTTGTCACGCCAAGTGAAGCGTGTGGCACACAGACTGCTTTTGATTAAGAATTTACGTATTACAACTTAGGCAACTATTCATTAAGAGTCATTCTGCATGAGCTCATTCACAAATGACTTACAAGACAGCCACCGTGGAGAGAAAGGCCCACATCGCTTCCTCCGCGTCCGTGTGGCTCCGTGCGCGCTTGCGAAACGGCTCTCCGGGTCACAGCTTCACGTCTTTCGGGTTTGCTTAATCCGTTTGAATGCAGGGTCCGCGGATGTTCCCGCTGGCGCCGGTGGACTGCATCTTTTCACCGTCAACGGGCGGCGAGGGGTCAGCGGGGTGTGAGCGACACGGATGGTTGCAGTGCGCGGTCGGTAACGGGCAAGAGGCGGGGCGAAGCTGAATCCTCCGGAGTCTGAGGAACAGGTGAAGCGAAGTTCAAACGCGACCCACACCTATGCGCCGTTTCCGCTCATAAAAACTTTTCGACAGCCAGCGAAAGGTTCGCGCCCAGTGATTTTCAAGCAGACCGAGTGTAACTTTTCCTGCTGAAAATGTCTTTGCACAGATTAGGATTAAAACTCCGTGGAGTGCATGCGCACGCATGAGAGTTCGTGTCACTGCTGGTCCGCTACGGGCGAAATGACGTGCCGCGGGATGCAGAGCACCTGGACGGGGATGGAGTGATGAATACGCGTTGTCGGCGAGCTGGACTCCGGGTACCGCGGAGCGTGCCCGGTCATGGCTGCTGCGCCGGAGAGACGGCGGCGCGGTCCAGGTCAGATGAAGTGGGAAAGTGAAAGCAGAAGGAAAGCGGCACACGCTCGCAGCTCCCTGCACCTGATTTCCCGGACTCAATTCTGGAGCTCCAGCGCAACAGCAGCCAAAACACGGGCCGATGACATCACCTCCAAAATGTTTGAAGGAGGAAAGAATGCAATCTGAGCTTTTTATTTATTTTTTAAAATGAAGAAAGTTTGCAGCTCCCCCAGTACAGCGCAAAAGTCTGCCCGACGAAAACGCTTCGATCTGTGAGGGAAAACGCGTCTTCTTTTTGCGCATTAAAGCAGGCGATCCGTGCACTGGACGCAGCGTCCACTTAACCTGCGCCTCCTCCTATTCCTCAGCCGCTTTCATTCACAAATTCACGTAAAACGTTGGATAGAAAACTAACAAAGCTAGAAAGCGTTTGCGCGGCTTGTTTCCTCTCCGCTCGTTTGTCTTCTGAAGCTCCGCAGCAGAGCGCAGAAATCACTCCAAGAAAAAAAAAAAAACACAACAAAAAAAAAAACCGACCAAGATTTCAGATCAATCCACCCTCCCTCCCCCAGCCCCCCTTCTCTTTCCCTCGCTCCCTCTCCTTTTGCTTTCCCCCCTCACACACACACACACACACAAAGTTATTGGATCCAAACGAGATTACTCAGCCCCTGTGTGATGCCGCCCGACTACATCGAAAACACTCGCCAATGTCACAGTGCGCAACAAAGGAGCGCGCGCGCGCGCACGCGCCAGCGGTCCCACCGGGAAGCATCGCGCCCCTGACTCAAGCCCAGGCCAGGTCCGACACTATAAGAGGGTAAAAATCTGCCACTGGTTCAAACCCAAATCCCCCACCTCGCGTAAACCGGGACCAGCACATCAGCCAGAGCGCTTTACGGTGCTTACAGAAGTTTAGTGCTTTTAGTGCATTTTGAGTCTTCGTTTCATGACTGTAAAACTCAAGAGGGCAGAGTGAAGAGAGACGGTTCGCTTGAAAGCAAGAGGGAGGTATGAAAGCTCACGGTCCGATCCAAAAGGAACATTTCTCAGCACCGTGACAGAACCGCAGACGGTCAGCCAAGCCAACACTCACCCACCCTCTCCGAACCCCCTCCACTCGTCTCTCTCTCTCTCTCTCTCTCTCTCTCTCTCACACACACACACACACACTCACTCACTCTTTTACTTAGCTATCTAAATGAGGACATACCATAGACATCTGTTGTTTTTATATAGACCTAAAGCAACTAACCAAACCCTACCCTTGAAAAACTTAAACCAGCATAAGAGGGTTTGCTGGTCTCCCAGCCTGACTGGCTGAAAACCTCTTCAAATCTAGCAAACAGATCCGCCTGATCATGCTTAGAATGTTTTTTATAAGCAGGTACTCAATTAAAACCATATTTAGGACTCGTTTGTCTAATTCAGGATGTCTTCTGTCTGTTTAACTAACATTTTTTTGAGCTCAAAGTATAACTAAGTATAACCCACGCACACACTCAAATACAAAACAGTCGTGCATGTGTGTGTGAGCTGGGAGACAGTTATTAATAGTGGGACACGAGGGTCAGTATTTAGTCAGTGATTTGGACTTGCAGGTCATCCCTTTGGTCCCCTCCACCCATTGTAACACACACACACACACACACACACACATCGACTTTCTCCTCTAAATGCATTCATGTTTGCTTCTTGTTCAACCTCTCCCACCTCGTGAAGTATGTGCCATTGGAAAGAAAGTTGTTTTTCAGAGGAAGAGAGAGGAAAGGAGGGACAGAGAGGAGGAAAGAAGAGGCAGATAAGAACCATTATTAATCCACCTGACATTTAGAGACTGTTTCCCTCCGGTCTTCCCAACGTCCGTCACCTCCAACATCCAGTTTCCTCTGGTGTTTTGTGCTGTGCTTCCACTAGAGGGAGTTTGTAGGATCTCTGCACCCATTCACCCATCAGGTATTCAAGTGCAACACCTAAGCTGCTTTCTTAGTAGCATACCATTCTTATTTCTGCATTATATAAAATTATTATGCATGATATGCATAATGTGCATATTATGTAAATCTGACGTAATGTGCAGTATACAGTGGAGCATTTCTACACAGATGTAGATGAAAACTGGTTTATTTTATTTTAAGATGTCATTTATGTATTAATATTATATTAAAATATAATGAATTTAATATATCTTTTAATTGTATGTCAAAATATTACAATTTATTAAATATAAGTTTAAAATTTTTCCATATATATGTCCTGATGTGCCCAGACTCAGGTGAGACACTGTGAAATCAACAAAGGATTTGTTTTATTTTCTAACAGAGTTCCCATAATCATGGAATTTTTGGAAATATTGAGGAATTTTAAAATCATGCTTTCCAGGCCATGGAAATTAATCTTGAACGTCATGGAAATTTCTATAGTAAACACACTGTGCACTGATTATACTCTAAAATATTTCATCAGGTAGATGTTGTTCTTGTATCAAGTGAATCTTGCTTATGAGCCATAGTGATGTCTGATTTGTGTGCAAATTGTTCTTTTCGAGTTGTTTCTTTTCAATGAATTAGTCACACTGATTCACAAATTGCTCTGAATGATTAATTAGTGAATCCTCATCCAGTAATCACAAATGACTGGAAAGGTCATGGAAAAGTCACAGAAATTCATTGGTCAAAAGGTATGAGAACCCTGTGCTAAGTGTATAACTCTTGGATTTTTTGGCTTTGTTGCTTTGAATGTTAAGGCTGATTTGTGGAGATTGTTTTTCTTTTTGTCCTGTCCCTTTAATTCATTCTCTCGTCTTTCCCCCTCTCTTTCTTTCAGTCCCTGCTTGCTGCTTGTAGCGGCAGTATTGATTGCCCATGTCTTTGCTTTTGCAGCTTTGGGTTATTGATCTTTGGCTGAGGCTCTCCACACACACACACACACTCGTATTGTCTCTGTTTGAGATGGCTTGCTCTGAGATGGTACGAGAGGAAGAGCTGTGGGTTAATGAGTCTGTCTTGGCAATGTGTTTGGCTGTGAGTTTCTCTGTGTTTAATATCTCCATTCTGTTCTACAATTAACATCAATCACTGCAGCTCAATACAGTCTGAGTCAGACAAAGGCTCGAGACCAGCTGTGTGTGTGTGTGTATGTGTATGTGTGTGTGTGTGTGTGTGCGTGCACATGTGGGCTCTTGGCTTCTCTACCTGCTCACTGCAACACAAAATACACACTGATATTAACATGTCAAGCATACTGCAGATTTATATCGCAAATTTAGGCACAGACTAATGTCACCAAACAGTATTGCAAAAATAATGACTGTTTTCAATTTCCCATCTTCCATTAGTCAGCAAAACAATAGCCCCGCCTCAAACATTCACCATTGGTCAATCAATACAGATAATCCTGTCCCAAATATCCAACACTGGTTGAGTCAATCTGACATGTCAGCAACTATAAAAATCACAGTGTTTTGACTTGTAAGATCAGATCTCATAGTATTATGGTTGTTTGTGTTTGCTGATAGGAAATCACTGCATTTTACGCTCCAGCAAGGATTGTTTTTTTTTTTTTGGACATTTTTCTAGTCTATTTTTACTCATTGTTAGAGCCATAAATAACAGTTTTCTGTATCTTAAGTGTGATTTTTGTATATTATAGGGCACCCATTATGCAAAATTCACTTTTACATGTTGTTTGAACATAAACGTGTGTTGGCAGTGCGTGTACACAACCACCCTATAATGATAAAAATTCACCCACTCCTTTTTTTTAATCCCTATAAATCACATTTTCACATTTTACAGGCACCACTCACAACTGTCGACGGACACTGCCGTATTAGCAGAGAGCCCGCCCTGAGTGATCCGCACACAATCCACCATGTTTGTCTTCACACTAGAGCATTTAAAAGCAGCATTCAAGTAAGAAATGTCTTCTTCTTAGAGCTACAGATATTATGCATTCAAGAGCAGTGAGTAATTTTCTGTTTTTGTTTTATTGTTTGGGTCATGTATAGACAGCTATATGTTATGCTGCTGTCACTTAATACACCGATCTAATATAAACATGCAATTTCTTTCCCTGCCGTTTACCTTCATAGACATAATCCACTGTGTTTTTGTAACTCGTGTGTTTTTAACAAACTTGTTTATTTTTGACAGTTTAAGTGCAATAAGACATGAAAGAGACATGAAATAAGAAATGAAAGAAATTAGTTTAGTACTCCCATGCCGCGTGACAGCTGCTTTCTGTGTGCCTGCTTCGAATGTGTGCGCTCAGAAAACCGTACATCAGAAGTTTAAACTGATATGGCTTTAAAACGCATGATTTCAGTGCAATACACATGATAATCATAACCAAATAGATGTTATTTAGCAGAGTATCTGAGGAACAAGCTGTAAAGTAGGGGTTGACAGATCAATCCTAATATTGATAGTATCGATATCAACGTTGGTATTGGTATCGGATCAATACTAGCCTGATAAGATCGATACTTTACGTTAAGTTTCTCTCCTATACACTTAATACATTGCTTAATACATTTAACAAAGTGTAGACATGTCTGTGGGTGTATATGTCGCTTTTTTCACATCTCGTATGCAAACATTGCTGCTCCTCCTCTGCTATGCTGTGTTTTGTTGTTATGCCATCACGTGACTCAGCGGCTCCAAGCGCAAGCGGTAAGCGGATACTTTTGGCTACAGTGAGAGATGGAACGGTAGAACTCCAAGCTACAAAAAAATGAAAAGGGGAGGAAGGAAATCTTTCACATAGTGCATACAGTGCCCTCCAAAAGTATTGGAACAGTAAAGACAAAATTGCTCTGTTGGCTGTGAAGTCAAGACATTTACAAATATGATTAAAAGATGAATATGAGACAAAACTACAGAATGTCACATTTTATTATTGGGTGATTCAACACATAGATGTTTTACCAGCTAAGAAGTTCAGCACTTTTAGAGTTTCATCCCCCTATCTAATGTGAGCATAAGTAATGGAACAGTTGCCTCACAGGTCTTTCTAAGTGATCAGCTGTGTCCTGTTGCATTCATTCTTCAGATATTAAAAGCAGGGAATGTCGTATCAGTTATATCCATTACTTCTGCATTCTGAATCTTGCATTTGATGATGATACACACAAACCAGGATGAAGATGAGGGAGCTGACTTTGAGAGAAAAGCAAGCAATTTGGCTGCTAAAAGAAAAGAGGAAGTCAATTAGAGCTATAGCAAAAACAAAGGGCATGGAGAAATTAAGAGTTTGGAAACCACCAGCAACCAACAACTACCTGATCGGCTGAGAAAACAACAGTAGTTGATGACAGACAAATCATAAAAGTTATGATATGATAGCTTTCCTGTAGCTCAAATAGTAGAGCATGGCGCTAGCAACGCCAAGATCATGGGTTCGATTCCCAGGGAAAGCAAGAGCTGATAAAATGTAAAGACTGTAACTTCAATGCAATGTAAGTCGCTTTGGATAAAAGCGTCTGCTAAATGCATAAATGTAAATGTAAAAGTTGTGAAAATGAACCCTAAAAGATGTGTCTCTAAAATCACCAACATCTTCCAGAAAGCTGGGGTGATGCTCTGACAATTTACTGTCCTCAGGAGACTTTGACACAGAATTACAGATGCTACACAGCAAGATGCAAACCTCTGACCAGCACCAAAAATAGAAAGGCAAGATTTGAGTTTGCAAAAAAGCACAAAGGTGCGCCAGAAGAGTTTTGGAACTGTGTTTATGGACCGATGAGACAAAGATGAACCTTTATCTAAGTGATGGGAAAGCAAAAATGTGGAGAAAAAGGAACTGCAAAAGATCCCAAGCATACAGCCTCATCTATAAAGCATGGTGGAGGTGGTGTCATGGCATGGGCATGCATGGCTGTCTCTGGAACAAGCCCTCTCAACTTTACTGATGACTTAATGTATGATGACAGTAGCAGAATGAATTTGGAAGGGTAAAAAACCATCTTGCCTACCAATATTCAAGAGAATTCCACTTTGGGAAGTGCTTCATATTGCATCAGGACAATGACCCAAAACACCCTGCCAGTTCAGTCAAGGAATTTATAAGGGCAAAGAAATGGAAAGTCTTAGATTGCCCAAGTCAATCTCCAGTTTTAAATCCGATTGAACATAAATTTCACCAGCTGAAGAGGAGAGTAAAGGCAGAAACTCCCCAAAACAAGCAACAATTGGAATTGGCTGCATTAAAGGCTGGGGAAAGGATTTCAAAGGATGAGACCAAGAGTCTGGTGATGTCTGTGGGTCACAGACTCACTGCTGTGATTGGGTGCAAGGGATCTGCAGCTAAATAATAGCTTTTAATCTTTTATACCTGCCTTATGTTCAACTGTCCCAATACTTATGCTCACATCAATGAATGGGATGAACTCTAAAAGTGCTGTTCTTTTTATTTGGTAAAACGTGTACATGTTGAAACGGCTAATAATAAAATGTGACATTCTGTAGTTTTGTCTCATATTCATCTTTTAATCATATTTGCAAATGTCTTGACTCCACAGCCAACAGAGCAATTTTGTCTTTACCATTCCAATACTTTTGGAGGGCACTGTATATAACTGTATACCGAATTTGTCCTTTTTATGCAGTATCACTGTAAGGTGTATACTGAGTTTGGCCTTTTAATATTACTTTCTTAATGCATTAAGCCACTTTAAATGTTTTCATTATAACGGTTTTCTATGGGAGTAAAATGCTTAACATGTAATTTAGCATGTTTGCATATATATTCTGGGCTCAGTTGCTTGCCGCATATTATATTTTATTAACAAACTGTATACTGAATTTAGTCTTTATATACTTTATTTATTTGGTCTTTATCACCGTCTTCCTCCATTGCACCATATTAAATGTTTTTATATTGGTTATCAATGAGAGGAAATGAAATTCAGTGTGTTGCATTCATGTTCTGGGTTCATCTGCTTACCTGTACATACATAGTATATATTTTTTATAAAGTATACCGAATTTGGCATTATCATATCACAGTTTGTTATTGCAATAATAACAAACAAATATTACAGTATGTACAAACAAACTGAAAATACAGTACGTACATAACATACGAAAATCCTTCAATAATAAACGAGTTAATAGTTATTTTTCATATCACTGTCTTCATTCAATAAGCCAGTTACGTTAAACTTTTCTTTATAATGGTTTTCTGTAAGAGGAAATATCTATTGCGTTGTATTGCTTTCATATTCTGGGCACATCTGCTAACTTGTATATCTAGTTTGCAACATTAATAAGGTGTATACTGAGTTTTGTCTTTTAATATTATGTTCTTAATTTATTAAGCCATGTTATTTTTTTTCTTTATAACTCTTTTCCATGGGAGGAAAATACTTAACACGAAACTGCACATTGCTTTGGCTCCTCTGCCTGCAAAGTCCTTTTAGAAGGGCAAAGAAAATCCATGTAGCTTTAAGGTTAATGTAATATTAGTCATATCAACAGTGAAGTGAAGTGAAGTGAAGTGACATGTGGCCAAGTATGGTGACCCATACTCGGAATTTGTGCTCTGCAATTAACCCATCCAAAGTGCACACACACAGCAGTGAACACACACACACCGTGAACACACACCCGGAGCAGTGGGCAGCCATTTTTATGCTGCGGCGCCCGGGGAGCAGTTGCCTTGCTCAAGGGCACCTCAGTCGTGGTATTGAGGGTGGAGAGAGCACTGTACACTCACTCCCCCCACCTACAATTCCTGCCGGCCCGAGACTCGAACCCGCAACCTTTAGGTTACGAGTCCGACTCTGTAACCATTAGGCCACGACTTCCCCCTAATAACATTAATTATTGTTATTTTTTTAAACTGTTGTTGGTCATTTAAATGTATGTTTTTTAAATGACAAGTATCGGTATTGGTATCAGTATCGGCGATACTGGCCCTGTATTTACTCGGTATCGGATCGATACCAAAATTTGCAATATCGCACACCCCTACTGTAAAGGCCCAGCCCTATTCTGGAAAAGGGGGCGGGGAGCAGCAGCTCATTTGCATTTAAAGAGACATGCACAAAAACATTGTTTTTCTGTGTCCGCTCAAAATAGGCATTTTCAAAACGATATAATAAATGAGCTGTGGGGTATTTTGAGCTGAAACTTCACAGATGCATTCTGGGGACACCTGAGACTTATATTACATCTTGTAAAAAGGGGGAAAAATAGGTGCCCTTTAATTTGTGTTTATTTTTAATATATATACTGTATCGCATGACTTTAGTCAGTTTTATACATTATGTGTGAGTAAGCAATAGTATTTTGAATTAGGAGGTAGAAGAGGTCTGGTACTAGACCATCTTTTGGTCATTGAAATTGTCAAAATTATAAATCATTTGAAGTTTGAGAAAGTCTAAATAGTTCTTAAGATTGATTTTCATTTTTGTAATGGTTTTACACTTCGCCTGTGGAAATGAAGAATGGAAAAACGCTTTTATTTCACAAATATACTCATTACATTCAGACTAATGAATCACAAATTTTAAGATCCACATTGTCACTCTGGACTTTGCAAATGTCCCTTGTAAAAAGTATATTATGTTGGCGTTGTTGTATGTTTTGGTTTTGATGGTTTTTTAGTGGACAAGGTGAAAAAAGTGGTGAATCTGCAAAGTCTGACTGATTAAAAGCATCCCTATGTTGTAAAACTAAACCAATGTCCTCTCTTGTGTTTTCAAACAGGAGAAACATCTCAGTTTGATCGCACCTTCACGATCTGGGTCGTAAGATTTTCACAGGCTGGGATGATGAACATCATGGGTCTTGTCTGGAAATAACAGTCCCTGTGTGGTGAGGTTAGTCCGCAGGTTACCAGTAAAGAGCTTTTTAAACCGCACAAGGAAACCGCACGAGTCTTTTTAAAGATCTGTGGTTGATAGATATAAAACCAGATTGGACAAATCTGGGCTTTCATTAATTCAAAGTGGTTACAAACCTTCTGGTCTCTCGGTTAACCTGTCTGACCTGAGCTAAACTGGATTAAGATCTGTGGCAACACAGTTGTGGTTTTTGGGGGGTTGTAGTATTGTACTGTTCCAGCACAGCATGGTGATTGTAGTTCACGGTCTCATGTTTCTCATTAGGGGCGCACTTGATAGAAAGGCTGTTGAACTAGCGCGTCACATCTCATCATAAAGTCGTTATCTGCAATGAAATCCCTTTTATCAGTGACTCACTAAATCTAAACCGTTCCCCAATGTGTAAATGTATGAGACACATTATTGAGTGTCTTTGATGACGGGCCCTGGCGAAACCGTCAAGTGCCGCAGAGCTGTGGAATTTGCACGGTGCTTTGAAATGAGAACCTGTTAGCCACTTGTACCGCAAGCGAGGACAGCTGCGAGGGGAACGGGTCAGGAATTAATTACAGCAAGCAGTGTGTGTGTGTGTGATATCACTGTGAGGAGATGAAGGAGACTGGGGCGAGCGAGCAAGAATAAGAGATGAAATATTGTTTTTATTAGTGACGATGTAGGTGGCGGGGTGCCGACTCTTGCGTTCGGAGATCAATCCGCGCTTCATTTCGTGTTTGGAATCAATCACAGCTGTCTTGGTGATGAGAGATAACTTTACTTTTCTCGCCGCGGTGCAGTTCTTGTAAAAAGAGTGCGAAATGTGTGATCACTTCAACGTGACACCGGTGACATGGAGCAGCGTATGCTCCTCTCAAGTGCTGCGAAACATTCGAGAGCAACACTCGCCAATACTCTTTCACTGACTGTTTTAGTCAATACTGTATTTATAGATAAGGATAGGTCTTTGATAATGTGCCAGAAAATCACATAAAGCTTACTTTTGTTATTGTCCTCAAATTCATTTGCAGAAACAGCTGTAAGGCATTTGGCGGTTGATTTCACAGAAGAGTATGACTGATTTCACAACATCTCTTCTTGTTTGAGAAGCCTGACGCAGCAACACTGACTCAACCAAAGGCGTTAATTTGGGATGGAACTGTCTGCTTGCCAACCAATGGAAAATGGTGGAAATGTTTGGGAAACCTGTTTGAAAACCCTCATTTTTGCAATTCTTTTTTGCTGATACTAAGTCAGTGGTTTTCAATCCTGGTCCTGGGGACCCACCGCTCTGCACATTTTGTATGTCTCTCTTATCTGACACACTCAGTTCAGTTCATGGAACTACCTCCTAATGAGCTGGTGATCCAAATCTGGTGTGTTAAATAAGGGAGGCACATAAAATGTGCAGAGTGGTGGGTTCCCAGGACCAGGATTGAAAACCACTGCACTAAGTCATGGGTCTCCGACTCTGCTCCTGGAGAGTTGAGTCCTGCAGACTTCAGTTCCAACCCTAATCAAACACACCTGTCTGTCATTATCAAGTCACCCTGAACACCTTGATTAGCTACTTCAGGTGTGTTTGTTTGGGGTTGGAACCGAAATGTACAGAACGGTAGCTCTCCACTAGCAGGGTTGGAGACCCCAGCACTAAGTGGTGCAGCAATTGTATGCATCAGATATGAAGTCATGACTAACATGGTTCTGGTCTTGTGAAAAATTATTGAAACTCATTTAAGTGTTTATCTTTCACCAAATGTAATAAATTTCTTTTTCAGTTGACTTTTCAGTCACTCTTAGTTTTCAACCACCTGTCATATAAAGACACTTTTTAACAAGTCAAGTACCAACTTATATCTGTCAAATATCTGTGAATAAAAATTAAGACTTTTGATTGAGATTCCTGCTTTCTACTGTGAAAAAGAGAGAAGATTTCAATAAAAATCACAAGTCACCTGTCATATAGAGACACTTTCTATGAAGTCAAGCCATGACCTACATATGCATTGAAGACAATCTAGATCACTTGGAAATATGTCACTTTATGGAAGCCAAATGGGCTGAAAACACCAATTTACACCTCTTGTTTCTCTGTGTGAGTAAAATCGAAGACTTTTGATTAAGATTCATGCTTTCTACTGTGAAAAAGAGACAAGATCTCAATAATGGCACAATCTGTGCTCAGATTTGCCACGATACCAAAGTCTGCAATCAAAGGTCAGAGATCTCAATCTGAACTCCAACATTTCTCATCAAATGGTCCATGCTCCTCCAAATTCATTGCTCAGCTCTAGACTCTTACTGGATGACAACTAGTAGCCCATTTGTTTTTGTTTTTATTTCTCCCAAGGAATTTTAGGATATCTGACATCTAAGTTGTTGATACTTTAAGTCTCCCGAGCTACGAAAGAGCAACGTTTGAGCAGTAACACCTTTCTTTGTTTATATGTACAGTAGAGTGTGTGTTTGGGTCAAAGGAGGCAAATGCAGATCAACTGGTTCAATGCGACCAACGACCCAATCTGCCTTTGGACGTTGGTGCGAATCTGACAGGAGCAGTGTGTCCTTGCAGGTGGTGGCTTACTTGCGCTGCCAGGCCCAATGAATGTCAGCTATGAGTTTAATTCACAAAGCTCCGTTAGCAAGTGCAAACGTCTTTTTGCCGCAAATACCAGCAACTGGAGTAAATTTATTCCTGAAGTTCCTGGCACAGAGAGCCAACATTCCCCAGCAAACACAAGAGTTCTAATGTTTGCCGTTGGCTTTAGAAAACGGAGTGACAAGCCAAATGAACTTGTCTAAATGGAGGAGAACACAGCGAACGCTGCCAACAATTACTAACAGGTATGGCACTGCGGCCCAGGAGCGCGGCGGTTGTTGGTGTTTGTTGGAGGGATTTTGGGGTCAGTACACAGGGGGCTGTAGGGCCCAGATCCTGGAATTTGTTCTTCTCGACTCGCAGGAAAAGCACAGGCGGAGATGGTTAACAGGTAATTGTATAATTAGCAGCAGGTATTGTTTTTGAATGGCTGACTGAGTCTGACATGGGTCCGCCGACAGAAACAGCAAACTTACATCATCGTCTTGCCCTGCCACAGCTGAAATGGAAGCATTTGTCCTCTGCTGGAATGGAGAAACTAATGTTTTGTGCAATTGCTTCTTTCCCGGCGATGCATTTGGGGAAGGAGATCATATCCTGGAAATCATACATACCATATGAGTACTCAAATATTTTATTGAATTTTTAAGCTCTCTGCCATTTCATTGGTAATGTCTGGGGTGGGATTAACGAATGACACAAGCAGGCCATAGCATCCATTGTAATACTTTTTAAGTTTATTTGTTCACCCCTAATGTTTTGGCAAAGAAGGTTTTGATTTAACTGTGGTTCAAATACATTAAGATGCTCTTTTTTGCAATAGCATGCATAAAACATCCGTATACTTTATTCGGTTGCATCATTTGTTCTTAGCAGTATTGTTCGAAGCTAATGCTGTAGGTCGTAAGCTATAATTCAAGTAATATGTAGTCGCATAATATGATGTTTATCCTCAGTGATCCAATAGCAGCTTTCAAATACGTGAGCAGTTGTGCTGAAATTCAGTGAATCTCAGTTTATTCTTGATTCCAAATTCTTTTGCCTCATGTAATTGACAGTAAAAATACATTTCCATTGAAATATGATACTACTTAATCATGAATAACATAATAGGTATTTTTATATGTAAATAAAAGTTGGACACTATTTGAAATCAATAAGGAACAATAAATAAATACTGATATGAAAACATAGGAAATTACGTTTATTTATTATGATTGTTTTTATGTGACATGCACAACACGGACCGATGCACACAGAGGCACTAACATAGTAATTTATTCACGAAATGTTTTCGCTGTTAAAATGTTAAAAAAAAAAGTGTAAATATCAACATCATCATTTAAGTCTGACAGGAAAAGCAAAAGCTTATTGATACAATTCAATTCAGTTATTTTATTCCAATCATTACTCCAGGTTGGAGGCTTCTATAAATATTTATTTTATACATAGTTACTTATCAACTAAGTTTAATGTTGCAATGCAAATTATATAGTTGTGCATAAATTGTAACTTAGTGCCCCTTTATGTTAAAAAAAAAAGTTGTAATTTGCACACAGCTGGTGCAAAACGCATTTAGTGGTCTGTAAGTTTTGGATTTTGCATGATAACTGCTATCAGATCCCTATTAGATCACTCTGAACATGCATTTCAATTTCAATTAAAGGCTAAAAATATCTAGATACTATCCGGATGCAAAATGCATGTTAATTCCATGTATAAAGGGAGACTGTTTTCTCTGCTTTTTGCCTCAGACTTCTCTTCTGTGCTAAATCTATCAGAAGTTTGCAAAACAGCTGACAGCACCTTTCATTGCAAGCAGAAACCGAATGCATCAGTAATGAACTGAACAAATGAGAAAGCGGTAATCCTACCATAATGAGCAGCCACTTACCTGCCTGTCAGCAAATCAATTACGTTACCTAATTAAGAGCCAAGCTGAAAAGATTTATAACTTGTTCTCTCACTTTTCACATCGTTCCACTGCCAGTGGACCAGGAGCGGACGCCGTCTCCTCTGCATGACCCCGAGTGTGTGTGTTTGTGTGTGTATTGTCAACGTGTTCCAGATTGTCCTGACATATGCTCTGTGTGTTTATTATGAGACGGATGCATGTGTGTGTGTGTGGATTGTGATGGCATGTGTTGCAGGTGTGTGTGTGTAAGGTGTATGGTATGATTGTGTATATTTGGAATATGAGGTCAGGTTTTCAGACCTTGCTGATGGCGAGAGCAGATGTGGTTTGTGTTGGATTCTGAATTTTCTGGATTTCATTTTTTTCTCTTCCTCACCTTTTTTGCTTCCCTCTTCGTCTGTCAGGTTATAACCTTATTCCTCCTTTTTTCACCTTGTTTTTTTCCTCTCCTCTCCATCATTTTGCTGCTTTGCAGAGGAGGAACTGCACTGTTTATGAAAGCCTTTAATGTGCTGTGTAATTACTCTTGGCTACGGCTTCCTTCATTAGTCACGTCAATAAAGCACCTTATAATCACCAGGGAGAATGAGGCCAGAAACAAACTCACAGACATGATGCTTGACCAATGCGTTGCAGGCGTGAGGTGCTTAACGTGTTACTGCAGCGTTAACAAACCTCAGTACTCAAGCGGCTGATAGAGTTTCTATCAGATGTCTGTAATTAAACCAGATATGTGGTCATTGCAGGTAGCCAACAAGTCAACAGTGGAACTAACATTGACTTGCTCAACCATAGTAGAAGACTGTGGGAGAAATTGCCCTACGCACCTGAATTGTCTACTTGCAGCATCTCTAGCGATTCTTGCAAAATTATACTCTTTAGCAACACCCTGTTGAGTCGGACGACGTCTCATCCCTTTTGAACACTACTACTTGGGACTAAAGTAGTAAATCCGAGAGATCTTTAGTGTTCTATTAAGTTGCAAAGATGACATGATTCATTACATCACCCCCACATCAATGCCACATCGTTTGATGGAAATGAAAATTATCAACCTACAGAGGGCTGAATTCAAAGACACCCCAAAAATCAAAGTGAAAAAATGATGCAGCAGGCTAGTCCATTTAGTTGAAATTTCATTGCAGCAACTCAAAATGGTACTCAGTAGTTTGTATAACCCCCACGTGCTTCTATGCATGGCTGACAACGTCGGGGCATGCTCCTAATGAGACGACGGATGGTGTCCTGGGGTGTTTCCTCCCAGATTTGGACCAGGGCATCGAGCTCCTGGACAGTCTAAGGTGCAACCTGGTGGCATCGGATTGACCGAAACATGATGTCCCAGAGGTGTTCTATTAGATTTAGGTCAGGAGATCATGGGGGCTATTCAATGGTATCAGTTCCTTCATCCTCCAGGAACTGCCTGCATACTCTCGCCACATGAGGCCGGGCATTGTCTTGCACCAGGAGGAACCCAAGACCCACTGCACCAGTGTAGGGTCTGACAATGGGTTCAAGGATTTCATCCCGATACCTAATGGCAGTCGGGGTGCCATTGTCTAGTCTGTAGAGGTCTGTGCGTCCCTCCATGGATATGCCTACCCAGACCATCACTGACCCACCACCAAACCGGTCATGCTGAACGATGTTACATGCAGCATAACGTTCTCCACAGCTTCTCCAGACCCTTTCACATCTGTTACATGTGCTAAGGGGGAACCTGCTCTCATATGTGAAAAGCACAGGGTGCCAGTGGCCAATTCTGGTGTTCAATGGCAAATGCCAATCGAGCTCCATGGTGCCAGGCAGTGAGCACAGGGCCCACTAGAGGACGCCGAGCCCTCAGGCCAGCCTTATGAAGTCTGTTTCTGATTGTTTGGTCAGAGACATTCACACTAGTGGCCTGCTGGAGGTCATTTTGTAGGGCTCTGGCAGTTATCGCAGTAGTGACACTGACCCTAGCCAAATGCAAAACTAGTGAAAAACAGTCAGAAAAGATGAGTAGGGAAAAAATGTCAGTGGCCTCCACCTGTAAAACCATTCCTGTTTTGTGGGTCGTCTCATTGTTGCCCATCTAGTGCAGTTGTTGTTAATTTGATTAACACCAAAGCAGCTGAAACTGATTAACAACCCCCTCTGCTACTTAACTGACCAGATCAATATCCCAGGAGTTTAATTGACTTGATGCTATACTCTGATTAAAAAGTGTTCCTTTTTTTTTTTTTTACAGTATATATATATATATATATATATATATATATATATATATATATATATATATATATTAGTGCTGTCAAACGATTAATCGCATCCAAAATAAAAGTTTTTGTTTACATAAAATATGTGTGTGTACTGAGTATATTTATTATGTATATAAACACACACACATGCATGTATATATTTCAGAAAAATATGCTATGTTTATATATTAAATATATTTATATATAATATAAATTATATCAATATAAATATATGCATGTAAATATTTTCAAAATATATGCTGTATGTGTGTGTCTTTATATATACATAATAAATATACACAGTACACACACATATATTATGTAAACAAACTTTATGTAAACTTTTATTTTGGATGCGATTAATCGTAATATATATATACAGTGCCATGAAAAGGTTTTTGCCCCTTTCCTGTTTTTTTATTTTATTTTTTGCATATTTTTCACACTTGAATGATTCAGATCATCACGCAAATTTTAATATTACACAAAGATAATCAAACAAACAAGTCCGGACTTTGACTTGGCCACTCCAAAACCTTATTTTTTTTTTTTTTCTTGAGCCATTCAGAGGTAGACTTTCTGGTGTGTTTGGGATCATTGTCCTGCTGCATAACCCAAGTGCGCTTGAGCTTGAGGTCACAAACGGACGACCGGATATTCTCCTTCAGGATTTTCTGATAGAGTGCAGAATACATGGTTCTATCGATTATGGCAAGTCGTCCAGGTCCTGTAGCTGCAAAGCAGCCCCAGACCATCACACTACCACCACCGTGTTTGACTGTTGGTATGATGTTCTTTTTATGAAATGCTGTGTTGGTTTTACGTCAGATGTAACGGGACACACACGACACACCTTCCAAAGTTAAACTTTTGTCGCATCAGTCCACAGAATATTTGCCCAAAAATCTTGGGGATAATGGCAAATGTGAGACGAGCCTTTGTGTTCTTTTTGGTCAGCAGTGGCTTTTGCCTTTTGTCTTTAGTCATTATAATTGACTTATATATATATTTAACATAAAAATGTTATAGCCCAACCTTAATCTTACCATCTTTCTTATGGGTACAAATTTGTCCTCAAAATATGGTTAAGTAGATATACACATACACATATACACACACACACACATACTCATATATATATATATATATATATATATACACACACACACACACACACAGGTGCATCTCATTAAATTAGAATGTCGTGGAAAAGTTCATTTATTTCAGTAATTCAACTCAAATTGTGAAGCTTGTGTATTAAATAAATTCAATGCACACAGACTGAAGTAGTTTAATTCTTTGGTTCTTTTAATTGTGATGATTTTGGTTCACATTTAACAAAAACCCACCAATTCACTATCTCAACAAATCTGTCAGTTTAAATCTAGATTAAAGACACATTTCTTTAACCTGGCTTACACACTAATACACTTCTATTATTCAAATCCGTTAAAGGATTGTTAGGCTGCATTAATTAGATCAACCGGAACCGGGAACACTCCTCATAACACACGATGTACTCGTTACATCGTAAGAAGAATGGCATCTATGCTAATATTTGTCTGTTTCTTTATTATTCTGTTTCTCAGTCCGTGTCTGGATCAGATGGTGGATCGGCGCCGGGAGATGATGTCTGCGACCCTGACCGTCGGCGGAGGCCGGACACCTGGATGAGCCCCGGGGACACATCCCCAGTGAAGACCTCGACTTAAATACAATAAAACTTAAAATTAAACAAAATAACTATAATATAATAAAATACCTAACTACATAATACTATTATTGTTAGAAATTGCAACAATATAAAAATAGAAATATAACACATTTATACATTTAAAATTTAATTAAAACAATAAGTAAAAAAAATAAATAATAATATCCTGGCCAGAGGAGAACTGGCCCCCCGACTGAGCCTGGTTTCTCCCAAGGTTTTTTTCTCCATTCTGTCACAGAGGGAGTTTTGGTTCCTTGCCGCTGTCGCCTCTGGCTTGCTCAGTTGGGGACACTTAATTTCTAACGATTATCGTCAATTTGATTTCATAGATACTATTTAAACTAAACTGAGCTAGACAATGACATCTCTGAATTCAATAATGAAATGCCTTTAACTGAAAATTGAGTGTTTAATCTTATTATTACTCATTACTGACACTCTATCCTCCAATTTGATACTGTTAAGTGCTTTGACACAATCTGTATTGTTAAAAGCGCTATATAAATAAAGGTGACTTGACTTGACAAATCTCAACAAATTAGAATACTTCATAAGACCAATAAAAAAAAACATTTTTAGTGAATTGTTGGCCTTCTGGAAAGTATGTTCATTTACTGTATATGTGCTCAATACTTGGTAGGGGCTCCTTTTGCTTTAATCACTGCCTCAATTCGGCGTGGCATGGAGGTGATCAGTTTGTGGCACTGCTGAGGTGGTATGGAAGCCCAGGTTTCTTTGACAGTGCCCATAGATTTTCTATGGGGTTCAGGTCTGGTGAGTTTGCTGGCCAGTCAAGCACACCAACACCATGGTCATTTAACCAACTTTTGGTGCTTTTGGCAGTGTGGGCAGGTGCCAAATCCTGCTGGAAAATGAAATCAGCATCTTTAAAAAGCTGGTCAGCAGAAGGAAGCATGAAGTGCTCCAAAATTTCTTGGTAAACGGGTGCAGTGTCTTTGGTTTTCAAAAAACACAATGGACCAACACCAGCAGATGACATTGCATCCCAAATCATCACAGACTGTGGAAACTTAACACTGGACTTCAAACAACTTGGGCTATGAGCTTCTCCACCCTTCCTCCAGACTCTAGGACCTTGGTTTCCAAATGAAATACAAAACTTGCTCTCATCTGAAAAGAGGACTTTGGACCACTGGGCAACAGTCCAGTTCTTCTTCTCCTTAGCCCAGGTAAGATGCTTCTGACGTTGTCTGTGGTTCAGGAGTGGCTTAACAAGAGGAATACAACTGTAGCCAAATTCCTCGACACGTCTGTGTGTGGTGGCTCTTGATGCCTTGACCCCAGCCTCAGTCCATTCCTTGTGAAGTTCACCCAAATTCTTGAATCAATTTTGCTTGACAATCCTCATAAGGCTGCGGTTCTCTCGGTTGGTTGTGCATCTTTTTCTTCCACACTTTTTCCTTCCACTCAACTTTCTGTTAACATGCTTGGATACAGCACTCTGTGAACAGCCAGCTTATTTGGCAATGAATGTTTGTGGCTTACCCTCCTTGTGAAGGGTGTCAATGATTGTCTTCTGGACAACTGTCAGATCAGCAGTCTTCCCCATGATTGTGTAGCCTAGTGAACCAAACTGAGAGACCATTTTGAAGGCTCAAGAAACCTTTGCAGGTGTTTTGAGTTGATTAGCTGATTTGGCATGTCACTATATTCTAATTTGTTAAGATAGTGAATTGGTGGGTTTTTTGTTAAATGTGAGCCAAAATCATCACAATTAAAAGAACCAAAGACTTAAACTACTTCAGTCTGTGTGCACTGAATTTATTTAATTCATGAGTTTCACAATTTGAGTTGAATTACTGAAATAAATTAACTTTTCCACGACATTCTAATTTATTGAGATGTACCTGCATATATATATATATATATATATATATATATATATATATATATATATATATACTGTATATATGAGTATGTGTGTGTGTGTGTATATGTGTATGTGTATATCTACTTAACCATATTTTGAGGACAAATTTGTACCCATAAGAAAGATGGTAAGATTAAAGTTGGGCTATAACATTTTTGTCTAGCTGTATATAAAAACAATGAAAGTCTATGTAATGTCCCCATTTAGACTAAGTAAATGTGTGTGTGCGCGTTTACACATGACACGTGTGACTTTCACTGGCTCTTCCACAATCACTTACCACTCCACAGATTATAGGGGCTTTACTGTGGATCTCTTTCAGTCTGTCTTTCTGCTTGCTGACGGCCGGATGCAATTCTCTACCATCAACACAGCTGGGATCTAAAGTACCGTACGATGCTTGTCGAGGCTCTAAAATTGGATCATGTAGAATTCTAAGTGTGTTGTTTTAAACATGTTCCTGATCCCACGCGTAACCCTGGGCTTTAGACGTGTCTCCACGCTCCACCCCGTGACCTTTGAATCTTTACCCCTGCCCCCAGAGATCCGAGAGCTGTCGTTTGTCCAACAAATACTACAACAAATTAAGCAGCATTAGAATAGTCGGGCGTGAAGCCTAATGTCCGTCTCCGTTTCATTAGCGTGGCTCTATAATGCGTTCCATCTGGAGGGGCTGCCGCGAGCTCCCTCTTGCCCCATGCGGTGTGGCCCGGCCTGGGTCATGATGCCCCCAGACCCCCCAGCAGCACACGACCCTTTGTCAACTCCAATTTCACCTGAACTCAATACCAAGTACCTCCAAAGCCAATATATCTGATACCAGTACAAACAATCTATCTGTCTATCTGTCTATCTATCTATCTATCTATCTATAGACTTTTATTATAATTGGTTTATATGAAGATTGTTATGAAAATGAAAATGTTAATCTTTTTATTTTGTGTAACAGTACAAAATGATGCCACAATTTTTTCTGTAATGTTACATGGCTATAGTTACTCATTTTAAATCTCAGAAATTTATATATATAAATAAATAAATAAATATATATATAAATAAATAAATAAATAAATAATAAATTAAATCTAGAGGCATCAATATCAGTATTGGTATCCATGATACTGGTTTTTATTCATAGTACTTAGAAAAAAGATACCGTTAAACAAAGATTTTAAATATACAGTCTTTATGTTGTTTCTACATTAAAAAATTATGATTACAAAATTTAATATTAGGATTAATTACAGAAAATTATTATTATTAATTATTATTATTATTATTATATTCTTGCATGTATGTACAAATGTCATTATTTATTTTATTTCATTTCATTTCATTAATTTAATTTTATTTTATTTTCCATACAGCAATCATGAATGGGGTCCAATGTTGTTTGGACATTTTTCAGAATGTCTTCTTTTGTGTTCAACAGAAAGTCATACAGGTTTGGAACAACATTAATTCAATTCAATTCAAGTTTATTTGTATATCGCTTTTCACGATACAAATCGTTGCAAAGCGCTGTACAGAAAATTACTATATTTAGTAGTAGCTTATCATTGGTGACTATGCCAGTTAATGTACATATGGCAGAAATGTATGGAAAAATCAATTAAAGACGTAATCAAACAGACGATGAACACTATTAACAGCAATTATTTTCTGTTGAAATCAAACTTATAGATTTGGTAGTGTTGTATGTTTTTTCAGGGTTGGCAGGGTAAGTATATGACACTATTTGAACTATTTCACTATTTGGGTGAACTATCAAGTTATAAAATCACTTAAAAAGCGGTACTGATATTATTATGTGGGGATTGATCCCCTCGATATAACTTCAGTATCAGTAGTATTGATGCTCAAGATCAAAGTCACCAAAATTATTCTGGCACATTTATCCATCTGTTTCTCTCTCTCCCCACTCCCTCTCCCTCAGAAAGTAAAAAGAAATGGTGAGAAAAAAACAAGTGTTAATCCGATGACACCTCCTCCATCACTCTCTCCTCTTTAGTGTCACTGATGGGGTTTTTCCACATACACAGACTTTCCCGCAAAGTTTGTCAGATTGTGTTTAGAGTGAGTTGGGAATATAAGATGTGACAGCGATATGGAGGCCGACAGTCGTCTGGAATGTGGTAGAATTTTAGAAAGTGACAAAAAAGGAACGGTGAGAGAGTTCTGGAATACCATCAGAACCCTATAGAACTATACGGATATAAGGAATATGACAGAATTCTGGAACAATATGCGGGAATGAGACACAGAAAGAGAAATAGAAAATGAAACGCAGACAGAGAACTTTTTTAAACACGTTAGGGAATAATCTGAGTGTTGAGAAATGAGGTGCTGAAAACTTCTTATGAGTATGTGTGTGTGGTAGGGGTTGAATGGGGGGTTTGCAGGGGGGTGCATGGATTTATATATATAAACGCATATGATCAAATGAAAATGTAAAGATTTCTTTAAGGTTTTGAGTTAGTTTATATTTTTATGTTAAAAAACAATTGAAGTGTATAGTTAGTCCTCTTTTAAATGGCAAAATAAATGTGTTTTTCCTGTAGTCTGTCAGCTGATGCACTCATCTGACATTCAGGAGTGAGCCAGTGCTGAGGTCATAGGTCAAATATCATTGTTCTTCTTTACTGTAATAACAAGGATAATTCAGCCCAGAAACTTCACACGAATACAGAATATTTGTTTGCCAGGTCTAGCCTCAAAGTCAACCAGCACATATTCTGAACCAATGTTTCTGGAGCAGCCTGATACAAAGTATGTGAGCAGTTTTCTGGTTGCATGAGGATCCTGTTGAAAGTCAGATCAGAAGATGCACTTCTTTGCTGAAGTTAAAACAGCTGTTTTACATTTGAAATTAACGTTAGCCTGACATAGTGTTAAAATAGTTTTCTTCAGAGCAGCTGTTTTACATTTGAAATTAACGTTAGCCTGACATAGTGTTAAAATAGTTTTCTTCAGAGCATCTTCTTGTGCCCCAATTGTAATGGCTTTTCTTTCAAATCTGTTCTTGTCATTGCCATAAAATTTACAGTAATGTTAATTACTATAACAACATTCAATTACAAATGGCATAGTTCACCCAAAAAAGAACACTTGCTGAAAATTTACTACATGAATCTGAGTGTTTGCAATAAACAAATCCTTGGCCAAATCACTGGCCACATTCACACAGCAGCCGCTCTACTGCACAAACACATGCCTATCATGTGTTGCAGGTTTTCATGTGTGGTTTTTCGGTAAAAAAAAATAAAATAAAATAAAAAAACCCCTGAAAACTTCACAGTGTTTTACGCGCGAGTCAAATGCTCCTCTCTCTACCAAAATATAAAATCTACTGTCGGTTAATGAAGGTTTGACTAGTGGCTCGATTGGACTCATGTCGTGTCAAAAAGTGATAAGACTTTTCAGTTTTATGGACGTCGCCATTTTTGATATTACTTTGTTCACTCTAGCTACTGGTAAGGAATACGGGCTTGACACCCGTTGCACGTTCATACACTCTAAAAAATGCTGGGTTGTTTTAACCCAATTTTGGGTCAAATATGGACTAACCCAACTTTTGGGTTAAAAATTTAATGTAAAAATTTAACCCAACAGCTGGGTTAGTCCATATTTGACCCAAAGTTGGGTTGAAACAACCCAACATTTTTTAGAGTGTACAGACAATATCTGAGATGCTACTGTATGTTGCTGTGTGAACGGGACATTGCGGGGCTCACAGCTGTAAGTAAAAGCTGTCAGTCCCAAAAACTGACAGTGTGAACATTGGCCAAAAAGGTGTATTTTAAATTCAAACTGTCACTTCCGGTTAAAATATGAGTCCATAATCCATAATAATGCTTCCTCCAGTGAAAAAGTCGTCACGCCTGAATCAGGAGAGAAATATGCACAGATTAAGCACTACTTTACAAGCTAAAACAGCACAAACAAATGTGGGTGGATTTTGATGTGAGAGGATGTCACGAATCCGGTTCGTGGCCTTCTGTCTGATTGCCACCTTTCATCATATTGACTCTCACACTACACAGACTGTCTCGCATTACCTTGCACTACAGTTCCCATGATCCATTGCAATGACTGCACACAGCTGTACCAATCACACACTCACACCTGAGAACTATCACACAAACACACACCCTACATAAACCATGGACTTCCTCTCACAGATCGCCGAGTATTGTATGCACATATCTCTCTCCTAGCGATAGCTACTCTACGGAGCCCACTTAGTTGTCATAGTCTTGCCTTGCCTGTTTTCTCGTGTTTTGATTTCTGCACGTGTTTCCTGGATTAACCCTTTGACTTGCCGTTCGGACTCTGTTTGCACCTCGTTTGGATTATTGCACGTGTACCTGGATTATCTCTCTGCCTTGCCCTGTTGGATATTGTTCGCCGATCGCAGACCTATGCTTACCCTAGGATTACTCTTTGTCTTGCCTGTGATATACCTGTTTTCCATTGTTTGATCCTTGCTTGTTTCCTGACCATGCCTTTGTAAATAAAAAGCTTGCATATGGATCCGCACGTCTTTCGTCTTGTCGGCTCCGTAACAGAGGACAACATGGACAGACTTTTTCACTGGAAGAAACAGTTTAAAGTTCAAACATATTAGAAACGTCCAATAGAAATGTCTTAGAAACATCTTAGAAACATCTTAATGATGGATTTGTTTCTTACAGACATGCAGCTTTTCACTTCACAAGACATTAATTGACACCCTACACCCTGACGAAGGCCTGCTTGGGCTGATATGCATTGGTGTCTTTTTAATATTTAGCCCTGTCTTATAATTAAAGGTTTTTTACTTTGCTTGCTATGTGAGTGCCTGGATGTGGATTTTTTTGCATTTTTGCAATTGGATCCACTTTTTGTTTTTGATGTTTTGTTCCCTCTCTGGAGCACCCATAGTCTCGCTTGTGATTACCTGGATTTGAGTTTGTAGTGTTCTGATAGAATGTCAGTATGTTACTGAAACAAAAAACTCTGTGGTGTTTATACTGTAGATATGTTGCAGTATCTTTTTGTTAAAGCGTGCACACACACACATACAAGTTCTTGGCCTCAGGGCCGGTGTGTGCTGGCTTCAGACCTACTGTATGTTTGGCGTGTGCTGTGGTTTTATTTGAGTAGTAGATCACAGTTGCGTCATAGTTGCATGCGTGAGAAAGGCTGCATCTCTATCTGAGGGTCTGTTTGTGATCAGGGTTTGATCTATGATGGGGTTTTTAGAAGCAGAAGTGTGTGTGCGTTATCTCTTTCTGTGCAGTAGTTTGCCATCAACTGATCTGATGCGTTTGTAGTTCATTCTGAACAGAAAAACACTGTCCAGAAGAATACTTTCCTGCTTGGATATTGGACTTTCATAGATCAGTTTGAATATCAACTTTAAGTTCCTCTAAATAGATGCAAAGTCAAAGTCAGTTATCAGGAGTTTTTTTTTTTCTTAGGAGAAACATCTGAGAAGCAGGACATTTCTTCATATGATCTCCATTTAAACTCATTGCCGTTTAGGAACAACTATTGAGGTATTAAAGAGAACTCATTCATGATCAAATGCATGCTGCAGATGTGTGTGTGTTGTCAGTTGGTTTAGCTCTTTAACAGTCTTCAACTCTACACATGTCAGTTTTCAAAGCTGTATGTTGTTTATGACCAAAATTTTCCTGCTTGGATGACCAAAAAAGTGGGAAAATCTTTTCACACCCAACACACACATACACACATACACAGAGTTGGTTTTGAGAGGACTCCATGCTGCTGGTTTGGCTGTTCTGTGCTGCGAGAGTAGATGATACTGTTTATTAGAATAACTGATGTCTGATGAAAACTGTGCTGTTTTTCTGTGTGTCAGTGCCAGTACAGTCACAGTAAGTTTAGTGGCACATTGGAGAAAATGCAGTTTTTTTTTGTTTGCTTTCTTAAAGGAGTAGTTCACCCAAAAATGAAAATTTGCTGAAAATGTACTCACCCTCAGGCCATCCAAGATGTAGATGAGTTTGATTCTTCACGGGGAAATTTTTGGAGAAATGTATCATTACATCACTTGCTCACCAATGGATCATCTGCAGTGAATGGGTGCCATCAGAATGAGAGTCCAAACAGCTGATCAAAAAATAAATAAATAAATAAATCAACAAGTATAGTCCACATGACTCCAGCCCATCAATTAACGTGTTTTTTTTTTTTTTTCAGCTATTTGAACCCTCATTCTGACAGATGATCCAGAATGACAGTCCAAACAGCTGATAAAAACAACACTATAATCCAGTCAATAAATTAAATTAATGTCTTGTAATGTGAAAAGCTGCATGTTTGTAAAAAAAAAAAACAAATCCATCATTAAGGTGTTTTTAACTTAAAAAAAATATGAGTCCATAATAACAGTTCCTCCAGTGAAAAAGTCTGTCCCCAGTTGTTCTGTCACAGCAAAATCCAACCACATATTTGTTTAGAAGGGTTTTGGCTTGTAAACAGTATTTCATCTGTGCATATTTCTCTCTTAATTCAGACAGGATGACTTTTTCACTGAAGGAAGCAATATTATGGATTATGGATTCTCTGGAAGAATTTTAGGATTCTCTGGAAGGATTTGTTTCTTACAAACACATAGTTTTTCACTTCACAAGACGTTAATAGACTGGAGCCTTGTGGATTACTTGTAGATTGTTGTGCTGTTTTATCAGCTGTTTGGACTCTCATTCTGACGGCACCCATTCACTGCAGAGGATCCATTTGTGAGCAAGTGATGTAAACAAGAGTGCATGTTATTTAAATGTCCTAAATTTTGTCTGATTGAAAATCCTGTTTACCTCAGAAATACTTCACATTACAGAAGTAAAATGGATTGTGAACAGAGTTTTATGTTGACTTAGAGCCCCAATTACATGTAGAACATGTTCTGGTTAATTTTTTGCCTTTTATTTTTAGTATTGCACACACACACACACAGACACACACACACTGCGTTTTTGGGGTGCAGCTGTGATGATGTCATTCCTTACTGCCACTTTGCTGATTGGTCATCTTAATTGGAAGCAGGATGCTTTGATTTGCATATATTATACTGACACTTGATGTTATGATTTGACTAATTAAGGTTTCTTTCTTTCTTTCTTTCTTTTTCTATTCAGTCCAAAAACCACCTGCAGCTTGCTCTGTCCCTGCTGACTAGTTTGAAGCATGTTCCCTAGTTAAACGCCAGCACATATGACTAGTACTCCCTTCCATAACCCTTCTCTTTCGTGGGCTTGTGTATTCCTTCACTCTTGGCTTGTCATTCGTCTTTCCAGTCTTTGAAGACAGCACAGGCTGCTAATAAAAGACAGGTCTCCACCACAACAAAGGGCTCTGTGCCCAGACTGAATAAACTATTTACCCCTCCTTCTCTTTCTCTATTTTTTCTCCCCCTCTTTTTCTCTCTCCTCCCCTAGGTTTTTTTTCTCTCTCTTGGCTTCAGAAGAAATATGTGCACTTGCTATGTTTTTTCCATGTGATCACAGAATGCTCTGGAATAGATTAGTGGAGGAGAAGAAGGGAGGGAGCGAGAGGAGAAATTTGAGAGAGACAGTAATGAGGGAGCAGGTAACCGAGGGAACGTCTGTCTCCGGGGGATCAGGTGATGTAGGAGGCGGAGTTATGCACGCAAACAAACATAAAATACATGTAAGCACATTAATGGTGGTGACCAAGCAGGTTCATAACCAGTTCATAAACTGTTCTTGTAATTGAAAAAAATAACCAAATCAAATAAAATATACACTTTAGATGAAAAAGCGTAAAACTTTTTTTTATTTTTATTTTTTATTATTAAAATGAAAACAAGAAATGTTGGCAACTAATTAAAAAAAGTTGAAATACTAAAATGACTAAAATTAAAATGAATTAAAATACAAAATAATTAAAAATAAAGCTATACAAAAATGTATAAAGAAAGAAAGAAACGAAAGAAAGAATGAACAGAAATGGATAAAAATGATGAATGAAAAAAAAACTAAAATTTAAACTAAAATTGAAATGAAAACCAAAAATATAAAAATAAAAGCCAGTTTAAAGTATTAATAACTACTTCAATAGTATATAAATAATACTAAAATAACACTAAACCAGTTTGCTGAAGGTTAAAGGGTTCATGTCATATTATCTATTTTATCTTTTTTTTTCGTCAAGATGTTTGTCAACTGTTTTTGTGCCAAAAACATTTTTTACCTTCTATCTGACCATTGAAACTTGAAATACAATAAATTAACTTAAATATGACATATACTAAAACAACTCAAATTAACTAAACATCAATTAAAACAGACATTTAAGAAACAAACAACAACTTTAACTACAATTAAAATGAAAACAAAATATAGAGAAGGAAATAAAATATAATTCAAAAATCTTAATAAAAATTTAGTAGTATTTCAATATAATAAATAACACAATTTAGAGTTAAACAGGCTGTTTTGTGCAGCTGCAACTTTAAGAACCGATACCCTGCAACCGCTTATAATTCATTTTCAGTGAGAGCTGGCAATGATACATTTGGATATTGCAACAGAATTTGAGCGTCTGTTAGTGAGCAACAGCATAGCCACTCTGTGACCTCCAACGATTTAATCTATAAGATTTACCTTCAGTCACTTTGGATAAAAGCATCTGCCAATAAAGGAAAATTTCATTGTATGAGTCCTTTAACAATCAAGTCTCCAAAACGATGATGAAAGATCAACAACAACATAACAAATCATCTTAAAACGAATTAGGCAAACCTGTCTGCTCCTCTGTGCCTCTCTCTATCTCTCTCTCTCTCTCTCTCTCTCTCTCTGGCAGGGTTGATACCACAGACATGCAGCTGAAAGTAAATAAATGGCTGTTTTTGGGGTTCTTTTTCCTGGAGAAGCAAAACAGTGAGAAGTGTGTGTGTGTGTATGTAAACCACAGTCTTATTGAAGCTATTAGGCTGCTTAGGAGTGGAGCAAAACCAATGCACACATAGACGCACATTTTTTCCCCTTCTAATTCCCTCTTTTCTCTGGTTTGTGTGTCATGGTGACAGGTGTTCCTGTCTGCAGCTGTTTTTTGCGACCAATCCGTCCATCTCACCTGCAGACGTCTCTGATCTTCCAAATACAGAAGGAGGGTGAATGCGGTTTGGCCGTACCAGGTACTCAGATACAGTTGCAAATACAAACAAGTGCAGTGAAGTCCAGTTGAACCTCTTTCAAAGGGATAGTTCACCCAAAAAGAAAACAAGTGGATTAATAGCACATGAGAGTGAGAAGTGAAGTTATTTTTACATGTGACGCAAAAGGAATTAGTTAGCAGAATGTTCACGCTGCTCTTTTCCACATAATGAAATTAGATGGTGACTACGGCTGTCAAACGTCAAAATAAACCTGTAAAAAAACAAAAAAACAATGAAAATGCCAAAACTAGTTCATCAGACTAGTGCAGATTTTCCAAGTGTTCTGAAGTCATAGCTTTGAAGTCCAAAAATTAAGGTTTTTAACTGATTTTTTGTTATTTAATGGAAATGAATTATTTTGATGGAAATTAATTATTTAAAATGACTTTACTAAATTATTATAATATACTAAATTATATTAGTATTTTTATTAATTTTGTTAATAATATTAATTATTAATAGTATAATATTAATATTTTCAGTTTTTTAAATTTTAGTAAAAAAAATTGCTTTTACAAGCTTTAAGTTTTTTTAATATTTCTAAATAGTTTTAATTTACTTTTATTCCAGTTTTAATTTACTTTCCGAGTGAAGTTAATTTAAAAAAAATAAATTAATTAAATAAGCGTTAACAAGCGTTTTAGTTTTATTTCAATGGATCATTTTTAGTACTTTTCAGTTAGTTGCCAAAGCAACGTTTCTAAATTTCATTTAGTTTAACTTATCCATCTAATATTTGTTTGTTTGTTTGTTTATTTAAAAATAGCTTTTATTTTTTATTTTACTTAACAATAACAACACTGAATGGAAAAGAGCAGCCTGGACATTTTGCTCATTCCTTTTGTTTATATAAGCTACATGGGTGTGAGAAGATGATTGCAAAATTACAAATTTGTGCGTAAACTAGTCTTTTAAGTTAAAGTATACAGTGTAATGTAGCAGATTATACTTCCGTCATGTAGCTAATGTCTTCTCGTTGTTCTCGTTGTGAGCAAAGCTAACATTTTGCTCATTTTTGTAGCTGAAATATCGATAAGAATGAGACTTTAAGCGTTAAACGCTGTGGCGATGTTCTGTGCTGATGTGGATGTGGTCTGACAGCGCTGTGTTTTTGGTGTTTCAGTAAAGCAAGCAGTTAATGGTGATGTAGGCCACCACAGCAAAGCATCCCAGCACACACACACTTACCCAGGAAATGCTTCGGTCGGCCACAGGGTAATTGTGACTGTCCTGGCCAATTTCTGCCAAACAGGAGGCAGACACACACACCACAGAGCTGCACTTGTCTCTCTCTGGCTGATGGTTCACCACCACAGTCTGAGAGAGAGAGAGGGAGAGATATCTAACAGCCTGAAGTGATTCTTAATGCCATAACTGCTCTAAATTATAACAGTAAAACTTAAAAGCATCAACGCAATTTTCTGCCTTCAGCTGAGGCTTATGGAAAAGTAGAAACTACAAGCTCTGTGAGTTTGAGAGAAGTCTAGATTTCTCTTTTTCCCTGCACACCTGCTCTTTTCTTCTACTGTCGTGTCTGATGTAATTGTGGAATTTGAGACACATGCTTAAAAGTGAACAATGATACACATAGATGGATTCAAGTTGAAGACAAATACTGTTACATTTTGTGTTTGTTTGTTAGTGGATCATGTTAATAGTGAATGTTATTCTCTACCCCTGTGTGAACTTAAGGAGAACTGACTTCATACATCTAAAAACCACAAAAACACCAGCTGAACACAATTAAACACATTAAAAAAGTGATGATAGTGACCCTGCAGCAATTTGGAAGTTGGATGCATAATTTATTTTCTTAGTATTTTTGTCTTATTTTCTAGTACAATCTGTCTTCCAGTATATCTAATCATTCTTAAATCAAAGATTTAATATTTATGCAAGATTTAAACAATTCTGAAATAAAAGAATCAGAATTGTGAGATATAAACTCAGAATTGAGAAATATAAACTCAGAACTGTGAGGAAAAACAGTCAGAATTGTGAGATTAAAAATGTGCAATGACCTTTTTTATTTTTATTTTATTATTTTTTTTTCTTTTTATTTTGGTGGAAATGGGCTTAAAAAAATATCTGCCAATGGGGTCAGAAAAATAATATTGTTTTCTCTTTGAATTAGGTTTATTTTTCAGACACCACTGGGAGATATTAGTTTTTGTTTTATGCATAAACTCACTTCATTTTGGTAAAATTTTCATTTTAATTTGATGTATTTGTTCAGAAATTGATTTAAGAATGTTTAGATATTTGTATTGGAAAACAAAATGAAAATACAGAGTAAGAACATAATTTGCAGTGTACTGAGATCTCTGCTAACTGCAGACTTTAATGTGGTAAAAACATTGTTGAGATCTCTTAAATCATGGAGATGCGTGTAAGATTACTGAGGTCTTTTTCTTAGGAGAAACATCTGAGAAGCTTCGTATCTCCTCCCTCTAATGTCCTCTTTCTCTCTCTCTCTCTCTCTCTCTCTCTCTCTCTCTCTCTCTCTCTCTCTCTCGCTCTTCGTCTTCACCTTTCACCTTCTTTTTTCCATCACATTCCCTCATTGCTACATTCTGCAGTTTCTCATTATTCTTTCTTTTGGCCACTGATATTTATTTGCCTCCCCTCGATTTCTCCCTTTTCATTTTCATCACCTTCCTCTCTTTCTGTCATGTTTATCTCTTTCTTCATCACATCAGTTCTCCACACTTCATCCAACCTGTACCAAGTAACACAGAATCTCCCTGGTTCTCTGAATAGCAGGCCATACAGTATTCACAGCTAATGCATTCAAAATTACAGCGTAAATAAAATGCTAAGACCTAAGATTTTCGATAAAACATTAATGTTATTGCCTTAAAACATTTGATTGATTGATTGTCCTTACACTAGACATCTAGTGACATCTAGTGATGTCACCAATAGAACGCTGGATCGACCAATCATAAGACGGGATCAGAAAAATCAGTTTTAAAACATTCCATTTTTTTTTTTTTTTTTTTTTGTGAGATCTGGTTCTGAAGGTTCTGAGCTGTTATGATCCAGATCTACAGTTTCTCAGATTGTCTGAGTTTCTCAAAGCTGAGTCAGCTGCTCATGTGTGTGTAGTTATGTGCATGTTTTGGTAAAAATGATGTTTTCCTGGACTCTGTTGGCCTGTTGCGCAAGTGAGTGTGTGTGTGTGTGTGTGTGTGTGTGTATGTTTGACTGCTGGCTCACTGTGTGTTAAAGGTTTCTGAACTCATTAATGAATTGCAGTAACTAAACAATCCTCTCTCTCTTTCTCTCGGGCTCTTTGTAAAGCGCTTATCTGATGGTAAATCAGAACCGGCTCTTCAGTTACACAGTAGTTTTGTAAATCCGGTCAAGTGCTTGTAAACAAATCTGGGATCTATTTGTGTGTGTGATTTGTGTTTCTGCCTGACCAGATTTATTTAACCACATGCATGCGCACAACTAAACAGTGGCCACGAAATGTATTGGGACACTTGAGTTACACTTACATGTAAAGAATATCAATTCAAGTGTCTATATATGGCATTGATCTCTTCTTTTCACAAAGTTCACTTTTCTTCATGTTTGACATTTCAGTGTCTTTGCATCACCTGTGATTTCAAGTGGATGCATGAACAGAGTTGCCAACATTTGGCACATGCATGTAAGATAGAGCACAACAGAGAAGTGAGCACTAAAATATACATTTTGTTCAAATATTTGTTGTTGAACATCAGATTGGTTGGAAAAAAATGCTACTGCATCCTGACCTATTAACAGCCTTTGTTTAGGTTTTTTAAGCTGCTCTTCTGCTTTACAACTCTGAACAAACAAGCTATACAGTTTGTATTGTAGCATTTATATTTGTTTATTTTATTGTCATTTTATTTTTGTAATTAGTGTTACATACTTTGAATTATTATTAGTAGTATTAGTATTGTTGTTGTTGTTTGCTTGTTTGTTTTAATAAATTGGCTGGCAATAAATTTGATGGGCTTGTAAAGTTGGCAACCCTGATATAAAGTCAGTTCTTCTCAAGTTCAAACAGGTGTAGAGAATCACATTCATCATCCACTAACCACAAATAAACTGGCTGGCTTCATGTTCAACACTGTAACTGTTTTATCATTTCAAACCACCAAACGTATTTTTATCAAAAGTTTGTATTGCAAAGTGTGCCTGTGCATCTCTCTATATCTTAAATGACATTTGCTGTATTTTTTTTGTTATGTAATGCAAAGACATTTTGAAGTGTATTCTGTTAGGTGTCCAGATTGTTTTTAAGGCCGCTGTTCATCCATCCTTCATTTCCCCTCTACCTCACACCTCTCCTCCCTCTCTCATGTTCTCTTTCTTGTTCTGCTCTCTCTCTCTCTTTAATCTCAGTCCAGACATGCCCAACTGCAGCCTATTAGAATTTTTCTCTTCTTTTTGCTCTTTTTTTTTTTCCTCCCTCATTTTTCTCTGTTTGTTGTGTAAATGAGATGTAGGAGAGCTCTTTTTCTCCCTCTCTGGGTGTAATAGAGGAGCGATTACCGACTACATTCACATTTTCCTACCATGTGTTTAATGCCAGTGAAACGCCCGTGTGCCCATGGCAGAGAGAACTGCCGTGCCAGCGAACCAGGGTGTGTGCTGCATGTTTGTGTGTGTGGTGTTTTTGATTGTCGCTGCTGGATATGTGTTACATCATGTGCATGATGCTGGTGCATGTGTGTTTGCTCACTTGTTAACCTGTGCCATGTGGTTTTCATGTGTGTACGTCATGTTTTGCAACTTCTGATGCAATACGTCCATGTGTGTATGTGTGTTGTGTGTGGTTAGTCGTGGGAACTTTACCTCTGCTCACGGAGGCCCAGATGTGGTTCATGGCGCTATGAAACCTGATGCCCCCCCTTCAAAACACACACACACACACACACACACATTTTCTCCCCCACCCATTGCGCCTAGAACTGCATTAAGACACATGTGGAAGCAATTCAACCAATGCCCTGAGCAGACGGGCTCACACACACACACACACACATACACATCACATATCAATCACACACACATACACACTCATCATATATACATAACAGATGTACGCAGTCACTGCACATGTGCCACACGCATACACATAAACATACATCTGACACACGTAAGTCTCCACACTTCACTGCAAATGTGTACATAAACATATGAATACAAGAAAAACACACACACACAGTTTAATCATGCTGTTTTGGACACAAACCACTGAACTGCCTTATAAATCCATATACACACTTTACCAAGTGAGGAAAACATCTCTTTCTTTAACAATGGCCGCAGGTAGTGTGTGTATATGTGTATGTGTGAGTTTGTGTGTGAATGTTCAGAGGTTTGAGTCATCTCTCAGTAGACTTCTGTAAGTGAGCACCTCGGTGTCCCACAGGGCTCTGTTTTAGGCCCCTTGTTTTTGTTTTTGCACCTGGTTACAGGGAACTCAAAGTGAATTAACAATCTGCTGATGTGGCTGGGCCCTAATTTATGGGTAAGCTAATGTCTTTTGTAATGTTTCTGAGCAGCTGGCCCAGAAAATGTCTGAACCTTCAGGAGTCTCCACAATCATCCAGAATTAATCCAGAACAGCCGTGCAGCAGAACACACCTAGAACCAGAAAGAGGGAGAACCACCAGTCTGGACGATTATGGAGGGAGACGATCTACCATCTGAACCAGTAAGTATGCAATTTCTAGCTAAATTTCAGGCAACATTGTGTTCTGAAATGTGTCAGTAGCATGTTGTTCAATTTGTAGTACGCTTTGCAATCGCAGCATCAGACATGCTATTGTGGGCATTAACATTAACTTCTCTTTCTCTTTCGGGTCAGCTTGCAAGTTAAAGTTATTTAACTGTTCTTATCTAACTACTTGTCTAGTAACACATTTAATGATACAGAGACATTCGAAAGAGTCTCTAGGAGTGAGGTGTGGAGCCATCAAAGTTGCAAAAATACAGTAAATATGCTAAAATTGTGAAATATTATTAAAATTTAAAAATAAGTGATTTATATATATAATATATATAAAATGTAATATATTACTGTAATGCAAAGCTAAATTTTCAGCAGCCACTAATTCAGTCTTCAGTGTCACATGATCCTTCAGAAATTATTGTAATATGCTGATTTACTGCTCAAGAAACATTTTTTATTATTATCAATGTTGAAAACAGTTGTGCTGCCTAGTATTTTTGAGTTTGATACATTTGTATTTTTCAGGATCCTTTGAATAATAGAAGAACAACATTTATTTGAAATATAAATCTTTTGTAACAATGTAAATTTCTTTACTGAAATTTTGATCAATTTAACACATCCTTGCTGAATAAAAGTATTATTTTTTTTCAAAAAAAGTGAAATGTCTTTATGTACAATTGCGATGCAATGGCAAAGCATTCACGACTGTGTCTGCATACTTGCTTAAGGTATGTTATTCGTCTTACAGAGAGACTGCATTAGGGAAGGGCTGTTTTGATATAGCCAAAAGTGCAGAAACAAGCCAATTTCTGTAATTTAATATTTCAGTTCTTCAACATCTGGAGCTGCATGTAAAAATGGAAAATGGAGGGATGACAGGGGCATATGACGAGAGAAAGACGAAAATACCCGCTCCTCTCTTTAGAACAGATGCTATAATCTCTGGTCTGAAACACGCACACGCACACACACACACACACACACACACACACACACACACATATCAGTCCCGCAAATCATGGCAGTGCATTAAACAAACAAACACACTGACAAAGACAACACACACATTTTACGTGTTCATTAGCAGCTGGGTTCTTCTAGTCTCGTTGCAGCCATACTGCATGCAAACACGTGTGTGGTTAATACATGGGTGATGTGGGGCATAAACACACACACACTTGGCAGTCATGTGTAGGTGATCTGGGTGTCATTACTGTTTGGCATCTCGTCAGCACCGATGATGACATTCAGATGCATGCTGTGCGCTTGTGTGCTTGCACTTGTGTTACTGCGCTTGTGTGTGCTTGTGGTGTGTGTTCTTGTTTGAATTGACCAAATGTTCTCCCTAACTGCTGGATCAAGCAGGATTTGCTCCTCTATCACTGGATGGGTTGTCATAGCCTCACTGCAAATAATGATTTTTGTCTTGTTTTCCAGTAAAACATATTCAAGATACATTTTGAAGGAAAATGACTTAAAAGAGTTCATCCAAAAATCTAAATTTGCTGATAATATACACAGCTTTAGTCCATCCAAGATATAAATGACTTTGTTTCTTCATCAGAAAAGATTTGGAGAAATTCAGCACTACATCACTTGTTCAGCAGTGGACCCTCTGCGGTGAATGGGTGCCGTTAGAATGAGAGTCCAAACAGCTGATAAAAAAAATCAACAAGTAATCCACACGACTCCAGTCCATCAATCAACATTTTTTTATCAGCTATTTGAACCCTCATTCTGACGGCACCCATTCACTGCAGATGATCCAAATTTTCAGAAAACAAAACTTAACATCTTAAGCCTTTGTGCTTCTCAGGTAAATGCATTTTGATATTAGATTGTTTAGATATTTGTACTGGAAAATGACAGTACTTTGCGGTGCTTAATTTACCCCAGTATGACCACCTGCGCTGTTGCTTGCAAAAAGACTCATGCATGCGTGTCAAGTTCTAAGTGTATTGATTCACTGTCTTCTGTCACCAACTAAGAGCAGCTGTGTTTGAACATGTACACGAGAAGACACATACGTTTACAGCGTGTGCATGCATTGTGTAAACCTCTCGTCACTTTGCGTCGATGCATGTGTGTGTGTCCATATCTTCGATTCCCACTAGATTCTCCATTATCATGCTTAGAGCTGGAGAGAAATCAACCCTTTTGTTTGTAATTATAGTGACTTTGAAAAGAAAGGATAAAAAAGAGCGAATGAAGAGAGAGAAAAAAAGTACTTCAGCACGTCTGTGACATATTAGTCATTTTTTATCGTAATTGTTTTTCAACCCCTCTTCGCCTTTGTTCGCACACACACACACACATATGCACGCTGACAGGCGTGGAGGGAATGTTCTCATGTAGATGAGGTCTTACGGAGTGTCGCAGTGCGTCCAGTATGCGATGTGACTACTTATTGATGAGTGTTTGTATTGGAGGAGTTCTGCTCGAGTTTCTGGGAAGGCCTGAATCCTGAGCTGCATCCTCCCTGGGGTGAGAGCGGACGCGTGGGTACTGCGCTTCAAGAAATCGTTTATTTAGGCTTGGAGTTTCGCTCAAATCATCCTTTGAGGTGGATGGAGGGGTCAGAAGTCAAGCTAAGAGTTTGGGGTCACTCTTAAGGTTAAGAGAGCAAATGAGTTAAGTGACATTAAAGGGGTAGTTCGACCAAAAATGTAAATTGTATCATCATTTAATCACCCTTATGTTGCTTGAAACCCAAGCTGCTCTTTTACTTACAACAAAAATGAACTGGGACTAGGGTTGCTGAGCTTCAAAAAGGATAAAAAGCACCATAAATGTGTGATAAAGGTGTATATGATTTTCAAGGTCACTAATGTTCAAAAGGGTTTTTTTTTTTTTTTTTTTTTTTTTTTTTTTTTTGCAATACTTTTATTTGGAAAGGATGCATTAAATTGTGACACTAAAGAGGTTTATAATGTTACAAAAGATTTCTTTTTCAAATATATAGTGTTTTTTAAAACTTTCTATTCATCAAAGAAAAATGTATGTTGGTT
>CM077246.1:23740531-23788031 GCA_039654775.1 Spinibarbus caldwelli | reverse complement strand
TGAACTTTGACTAGTATTCAGTGACACCGTTGGACGGGCCTGTGATCTGGTTATGTAACCAGATCTGTGATTGGTTAAAAATGACCCTGAGGGAAATTACGGATCTGTCATTGATATGAGTGGCCCCACCCACCTGTTAAGAATTTACTTTGCTCAATACGTGTGTGTCTGTCTGTCTGTTCCAACATGTCTATGCCGTTTTTGCGGGAATTTTATAATCTTGTCCTGGAATACATGCTCGTGTCTGACACCCTTTTTCTCCTTCTTCTTTTTCTCGTTCCCCACTTTGACAGCACTAATATGTTCAGTAGATCACGTTACACTTTCTCCCTATCCATCTCCTCGTGCCAAACTTCTCTTTCTGCAACCTTTCTTTTTCTTTCTCTGCCCCTTTTTTTCCAGTGGGACTCTTTCTATCCCTCTCTTTTTCTGTCTCTTATGTATACATATTCTCACAGACATACTTGCGTTTTCTCACGAACACACATGCGCTCCTCTCCAGGCCTCTCAGGTTGCTGCCATTTTCCATTTTTGAGTGCTCAGTAATAATAATAATATTAACGTGTGTAAAAGAGGTGTCGGGGCTGCCAGTCTCTTATAAATATGAGCCCTTTTCACTGGCAACCCGAGACCCCAGACCCGCCTTACGCCCGTTTACACAGCTGAATAACATGTGTAAGAAACTCTCTTCTTCTTTCTCTCGTCTTTATTCTTCCATCTTCCCCTCTCCCAGACAGAAACACCTCTCGTCTCACCACACCCAGCATTTCCATTTCCACTCTTTTCTTTGTCTCTTTGTCATGAATTCATTTGCTCTTTCTCTCTCTTTCTCTGTCTTAACCTCTGTCTTGCTGTCAAATTCTTACTTTCATAAAGAGTATTTCCCCCATTTTCCTCCCCATCCAGTCTTTGGTTTGGTTCCAAATCCCTGAGCTCTACCTACATAGGTGCACTGCATTTTTGTCTTGTTTTCCAGTACAAACATCTAAACTTTGTTAAATAAACATACATTTACTTAAAAATAATTCAAATGGGAAAAAAAGAATGTTTTTCTGACCTCACTGACACATAATTGTTCTTATTTTAAGCATAAACTTGCTTAATTTTCTGAAAACAAGACTTAATATCTTCCTTCAGAAGTTAATATATATATTAATGTAAAAATGTTTAGATATTTGTAATGGAAAACAAGGCAAACACTGAAGAAAGTCACAGTTTGCAGTGTAAGGAAGCATAAATACGCTACCTAATTTTGGCCTATTTCTAATTTCTAATGCATTGCAGTAAGCTCAGTAAAAAAAAAAAAAAAAAGATGGTGGAGAAATGTGAATTATATAAAATTTAATGCTGAAAAAATAAAATAGTTCAGTCTAACCAAATTTGTGTGTACTATGTATATTTATACTTATTGGAGTATCATTCATTTACCAACATGCTTAAACCACCTGTGTAGCAGTAGACGAGGAAGACCAACTCAGTAAGTTTTGGAACAGAGTCTTTCTCTTTCCATCTTTGCAATATTTTATAGTCTGTCTCTCTCTTTCTGTCTCTTCCCATTTCTCGTTCACATCTGGTGCAGTAATTACAGGTTATCACCCCACAGGGGGTGTTCGCACACACACACACACACACACACACAGGCCACTTTCTGGTTCATGTACCCGTAGGAAAGAAAAATCACAAATGAGATCTTTTTATTATCTCGGTTGTTTCTTCTATGCAGAAATTTGATTTAATGAAGACTTTTTCTGCTCTCGTCTACTTATGTTTCTCTTCAGTAAAACTCAAACTGTGCTCAAATTTAACTAGATATTAAAGTCTACAATAAAAAAAAAAAAAATAGAAATCTTAATATAAACTCAAAGATAATCAAATTCTTACTGTATACCTCGATACTGTTACTGTCAACTATTGACTAATATGTGTCTGTTTCTCTTTAAGATAAATGTCTTTTTTCTTCAAGGAAAGAAAATGATGCTTAAAATGTAACATTTTCTTCTAGGTTGTGGGAGTTTCTGTAGCTCAAGTTTTAGAGGATAATGTTTGCAACACCAAGGTCAGGTTTGGCTCCCTGAGAACGCAAAGATATATGTATATCTTGAATATAGAGCAAATCACTTTGGATAAAAGGATGTATTAATGTTCTTTTACAGCGCTCGAGTCTGTGTGGAATCTGTCTCGTTCTCAAAGACCCGACATTTAACTGAGAGTGTCAAACACATCAGCTGTCTGAAGAATTTATTTCATATAGGTGTGTGGAAAAACAACAACTAACAGGAAACTCAGCATCTGTAATAGCAGCTTCTCTGTCTGCAGGTTCTGCTGATATTCTGTGGTCTTTGCTGCCCTCTTTTGGATAGTGATATATTATTAGCAAGTTAAATATAAACTTTCCTTTCTAGCTTTATTAGGTATTAGGTGGTGGTACTGTATTACTATGATACAAAGTGGCCCCAGGAATTATTTGCATATTTGAATCACACTTTAAAATGCATAAATGCCTTTGCATATGATAACAAAACAGAAAGTGTTAAATGCTGCACAAGCTTTTCTCTCTTCTCTAAAAGTCTTTAGTGATAAGACTTTTACACTGTTACAATGTTTACGTTGATACATTTACATTTTACAAAAATATCTATTTAAAAGCCATCTATTTATCAAAGAACCCTGGGGAAAAAAATATCACATTTTCCACAAAATATGAAGCAGCACAACTGCTTCAAGACTGATAATAATCAGATATGTTTATTGAGCAGCAAATTAGCATATTAGAATGATTTCTTAAAGGTCATGTGACACTGAAGACTGGAGTAATAATGCTGAAAATTCATCTTTATCATCACAGGAATAAATTACATTTTAAAATATATTCAAATTGAAAAGAAGTTATTTAGAATTGTAACAATATTTCAGAATATTTTTTTTTCTACTGAAATTTGTAGACTTTCTACACTAAGAATTGTCGTTTTCTTTATTATAAAGCTGTAAAATGCACCTATGTCCATTAGATGGCACACTAGGACCGTGTAAATCACCATGTGCGCGTCCATCATAATAAAACAGAAGATTTTTTTTAAAACCTGGATAGGTTTCATAATATAGCTAATCATCTGAGTTATTTACGCGAGTCTTGATGGGTGTTTTTTTATTTTATTTATTTTTATTTTTTTATTATTATTGTAATAGGCTCACCGTCTTCAGTTTCGTAGTTTCATTTTCTGTTATTAAAGCGTTGGACTTCCGTGTTTTCAGTGATTCTTGAAGTACCTGTTTAGTCTTGTGTTTCTCGTGTTGGTTTTGCTCAGTGGTTACTTCAACATGCAACATCTAGCGCGTGGCTGACGGTCACCGACGGCCAGAGATCGAACCACAGGTACTGTCCAGCGTTTTGCATTTTTGGTGCCATTAAAATCTTACTTTTCTGTTCATTGCCTTCAAATGTTTTTGACCGCACGGCGGGGTCAATTACATGCAGTATGGACTATAAAACTGTTGGTCAGCATGAAACCAAACTATTTTGTGTTTTTTTTTTTTTTTTTTTTTTCTGCATTGATGCGTCTAAAATGAACAATTATTCATATGGAAGAAGAGTAAAACTAAGAATAGTTCTCACTGTGCAGTGTTGTTAGTGTTAATATTAGGTTTAAATGTTATAATAATCTCACATTGTAGGCCAGATAGGGGCTAGTGGTCACAAAATCTATAATTCAAAAGTCTAGTTATATGCACAAATGTTTTGAACTGTGTTGTCGGGACCAGTTATTCATATGTCAAGTCAGTGCAATTAAGTTGTCGTATTTTAGATGTTTACAACGCCGACATTTATTGGAATCTGTTGGCTTGATGCATTTTTTTTTAACACTTAATGCTATTTCATGAATTGTTTTGGGTTACTGAACTGTTTAATTTTATTGTAGCTAGTAGGCCTACTGTTGGAAAACTCTAAACAGGGGTAGGCTACTCAAGTTCAGAGGCCATGCGGGCCACATTTAAACCACATAAAATGCGAAGGGCCACAAATTACAATTTGCACCATTAAGTCAATATTTGCAGTTGTACTGATTTAGAAATGCAGTTTATTACTTAAGTCTTGCTTGTTCTTTGTCCTGTTTAAAATGATACTGAACATGAAAGTTGAGTACCCCTGTTCTATAATGTGCGCTATTAAATGACAGCTTGCAGTTTACAGTGTGACTATCCCTGCGATGTGTACAATGGGTCATATAATGACAGAAAAACATTCATGAGTAAACTTATCATGACAACATTCCAATCCGATCTTATGAAAGTGCGTATAAATAGTACACTCTAAAAAATACTGGGTTAAATACAACCCAGTGCTGGGTAAATATTGGACAGAACACATGCTGGGTTGTTTTCAACCAACAGTTGGGTTAAATTTTTAACCCAACCTTCTGGGCAGTAACCCAATCGCTTGGTTCGTCCATATTTTACCCAGCGCTGGGTTGTGTTTAACACAGCATTTTTAAAAAACGAAAACTCTTGGTACTGATACGCAAAAATGGACTTTGGCGTGTATATGCTACGCGATGGGTAGGATTAGGGTTGTGGGGTAGATGCGTACGCGAAAACTGCGTATTTTATGCACGCCAACAGATTTCGTATCATATGCACGCGAAAGTCCATTCTTGCGTATCAATACCACGGATTTCGTTTTATTTGGCGTACTATTTATACGCATTTTCATGAGACCGGGATCAACATTCACTAAAAAGGTGAAAATGTGTTACAACTAGCACAATCTCACCTAATTAATAATAGCTTTTAGGGCTGTCAAATTGGCTGAAAAACTAAATTCGAATTTTGCACTAAAATATTATCAATATTCGAATTATATTCGAATTTAAAAGGCATAATTTTTGTTAGGGTGAAAAAAGCTTTTAGCTTCTCTCCTGAGGCCACAAGAGGGCGCATCGAGCAAAATATTATTGTAATGCACGTTTCTTCAGAGTAATAAAAATAACACAACTATCTTTGAAAAAGTGCATAATGTTTAAAATAATGTTTATAAATCATATGTAATTAATTACGTAGCTTAAACAATTAGAAATAAAAAGCATCACGTATGAATGTATAACCTAGTTTAATACAAAGGACCGAAAACGAATCACAAAGAACACTTTTTTTCATTTAAAAACATGAGTTGCAGTGGGATGCAGAAAAACCGCCATAAAGTCTCGAGACATGTTTTATAAAAGTTGAACTTACATTAATTTTACATGGTTTTCTAAACATGCGGCTCTCTAGTGCGAGACGCGAGTGCAACGGTGATAGACGTCCCTATAGAAAATGTGATAAATATGTGTTCTGTGAGAACGGCTTGGTTTCAGTTTTGACGTAAACAACATCATCTCCGCATTGATGTTCTCTAGTGATGGGAAGTTCGGATCATTTTACCGACTCAGACCTTTGCGTCTCGTTCAGCAAAATGAACGAATCTTTTTTTCGAGTCATTTCGTTCATTTTACCAAAACATAATTAAAATGTTACGTGCTACTTCCCAAACACATCTGCTACTTACACAAACGTTGATCATACTATAAACAATACAAAACTTTAATACTATAAGAAACGGAAAAGATTAATTCATTGTTTACCTGGGTCTTCAGTGTATGATTAGCTCACCTCACCTCACCTCTTATCTGACAAGTCTTCGGTTTGAGTCGTTCGTTCATCACATGACAGCCCCATAAACTTAACCAATGCAGTCTGAGCCAGAAAGAGAATTGATTAGTTCATCTCTCGAGTCTTCGGGTTTGAGTCGTTCGTTCATCACATGACAGCCCCATAAACTTAACCAATGCAGTCTGAGCCGGAAAGAGAATTGATTAGTTCATCTCTCGAGTCTTCGGGTTTGAGTCGTTCGTTCATCACGTGACACCCCGTTAACTTAACCAGTGCAGTCTGAGCCAGAAAGAGAATTGATTAGTTAATCTCTCGAGTTTTTCGAGTCGTTCGTTCTTTTGTCACAGCATTGGATAGAGAAATTAGTTCATTTACAACCTTCCTTACAAACGGGTACATAGTTGTTATTATTATTATTATTATTATTATTATTATTATTATTATCATCATCAGTATAATTATTATTTACACTTACAGTTACGTGATACGTTTCTGGTCTCAAATTGTAGCTTTTTATTTCTTACAGTTTATAAATGTGTGAATTTCAGTCATGATGTTTTTTTGTTTTTTTTCATAACATTGAATGTGGTAACAAAGGTAATAAAGAGTTCGTTATTATTATTAAGTCTCTTTCCGGCTCAGACTGCTTTGGTTAAGCTTATGAGGCTGTCACATGATGAACGAAGACTCAAACCCGAAAACTCGAAACAGGTGAACTATTTGACGAATTCCAGTACAGAACCTGTAGGATGTTGCCCATGCGCGACTGAACGAATCACTCCCCGAGATGACTCGTCCTTACCGAGTCACATTAAAGATTCGTTCAAAATGAACCCATCACTAATGTTTTCTTTTTCCGCAATATTTTGATTGAGCAGAGCCGCATCCAGTGGGTTCAACTGTATAGGCTAAAAAAAGCATTAAAAGTGTGTGTGTGTGTGTGTGTGTGTCTGTGTGTGTCTGTGTGAGAGTGTGTACCTGTTTTTCTATTCAGGTGGGGACTTAAACCTGAAATCACACAGCCTCATGGGGACTCGTGTCACGGTGGGGACCTAAATTGAGGTCTCCACGGGTAAAGAAGCTTATAAATCACACAGAATGAAGTTTTTTGAAAATCTAAAAATGCAGAAAGTCTCCTGTGAGGGCTAAGTTTAGGTGTAGGGTTGGTGTAGGGCAATAGAATATACGGTCTGTACAGTAGAAAAACCATTACGCCTATGAATGTCCCCACAAGGATAGCAAACCAGACGTGTGTGTGTGTTGTGTGTGTGTGTCTGTCTGTCTGTAATAGAATTATTGCTTTTTGTAATATTTCTATTGTGATGTTCTTGTAGAGACCAGTTTCTACACTGCTTGTGCCCTTGCTGTCATGTTTTCCTGGTACCCATGCAGATCCTCAGTCAGATACAGGTAAATATTTGACACATCAACTACATTGTGCACATAGGGTTTCTGCAGGTTTTTAAGTCTTAAAATGTCTTAATTTACCCTTACACAAATTAACGCCTTAAGAAAGTTTTAAATCAGAGCAGAAAGTCTTAAACTCAGAAAATGTTGGATGCAAAGCAAAAAGTGAATGAATCTCTTCCTCTGTATTTTGTCTTGTTTTCCAATACAAATATCAAACATCTTTCAATCAAGGTATGTTTATTTCAGATGCAAATATTAATGAAGTAAATTAAATGAGTTTATTCTTAAAACAATAACAAATATCAGTCTATGAGCTATCAAAACTTCCCTTTAAATTAAGGTTACTTTTTTGCCAAATGGCAGATATTAGTTCTTGTTTTAATCACAAAATCACTTCAAACAAGACTTTGTATTTTATATAATTTTGTATCTCCAGTAAATGTATTTTATTTAAGAATCTTTAGGCATTTGCACTGGAAAACAAGACAAAAATACTGAGGAAGAACATCACTTTTTTGTAGCATGATCTGAAGCTGCAGTAAAAGTTATTTCCATGTTCTAGCGTCTGGAGCAGAGTGTTTCAGTGCATTTTTGTAAAATGAATTAAAAAATTATGAATATCTGTTGGAAATTGTATTTTCAAACTCTGAAATTAATACAACTCATTATGTTTCTCTCCACACATTTACGTTCTACAAAACATATTTTTGTTTTTTCTCAGTTGTTCCTCAAATTTGCTTTACTTGGTTTTAAAAATGTCTTAACCTTCATAAAACCTGCAGAAACTCTGTTTTCTTACACATTAAACTAAATATTCAACTTGTTGCAGACACCACTGGTACACTGCCTGTGCCCTCGTTTTCATATCATTGTTCCCATGTGGAGCCTCTATCAGAATTTTCAGAATGCAGAAATTAATTAATTTTTTCCCCCTCTGTGTAGGAAGTACATGTATGCCACCTCTGCCTCTGCTGGCCTCACCTGCGACCCCCTGGACCTGTGAAGACTGGTGGCAGGGTGTTTGTACTGGACCACAAACGCAGAGCCCATTGACACCTTGCTTAATAAACACCGTGGGAAGAAGGACATCCTCAGGAGCATGCAGCAATGCTCCACAATTCCTCTACTGATCCAAACAGCATGCTCCATTTGACCAAAAAACTGCACATTTCACAGTATGTCAAGCACCTGGCCAAACTGCAGAACATCAGTTCTTCACTAAACAACTCCAGAGAAACGTCTTGAAAGCGGGTAGTAAAACAACCAGTGTGCCAGTGGTAACAATGAAGCCTGCAGATGTAAACCCATCAGCACCTGCTCTGACCACACTCCTAACTCATGAGACAATTGTGTTATGGAGCGGCAGCAGCAACCTGAGCAGGAGAAGACTTGTCTTGCTTGTGGACAGCCAAAGATGGTTCCTCTATCCACTTTTTTCTTAATCAGCAAGGCCCTGTCAGGTACTTTTACTGTTCCACAAAGGTTTTTAATGCTTACAGTGATTAAGGACTAATAAACCCCAGAGTTCTTTAAGAGTGAACTTGAGGACACAAAGAAACAGGTGGAGGAGAAAGGACAGCAAAAACGCAAAAGGCCTGAAACTGAACACGTTAGTCGCTTGTGCAAATTTTGTAAAATGGAACTGAAGCAGGGTCCAAAGAAGTCCTCGCATACACACGGGCTTTCCTGGCGTAGCAGGGAAATAAGTTCATTGCCCTGCTAAAGTCTTTTCCATTCACCAACCTCAGGACATGCAGAAAGATGACTTGGAAAGAGTTTAATGAGTCTGCATTTTACGAGATGGAAAGACAGAGATGTGTGACAGAAAAAAGAAAAGAAATAAGTGACATTTCTTGATCTTTTGCCCCTTAGTAATATTTAACTTATGTATATACTGTATATTTTGAATTGTTTATTGAGACTGTAATATGTATATTTTGTCAGAATTCTATTTTTTTATATTTTATTATTTTGGATCAGTATTTACTAATCTTAAAAACTGCTTAAAGCATTTAATAAAAACAGCTGAAAATTACAAATTGCTTCACGAGTGCTGTGTTCTTTTTCATAGGACAAATATTTTACAGTTTCTATGGATTTGGAAACACTTAATTGATTATTTAACTTAAGTGTGACTTAAATTATTCCATCACTTAATCAATTTTCATTTAGTACTTGAATATTACTTAGTTTGAGTTTAATTTAAATGCCTCTTATTTTCATTTCAAAAGCCATTTAATAGAGACCATTCATGTTTAATATAACCATTATTATATAATTCATGTTTTCATATAATGTATACTATTATTTTACTGTATTTCTTTTAACACTAATCATCTATTCATAATACACAAATTTAAAATACTTTGCAGTTGTAATGTATTGTTAAATTTTACAATTTTGTTTTATAAAAAGCACAAAGCTGTGTGAAATAATGGTTTTAGACCTGCGTGAGTGGGATTCGAACCCCGGGCCAAATAAATGCATGAAAAAAATCTGATTGGCTGTGACATCATTTCCACTCTTTGGCCAGCTGTTGAAATGCTTCAATTTCATTGGCTGTCACTGTTTTTGAATTATTATTACTACAGTCAAACCTGAACACATAGAAAGCATTTTGTTACACAAAATATTAAAATTCTATAAAAAGTAACAAAAATGAACAGGATTTTTTTTTTTTTTTTTATCAGAGCTGAATCCTTCTTGGTCTGATCTGATTTCAACCTCTTATTTCAGTTTTCTGAGTTGTTATGGCTATATGGTTATAACCATACCAATTCATTTGAATGTGTATATTTGTGTATGTGTGTGTGTATGTGTCTGTGAGTGTGTGTATGTGTGTGTGTGTGTGTGTGTGTGTGAGTGGATGTGCCTGTTTTGCACTCTTAATGTTTTAGAGTGTAACCCCTTCCTTGTTGTCCACTTTTTTTACTGCATTGTAGTTGAATTATTGCTTTTATTTTATATATTTGCTGTGTTACAGTCACACCAGTTCATGTGTGTGTATAAGTGTGTGTGTACGCGTGTGTGTATGAGTGGGTGTGTTGGTTTTGCATTCTTGATGTTAAAAGTTTCACCCCGTCCTTGCTGTGTACTTTTTTCCTGCATTGTGGCAGATTTGTAGATTGTACACAAAAAAAATGCTGAATTTTTGTGTTTTTGTCAATTTCCCATTCATTTCCTATGGTCGGTCATTTTTAACCGAAGAGCACAAGTGTGACTATTTTTTTTTTTACGACCACTTAGCCTGCTCGAATCAAGCCCTCAACTTTTTTGTGTGTTCACATTCTACATGCCATAAAAGTCACCAAGTTTCGTACGATTCCGATGAAGCTGTGATTTTTAAAAATTCAAAACAGAAAATGTTTCGGTCAAAAGTGACCGAAGAGCACCAGAGGGTTAAATATCAGGTCAGGGCTGTAGTGTTTCGGGCTAGATGTTAAAAACAAAAGCTATACGATAGCCTATCTGTTGACTCATATTTTATGTTTCTTTTAAAATAATTAATGAAATAGCAAACTGTTTATTTGTAACCACAGAACTTAGGCTATGTGATACTTGACACAGGTTGTCATTGTGACTTAAAGTCGGTTTTCAGGCGTTTCGCTCTTGTGTTGGCTTCGCTCCGTGGTTACTTCCGATTGACCGGAAGGTCACCATCTCATGGCCCCCGGGAAACCGGCAACCGGAGATCGAACCACGGGCACCGTCCAACGTTTTTATATGTGATGCCATAAGATCTTGCTCTTTTGTCAGTCAATGATTTGTAATCACTTTGCAATAAAGGTTCGGTATGAAACTTAAATCTCAGCATGTCTTCACTTCTTGCACTCCTAAATATTTACTTTTTAATATATAAAATTTACGTAAAATCAAGATGTAAGACAGGTGATATTTTAATTGCCATAATATGATTCTATTGCTATTTTTACCTATATTTGAAAAAGCAATACATATTTGATGTAATTTCAATAGAAGTTTCACTTCTCGTTGTTGTAACACCTTGAGATTAACAGCAGATGGAGCTCAAAGATCATGTTTGAAACTCCAATCAACCGAGTTAACTCGTGTTTTAAAACTATTGGCTTGATATTTTATTTTTCCTTTTACACATTTGCGTTTTCATGTATTATTTTCGGCTGTTATACAATTATTGCTATACTATATAATACTATATATAGCTGAAAAGTTTATAATAAGCTGTTGCACTACTTGCTATTTAAAGTCGATTTTCAGTTCGGGCTCTTACGTTGGTTTAGCTCAGTGGTTACTTCCGATTGTTACCAAATCACACCCTCATGGTCGCCGGGAAATCGGTGACCGGAGATCGAACCTCGGGCTCTGTCCAACGTTTTCATGTTTGATGCCACGATATCTTGCTCCTTTGTCAGTCAATGATTTGTAATCGTTTTGGTAGGCTATAAGGGTCAGTATGAAGCTTAAATCTCAATATGGCTTCACTTCTTGCATTTTTTAAAAACATAGGCTAATGTCTACATTTTTAGTTTTTAATTTATAAAATATACGTGAAATTAAAATGTAAGACATATACGAATATGATTATATTGCCATTTTTACATTTATTTGAAAAAGCAAATTAGATTTAATTTTCACTCCTCTTTGTTGTAACACCCCGAGATGAACAGCAGATGGAGCTCAAAGATCATTTTTGAAAGTCCAAACAACGGGATAGAACAAAGAATCATAAATAGATAATAGTGATAATATTATAATAAAGATAATAGTAGATGTTGAATGATAAATTTTATTTTCCTAAATTTTCCAAATTTATTTTTGAAATATTTTACTGACAGCCTATTTATACAGCTTCATTTATCAGTTATTTATTTATTTTTACATTTATTATTTAAAGTAGACTGAAATGGGTGAAATCTCACAACAGCATTGTGTATGAGTCTAGACTTTACATTCTGGTGTCTTTTGTTAATGTGATTTCATCTTTTTCAGTCCCTGCGTTTTTTATTCTCAATAGATGTAAAATGTACAAAGACCATCTCTTTCTCTCTCATCATTTCTTTTCGTCTATCTCTCTTTTCTTACTAAACTATTCAACAGAGACAGACAGGGGTTTTGCAAGGTTACCGTGAGTGAGTTTAAATGGAGCTTGTGGTGAAAGTAATGGCACTCTCGCGCCCCGTGGACAATAAACCGGCGGATGAAACGGGGCTTAAAGGCTCGTGTAATGCATGTTAATGTGACGGGCACCGTGAAATGCGCCGGGGATTATTTATCCAAAAACATTTGTATTCTTGTTGAAGAACGGCTGATCCCGGATAGCCGAGCACTAATCCGTCTCTCCGTTAATTAAAAAGAAGTCGAGAGCGGAGGAACTCCTGTTTTTTTTTTAAATGTAATCATTTCTGCTCGAGCTTTACCATCTGCTGGAGGTTAAGTCTGACAGCAGATTGTATTCTGCGGTTATTTAAACCTGGGTGGAGGATTTCACCTCCCTGTAGAGATAAGATGGGTCAGGGGAGGCCGAGATGTCGAAACACTTAAGAATATGCCTTCTGGGAGAAAAAAAAAAAGATGTAAGTGGTTTGCTAGTCTCAGATAGTTTATCAAGTCAAGTCAAGTCAAGTCCAGCTTTATTGTCATTCTGCTACATGTGTGGACATATAGTGGAACGAAATGTCGTGTCTCGCAGGACCACGGTGCTACATACTAGTTAAACATAAGATAAACATACAACAATGCATGTGACTAGACCTGGTCTAGTCTAGTCTAATCTGACTTTTTTTCCTTTTCCCTCCCACAGGGTTCTTCCCTCATCTCTCAAGATGTGCCCAAAGTAAACTGCAATCTCCAAGTGTGTGTGTGTGTGTGTGTGTGTGTGTGTGTGTATGTGTGTTTGAGAGAGAGAGAGAGAGAGAGAGAGAGAGAGAGAGAGAGAGAGAGTCGTGCGCGTTCTTAATTAGAACATTCCTCTGAGGATGCTCGTGGGGAGCACGCATCATCGACTGGTGAGGATTATCCATGAAAATGAAAGATTAGGTTTGGGCGAACATGTGTCATTCTTTCTGAAGACACGATTCGGATATGTCCCATCAAAACAATAACTTCCACAATCCATAATCTTATAAGTCACTCGATCTGGTTTGTTGCATAGGATCACATGTGAAAATATGTCGGTATTAGTATAGCTGCTGCTTACAAGAATTTACAAGACTATCTGGTCACGTATCCTAAACGTGTTCTTTACGAAATAGAGAAAGGCCGGGGATCCACTATATATATATATATATATATATATATATAATGTCAGTCAACATTTAATATTTATTTACTGGCTTGCGTTTAAAATCCACCTGCAAATAAATAAGTAACTCCCTCTGATGAAGGTCGCTAGTTATGAGAAATGAGGTATTAATTCGTTGATTAACTGTCTCGTTTATTTCAGGGTGATTACGCGCGCCCGGTAGCTCGCGAGTTAAACGTGTCTGTACAGTGATTATGCTCTGTCCTCTCATGTCGCCGTCCGCGAATACGATTCCTCCCCACCACACACACACACACACACACACACACACACACACACACATCACCTCCCTCTCTCGTCTCACACACTTCTCAAAGCGTCTAACACACTGGAAAATCAAAGCGCTCGCCTTTCCTGCTCACACACTGCCTGCGCAAAGCGCACAACCCAAGAGAGTCTCCAAGTTTGCTGCGAATTTCAATCTCTGTTGTAAATCGACACATGCACTTTTTAGATTATTTTTATTCTACTTTGGATAACAATGCAGGAGTGTATTGTGTCCCTAAATTCTTGTCCAAAAACTGTTTGAATCTTTTACAACTGAACATGAGTCTTCTTTGTGAAAGCAGCTGAAAAGATCTGATTTTTGGGAAGATGGACCGGAGGCTTCCGAGGAGGCGATGGACGTTGACAGGGCAGGTTGTGTGCCTGCTCCTGTGTGCGTGCGCACTGGACCGGGTTTTGGCGCAGATTCGTTATTCAGTTCCGGAGGAGTTGGAGCACGGGGCTTTCGTTGGAAATATCGCAGAGGACTTGGGCTTGGACGTGGCCAAATTGTCCTCACGGAGATTCCGGATTGTATCCGGGGCTAGAAAACAATATTTAGAAGTGAATTTGGAGAACGGAATTCTGTTTGTGAACGAGAAGATCGACCGCGAGGAGCTGTGTGAACAAAGTCCCGTTTGTTTCTTGCACTTGCAGGTGGTCATTGAGAACCCTTTGGAACTGTACCGTGTAGAAGTGGAGATCTTGGACGTGAATGATAACGCTCCCAGTTTCCCGTGGAGCGAGTTTAATCTGGAGATCACAGAGTCTGCTGCACCGAGCTCCCGGTTCCCACTGGAGAGCGCGCAGGACCTGGATGTGGGCTCGAACTCCCTCCGCTCGTACTTGCTGAGCGCCAATCAACACTTCGTGCTGGACATTCAGACGCGTAACGACGGCAGCAAGTTTGCAGAACTCGTTCTGCAGTCGCCGTTGGACCGAGAGCAGCAGAAGACTCACGAGATGGTGCTCACGGCCGTGGACGGTGGCTCCCCGTTGCGCTCGGGCACGGCACAGATCACGGTAACTGTGCTGGACGCGAATGACAACGTGCCGGTGTTCGACCGCTCCGTATACCGGGTCAGTTTGGTGGAGAACGCGCCCAGAGGCACGCTCGTGCTCAAACTGAACGCCACGGACCTGGATGAAGGCGCAAACGGCGAGATCACCTATTCGTTCAGCGGGCACGCACCTCTGAAGGTGCGCGAGCTGTTCAGCGTGGATTCTTACTCGGGTGAGATCCGAGTAAAGGGAATCGTGGACTATGAGAGGGCCAGCGTGTACGAGCTCTACGTGCAGGCGAAAGACAAGGGTCCCTCAGCCGTGGCCGTGCATTGCAAAGTACTGGTCGATATTCTGGACGTGAACGACAACGCGCCCGAGGTCATATTAACCTCTGTGTCAACACCTGTACAGGAGGACGCGCCTCCGGGCACGGTGATAGCCGTGATCAGTGTAATGGACCGCGACTCCGGAGAGAACGGAGCTGTGGATTGCCAGATCCCCGGAAATGTGCCGTTCCAGCTGCACTCCTCTTTTAAAAACTATTACACACTCGTGACCAGCGAGTTTCTCGACAGAGAGTCTGTCTCGGAGTACAACATCTCCCTCACAGCGCGAGATCTGGGCTCGCCTCCGATGTCCACCAGGAAGACGATTCTGGTTCAAGTGTCTGACATTAACGACAACCCGCCGCGCTTCATTCAGCCCTCGTACACTGTATATGTGACCGAGAATAACGCCCCGGGCGCTTCCATTTGCTCGGTGACCGCATTCGATCCGGACTCTAATCAGAACGCGTATTTGTCCTACTCCATCCTGGACGGTCAGATCCAGGGCATGCCGATGTCCACTTATGTCTCCATCAATTCCGATAACGGCAACATCTACGCGCTGCGCTCTTTCGATTACGAGCAGCTCCGGAACTTTCAGATCCGCGTCCAGGCGCAGGACGCCGGTTTCCCGCCGCTCAGCAGCAACGTGACCGTCAACGTGTTCGTTTTGGATCAGAATGACAATGCGCCGGTCATCCTGTCCCCGCTGCCCAGAAACGGCTCTGTTGCTACTGAAATGGTGCCCAGGTCGGTGGACGCTGGGTACCTTGTGGCTAAAATCACGGCGCTCGACGCGGACGCGGGACAAAACTCTCGCCTGTCATATCAGATGCTGCAGGCGACGGATCCCGGGCTGTTCAGCGTGGCTCTATACACCGGGGAGATCAGGACGATCCGCCGCTTTGTAGACAAAGATGCCATCAGGCAAAGACTCGTCATACTTGTCAAGGACAACGGGCAGCCGCCGCTCTCGGCCACCGTGTCCATCATTCTGTCGGTGGTGGACTCCGTTCCGGAGTCGCTGTCCGACTTCGGTGACCTCTCGCTCAGCCCCCAGCCCCCGTCTAACCTCGCACTCTATTTAATCGTGTCACTGAGCACCGTCTCGCTCATCTTCCTCGTGGCCATCATCGTCCTGGCGGCCGTGAAGTGCTACAAAGACCGCGACTCCCTCGGCGGTTACGCGCTCTCCTCGCTCGGTGCCGCTTGCTGCAGCTTTGAACCGGAGCCGCCCGCCGAGGTGTTCAAAAAGTCTAATCTCAACCTGCAGATCTCCACCGGCGCCAAAGTGCCCACGAACTGCGTGGAGGTAAACAGCAATCCTGGAAATCTCTCTCAAGCTTACTGCTACAAAGTGTGTTTGACGCCCGAATCTGCAAAGAGCGACTTTATGTTTCTCAAGCCTTGCAGTCCCGGCACACCGAGAAATAACGCGGCGAGAGGAGCGGATAACCTGGCGCTGAGCTCACAGAGCCGCTGCTCTTCCGTGAACAACGGAGCGACTACACCGAACGAGGTAAAACTGCATTCACCGTCTTTCTTAAACATCAACTTGCTTCATTTAGTTTGTCAAGTGATCTTTATTTTTGAGTCACTTTGGTGAAGGGTATCACTTGTGCACATAAGTGTAAAATATGTTGGTAAACGAGATGAATTGGTTATCGATTATCTATAAATGGATAAAAGAAAAACTGCAGGGCGCTAATTATTTGACAATAAATTTTAATACCTCTAAGTCAATCAATGACCTTGATTGAGAGTGAACTGGCGTCTCTAGACAGCAGCATCTAAGAGAGAAACCGAGGACAATGCGCGTCTTTTAGCACTCTCTCCAGTTCTTCTTTTGTTTATGTGCGCACTCTATCTCTCTCTTTCTATATATATATATGTATATATATATATATATATATATATATATATATATACACACACACACACACACACATATATATATATATATATATATATATATATATATATATATATATATAATGTCGCAAAACAAAACATTAAATGTTTTTTTATGCTTCTGTGTTGTTAATGTGGCCAGCTTAAAATACTAACGTAGTCTGTCTCTAACCTTCAACAGGAGAAGCTTTTTAGTTCTCTGCTATTGCATTTAGGCACAGACATTCTTTGTCAACTGTATGTCAAGGGCGCGCACACACATACACAAGATAATTATCCAGTACACAATGGCACACGGACGCTGACTGGTTTCTTCCATAATGGGGCTGGGGAAATGAAAGCATTAGGGAGCGAGCAGGAGCCGATGGAGACGTGTCGCGCCTGTAGATTCTGCCACTTTGCCCTCATAGAACGAGAACAAGGGAGAAACTGTGTGTGTGTGTGTGTGTGTGTGTGTGCGTGCGTGCGTGTGTGTGTGTTCTGTTAATATCCACTAGGTGGAAACGTCAGGCTGTAAAATGTAAACGTGCTCACTTCGGTTATCATTCAATTGTCAGGGTGACCTGTTGGAGAGCCAGGTGTGACCTTGCCTTGGGTCAGTGAACTTCTTACAGCCGGTGAAGAATAAAATCGTCCATTGAGGGAATTGCAACCTGTAATGTCCATAGAATATGTGGCCTTTAGGTCTCATATAGAATATTCATGAACGCCTCTTTTATACCCCTGATTTTCTTCACTGCCCAACACATTTAGGACAAATTCTACCCTTAAGGGTATACAAAACCTCAAACAGATGTACAACTCTTGCGTGCAGTCAGAGCTACTTACAGGATTTCTTCTGGGAATATATTAAAGCTGAAAAATTCTGTATAAATTCACCAGAGCTGCAGCGGAAAAATGCAAACGCACGGGAGTTTCTAAAATAAAACCAGAAATTAAATTAAATTGAATTCGTCGGACAGTTAAATGCGTTTTCGAAATTAATTTCCTGCCCGCTGCGTTTTCCTTTGAAGATTAAAATCGTATGTCGGTGTTCTAATTATCTACGGAAGGTATTTTGAAGAACGGTTCTAATAATAAGCTGAAATGGCGCTCTCCTTATGAAAGTCTCTAAGCGAATTAATAGAGCGTGGAATCCATACTTTCTCTCTCTTTGACATGGAATAAATAACACCCTCATTCTCCTCCTCCTCCTCCTCCAACTCCTCCACCCCCGCCGCATCTCTGAGGATGAAAGAGTAGACCGTGAAACACCAGTCATTGCTCCAGGCACCACAGCTCCAAAAGAAATGACATGCGATTCACACTTTTGGCCACAAGGAGGCATACAAGATTCCTTTAATACCTGAGGAATATCATTCAGAGTGCCTGTGGACATCTGTAGCAATTGTATACTCTAAAAAGTTTAGAAAAAGATCTATAAACATTTATCCTACATATGTGTTATAATCAGTTATTTATTTTAAGTTCTGATTTTTTTTTTATTGTTCTATGTGTTGCAGTTGAAACAAGCAAACACTGACTGGGCCCTCACCAAAAATCAAACTTCCTCTCTGAAAAGGTAAAACACACGTTTACTTGTCTCTGAATAGGGATACACTATAAACGTTGTGTTTTTAGTTAATAGTAACACGATATATTACAAACTGTTGTACTACAGATAAAATCTTAAGTGTTTCTGTAGCTCAAACAATAGCACATGGTGCTAACAGTGTTACGGTCATGTGTTGAATTTCCAGGGAATGCATGCAAGTCATATGCATAAATGCAAATGCTAGAAGTCAAAAGAGAAAAAAAGTGTATGAATATTTTTTTCCTTTCTGAATGATAAAATGAGGTTTTGTCATTTAGAGCTGGCAGACAATGAACTTTCATGCATGAAATCTGGAGTATCAAAATATCTCCTTACATTATCTCAGATTGGCCTAATTTCCCATTATCTGTTTGTAGTTGCAACTCTATAAACATGGATGGCACTCTGATGCGTAAAGCTATGCAGGCCGAACCGGAGAATCACGTGGGTCAGATGGCTGCCGGACAGTACTGGACCTGGGGAACCCGCTCGAGAGGTACAACTATACTTTTTTATGTCACGTTATTTGATCCTGTTTATTTTGTTTATTTTATTCATTTATTTAATTAATTAATTGATTAATCTTTTTATTTATTTATTTTATTTATTTATTTATTTTTTTGCATTTAACAATCAATATGAAACAGTATTCAAATTATCTGACATATTTCTAAGTGAAACAGGATATTCAACAAGGAAAAAGTTTTGGAGCGTTACATTAAAATTTTTTAATTATTTAATCTAAGTAGTTCTCTTCTTTCTCTCTTTTTTAACCCTTTCAGAGTACCGGATGCATTCTCCTGCAGGTAGTGTTTCTCAGAGGGCCTGGACACCTCACTACACACCCCAACACAACCCCACCCACCACCTGCAGCAGCAGCAGCCCACGGCACAGGTCCACTCGCACCCTCCACCGGACTACCAGCACAACGTCTACATCCCTGGCACACCGTCCGGCTTCTGCACCCTGCGGCCCAGCTACCGCAGTGAGCTCGACGTCCACAACTCATTCTCCACCTTCGGCAAGAAACGTAGGTTCATCTCTCCCAGCAGCTATGACCCGCATGACGACACGGGGGCAGAGGTCATCAACAATGACTTATATAATGAATAAAATAAGAGAAAAGGACTTATGCTGTGATGATGAACAAAAAGAGTGACTTATTACCAAAGCATAGCACTCATTATGTAGTCTCAACCTCAGATGGACCAACACAGTCCATTCATTGACCATCTGATGCATTTTGCACATGCAATGCAACTTCTGTTGATTTAGGGAGCAAAAATGTTTTTGAAAAAATACCAGGTTGATATTATGAACACTGGATTTGCCATAGTTTGCCTGGATCATGGCTTCAAAATTTTGAAAGTTATTCAGGAGCAGAACTGTATATCCCACTTTGTTTTCTCTCTGTGAACTCGTTTAGCAGGACAGAAGTTCTTATCACAAACTTAATAACTTTAAAGAGAGAATATGAACAAAAATGCAATAAAGTGTTTGGAATGACATAATCAAATAAAAATGATGGAAAATCATAAAACTATTAATTTAAAGATGTTAAATTTAGATTTAAAGATTTCTCTCCATAATCATGGGTTTTTCACGTGGAATTATGATGTTAAACACAAATACTTCAGGAAAAAGTTGAAATAATGCAAAATGATAGCTTCAACAAAAGCATATACCATTAATTAACAAGCTTGTCATTCTAAATAGGTCTGTCTTTAAAGGTTTATCTGTTATTGTTACAAGTAAATTCCCCTGTGGAGATAATGAATGGCGCTTTTACTTCCGGAACCGACTGTTGCACTCTATTTCAGATAAAACCACCCCTAAATGGCATGTAAAAAAAAAAAAAAAAAAAAAAAAAAAAAAAAATTGTTGCTTTAAATATGAATCAGGCAGAATGAGCAGCAAACTGACTTTATGCTGCAAGTCTGAGACTACTTGACACGTGACAGGCAGGGAACCAAACCTTTATGATGTCACAGTGCCGCTATGCTATGATGGTTCTGTCTGTCACCGCTCTGTGCTCACACTCACTCAAACATGCACTTTTCACTCACATAGTGTGTGTTTGTGGCACATCATTCTGGCCTGCTCATAGGACATACTGTCTGTCCTGTCATTGGGGCCTATTGTACTTAATTACAGAGGCTTTGTTCCTTAGGATAGGATAGTCTGGCTGTTTTCTGACAAACGGATATTTAAAAGAACTTGAATTAGTTAAAGGAGTGAGGCGAGTTCTTATGATCCCAATGAAGCTAAGAAAATTACTTGTCCTGTTATACCAGGAACTGAATAAAACTTAATCTGTATAATTATTATTATTTGTAATTGCATCTGCTTGGTTAGTTTGACCACACCGGGCCTAAAGGTCAAAGGTCATTACCACTAGAGCAGAAATGAGAGGCCAGGCCTGAGATTTAATACAGTACTGAATATCATTATTATTTTTATATTTTCCTACTGTTGTTACTTTGACAATCATTTCAGCCAAAATGTGATTATTGCCCGCCTTTTGCACACCGTGTGAGCATATAAATCAATACAGTGGTCATGATGAGACTGAATTATGGGCTAGGAGAAGGTGAATGCTCACCAAGTGAAACTGATCGATTCAATATGATTACTCATGTAGGAATGACTGGATCCGCACTTAGAGACACATTACTGCCTCATACAAGAGAACAGGATGTGAAAGTCCATTCATTCCAAATATGTACATACAAATATGAGAATTAAATATTTTTTTCTGAAATAAAACTGCAGTGTTGTGATTAATATTTTTACAGGTGAAACTACGAATAATAAAATACTACAAGCCAATTGCTTACTGAATACTGTGTAATATACACTGTATACTGCTTACTACTTGTAAAAATAGTAAGACAGTATGCAGTTTGTATCAATGAATGTTTCAAAAGGTAAGCATTAATTTTTTCACATGAACTTTCATGGGAGTGGCATCCAGTTATATCAGAAATTTATTGTTTTGCCTTTTAATTCTGTTGCAGTTTGCTGTTTTTATTCAGTTTTTCTTGTGTTCAGCCTTTTCGGTTTGTGGGTAAAAGTAGGTCTGTGGTTAACATTACTTCAAGAGTCTTTCATGTTTTATTTTTTTAAAGCATACAACATTATGCACAATCATATTCTCAGGTGTGAATTTTGAAACCATTGTGTGCTCTAAAAAATAAAAGTGCTAAAATAGTTAGTCTGCTGCAGCAACCTATGTTTTTTAAAGAAACAAAAGTACTTCAAAATTCATTTACAATGTACACTGTTTTTGTCGCAGAAAAAAACGTGAAAGTAATATTTACCACTAAATTAAAATAAATAAATAAATAAATAAATACAATACTGCATGGTTCAAAATGCTAATTCTCTTGCAGGTTTAAGGACTAGAAATTGAACAGCTCTATTGTCTTAATTAATTCTCACCAGCTCTTATCTTTACATAGTCGCATGAAAAGACATTTCTCAGCACAAAGAAAATAAAATGACCCAGACCACTCTCTCATGCACCGAGTAAACATTGCAAATGCTAACATATGCTAATGAGCTTTCTTATATTCCCTATTTCCTCCCACAGAGAATAGACTTGGTTCATTAACTAAACAAACACAAAACTCCATCGTCTAAATATCATTTTAATTAAAGACGGGGAAACAGACGGGCCCATGGGGGGAATCAGGCTCCCCCTGAAAATGCCACACCTGGACGCAATCTCTTCTGCACCCTTTCCATTTTAATTTCCCAGGGAAATGAGTTCAGAATGTCAATAGATGAGTATCGCCCAGTTGAGAGGGATAATTAGGTTTGCCGTGTGTCCTTTCAGATTACAAACGTTAATGAAGAAACGGTCTCCATGGCGCTAACACACTTCTCTAAATCGAAGTTCATCTCTCTGAGGGCCCGTGAACCGGAGGTGAGGAGATGAGCAATTTAGACATGTCCCTCTCTAGACTACAGATCAGGAATTAGAGGAGCTCTGCTTTTACCTCACAGAGTCACATTCAAACAATGGCACCCTTTTGAGAAGTAGGAACAATCTGCGCACAGAAAACTTCAAAACTTTGCTCATGAATATTAATTAGGTGACTAAACAGTGGTCCTCGCTGATTGGCTGAAAGACAGACCGTGCTAAGTAGCTATAGTTGCTCATATATGTTTATTATTTTTATTAATGATTATAATTAATTTGTTACGTGTAATTTAACTTAAAGAAAATAGTAATTTTCTTGAATGCTAAATAACTGTATGTTGAAGCTGTGCTTAAATTAGTCAACACTAATTTTATTGGTCATTACTGTGAAGGTCCTTGCATTTTAAAGGTTCAAACACAACTGAACTATAAAGATGAAGTGGTAATTTTTAATATCTGTATTTGTGATGTACACTGTTTAGGCCTTCACCTTTGACATCTGGAAAGTAAGTGCATCTCCAGGTTGACCTTGTCCTTGTCCTAGACAGAATGTTTTAGCTCTAGCTGTTTCTATGACAACACCAGTCCAAACTCTCTCTCTTTGTTCCATCCTGTTTGGTTCTAAACCAGTAGCAGAGCTGCTTTGTCTGTTATTATGACGATATAGTCTGCCATTACCAATGCTGTTGGGTTGCATTATGAAGTTTAATGGACAGTGATGAGTTTTATTGCCACCTTAAATATAGGTTTTGTAGATTAGTATTTACTCTGGCTTGTCATTATTCCCTTAAACTCTGATATTTTACTCTTTTACATCTTTGTCTCTGAGACCTGGAGCTGTCCAGTGAAAATATTTGTATTTTTGCATATGAAAATGAACTGATAATGATAATATGAATTATTGAATATCAAATGTGCATGTGAACTGTGTATATACACATACCGCACATACAATATACATATGCATTTTGGTAAATATAAATACAAATAGAGTGGGGTCAGAATAGCTGCGTTCTAACTAGTGGTCTCAGTATTAGCCATAAATCAGTTCCTTATATTTTATTTATTGTTACTTTAAACGTTCAATTTTCAAGAACGATAACTAAGAAACTAATGACCTGAATTTTTCTGTGTGAATATGCAGCACATTGATTCTTTAGAAGTGGGACAAAACAGGACAAAATATTGAAAAAATAAAACCTTGTACTTAGACAAATTAAACTACATTTTTGTATCTTACATGTGCTAAGCTACTGAGCTATATGCTTTGATTCAACCTCCCAACTTTTCTCTTTTTGATCAAAATGTGCTTTTTACCTTGCCATCATTATTTTGCAATCAAACAATCAAGATGTTTTTAACATTTTAAAATGCATTCTCATGTCAAAATATCAAAATCAAATATTATCAAAATATTAATCTGACGGAGGTGACAGACCTGACTGAGTTGACACATCTGACGGTGGTGATGAAAACCAGAATTTAGTCATTTTAACTAATACATTGAATCAATCAATAACTGTATTAAAACAAACACAACAAACATATGTTATTGTTTATAAAGCTTTTTTGTTCAAGATTCAAATTTATGTATTTTGATATATCATTGGATATATCATCACCCCTCTCATCACAGGCCCCTCTCACCCCAGACACAACCTGTTTGCACTTCTCCCTTCAGGCAGACACTACAGATCTCTGTGCACTAGAACATCTAGACATAAAAACTGTTTCCCCCCCATGCCATCTCCAGCCTAAACAGCTAACACAGGAATTATTACCTGTGTTCTGCAATTCATGCCTGAAATTCATTCTCAATCTCTAATTATTGCCTCTCTCTCAAGTACTATGTAAATACATATGCAATTATGCATATTTCTATACAGCTGTACATATATAACAAATAATGCACAAATCTGTACATAAATCTTCTGTTCCAGATTCATACGCATTATTATTTATTGTTGAGTCTTATTTAAGTGTTTCTGTTCTCATGTCAGATATATATGTATGTATGTATGTATGCACGTATGTACCAAGAGCTTCTTAAAAACCACAACAAATTCCTTGTGTGTTTGCGCACACTTGGCAAATAAAGCTAATTCTGATTCTGATTCTGAACATAAATGAGCTATGGTAACAAGGTAACTTTTAAAAACAGTTAAATGAACAAATAAAACAATTAGTTTGTTACCACCAGGATCTTAATATTCACATTTAAACATTTTAACAAATGATCCAAAAATGATCAGAAAAATATGACCATATACATTATTAGAAAAATTAAACACTATTTTATATTTAATATAATTAAAAATGACTTGAAAACCATAAAAATATTATGACTCACACTTTTCATTGATGAACTCTGCAGATGTGGAATGTGGCAAGGGGGTCGTTTAGAGTGACAGCTGCCCCTGATATTACCTGATTTTATTACATTTTAATGTCTGACGTTGCTGACAAAAAGTGGGGATACAACTTTAAAACCTTATGAAACGTGCATGTGTCCTTGAAAAATAACCTTGCTTTGACATGAGATATTATTAAGTGTTGCTTTTGATAAAACAAGCTTCTTTTTTTCATCAGAAAACATTTTTATCCATTTTATAGCATATAAATGATTGAACTCTTCTCTGTGGACACACTGTTTTAGATATAGTGAGAAGACAACAAGTGTTAGAGATTTGATTTATTAATGATAAAATTAAACTGAAAGGGATAATTGTGTTAAATACATTCTATTATTAATATTCTATTATAACATTTACAATTGAAAATATTTTCATTTTTAAACCTAATAGCAGTTACAATTGCTGGACATGTTTTGTCCCATGTCTTAAGGATCAGTGAGCTGCATTTTGGGAAATCAGTCTCAAAAAAACACCACTAGAGGTCGCCTGCACCACATGTCAACAAGCTTAAGGAGCAGTGCAGATGCAACATTGCAGAAATTACAGTTGCTGGAGCATTTTATTTATTAGATAGATAGATAGATAGATAGATAGATAGATAGACAGACAGACAGACAGACAGACAGACAGACAGACAGACAGACAGACAGATAGATAGATAGATAGATAGATAGATAGATAGATAGATAGATAGATAGATAGATAGATAGATAGATAGATAGATAAGCAATCCTTGTTAAATGAAATTTGTAATGATATTTTGTGCTTTCATTTTTTCAGTACATACTTATCATGAATTATTAGACAGGGCTTAACCAAAACGTTTATTTTAGAGTAATTACTGTTAGAGGACTCAATTTGAATTAAATTTCAATGACTAGTTACAGTGACATTTTACTTTTACGAGTCATTTATTATTATTATTATTATTATTATTATTATTATTATTATTATTATTATTTGCAGAGGGAAAAAATGTATTATTACAATAATTTAATTCCCAATGCAGAATCTTCAAATCTTCAAGGGAGCATGAATTCATCTGACTGGCATCCAGTCCTGGAAGAAAGAGAAAAGAAGATGTGTTGAAACAGCCACAGTTCACAGAAAGAGAGGCAAGTCAAAAAAATGCTGTAAAGAACACAGCCAACCAGCCATTATTTTCTCTCAGCCATTGTACTTGTGAGATTCTTCAGCTGAAATTATGTTGCTCTCTTTAGCCAAAAAATAATTTTGTGTATTTCAGATTAAATTAAATTAATCAACTATTAAATCCATTACATTTTTATATTGACATGCATTGATGGATCAGAAATAAAATAAAATAAATAATTTAAAATAAAAATCACTGTAAAATCATCTACTAGTCTGTGCTGAGCCTTTGTTGCATGAAATCTGATGTAACTGTTATTCTGTAGCATCCCTGTCAAAAATAAAATAAAATATAATGATAATAATAATAATAATAATAATAATGGCTAAATACAAAATAATAATAATAATAATAATAATAATAATAATAACAAATGCCAAGTATGCAAAGCATTTCATAACATTTTATGCAGTGACACCATAATGAAATAGAGAAAGGGAGAATAAAGAGAAGCACACAGGCTACACACATGCACGCACACACACAGAAGGAGAGAGACAGGAAAGTTCATTTTAATGCAGACAAATGGCTTAGATAATTTTCGTTGATGAACAATATAAAATTATAAAACGATTTGCAAGAGCATGTCTTCTATTTAGTACTTAAATCCAGTAAATATACAGTTCTTGTCTCTGTCTCAGCGCGTCGCTGTTGGCCAGTAAATGACACACAGGCTTCATTTAAAGGGACGCTGTCATATACCAGAAGCCTGGTGGTCCTGAGAACAGCATCTTTTTCAGCAGGAGGGTTTTTAAATCATTACATTAAAAAATATTTTTTACAAGGAAGACTGAACAAGGGATATTTTAAGGAGCAACACGACTAGTAACTCCATCTAACTGATCTTTTCTGAGTGATTTTGTGTCTTCTGCTGGAATTGATGATGAAGCCAGTTGTATGGCCGGTTTCGTTTTTCTTTGTACTTTGGGCAACATGGGAAACGGCTTTGTCTGTCACGCGATATTCCATACCGGAGGAGATGGAGCGCGGGTCCGTCGTTGCAAATCTAGCCGCTGATTTAGGGCTGGATGTTAGTGGACTAGCACAGCGAGAGGTAAAACTTGATATTTTCCATAACAACAAATATCTTGATATTAATAAAAGAACAGGCGAGCTATTTATTGTTGAGAAAATGGATAGGGAAAATCTGTGTCCTACGAAAACCATGACAACGTGTTTTCTAAAATTAGACGTAATAATTGAAAGCCCATTGCGCATTTTCAATATTGAATTAGGCATCACAGACATTAACGATAATGCTCCACATTTCCGTCGAGATAAGATTGAATTGGATGTCTCAGAGTCCGCAACACCGGGAGAAAGATTTTCTTTGCCCAATGCCTTTGACCCGGACGTTGGTGCCAATACAGTCAAGACCTATAAATTAAGTGAAAGTGAACATTTCACTGTTGATATACATTCTGGTAGTGATGGTACAAAATATGTCGATTTGGTCCTCACGAAGACTTTAGACAGGGAAGAGAAGGCTGTTCATAATCTGATACTCACTGCAATCGATGGCGGAGTCCCTGCACGCTCTGGCACAGCTAGTATTATTGTGCGCGTCCAAGATACAAATGACAACGCCCCTCAGTTTGATCAAGCAGTTTATTCTCTGAATATTGGCGAAAATTCTCCAGCTGGTACTGTTGTTATTAAATTAAACGCTACTGATGCTGATGAAGGCCCAAACGCTGACCTTACATACTCATTTACGCTTTATACTTCTGAGAAAACGCAGGAAATGTTCTCGCTGAATTCAAAAACTGGTGAAATTGCAGTTAAGGGCACCATCGATTATGAAGATATGAAAATACTTGAGATGTTTCTTGAGGCTAAAGACAATGGCCCCGTTCCACTCTCCGGCCAATGCAGAGTGACTGTATATGTTAAGGATATGAACGATAACTATCCCGAGATAACCATAAAATCTCTTAAGAATACCGTGGCCGAAAACATCCCAGTCGGCTCTGTTATAGCTCTGGTGGGTGTTGGTGACAGAGACACGGGAGATAACGGTAAGGTGAATCTGACAATGAACAAATCCTCACCATTTCTTTTAAACCAAACCTCTGACTACCTCTATGAGTTATTAGTGTCAGAACCATTAGATCGTGAAATTGTCCCAGAATATGAGATCATGTTGGTTGTGACGGATAAAGGGAATCCTCCCTTATCTGATAATGAAACTATAACAGTCCACTTGCTAGACGTCAATGATAACGCACCGCAGTTCCCGCAGACATTTTACACCATACCTGTTATGGAGAATAACGCGCCTGGAGCTTTACTGAGCTCTTTAACTGCTATAGACCCAGATCTCCATGAAAATCAGTATTTAGTCTATTTTATCATAGAGAAGGAAATAGTGAACACCTCCATGTCCATGCTGTTCTCCATTAACCCAGAGAACGGTAATCTTTACGCGCTAAAGACGTTTGACTATGAGATAGAGAAAGAGTTTCTTTTCCACATCGAGGCCAGAGACTCTGGCGTTCCTCCGTTCAGCAGTAACGTGACCGTTCACATTATTATCATGGATCAGAACGACAACACACCGCTTATAGTGTCTCCATGGCGCGCGCACGGCTCGGTGGTGGAGGAAAAGATCCCGAGATCCACCGATAAAGGAACTCTGATAGCCAAAGTCATCGCCATAGACTCTGATTCAGTGCACAACTCTCGAATCACGTACCAGTTTCTCCACAACACTGACGCGACATTATTCAGCTTGGATCAATATAACGGAGAGATCCGCACCATGAGAATGTTCAGTTACAGAGACTCGCGCCACCAGCAGCTGGTTGTGATCGCCAAAGACAACGGAGAGCCCGCGCTCTCTGCTACAGTCACCATCAAACTGTCCACGGTGGAGACCGCCCTAAAAACCTATGCTGACATGACTGAGGTGCCTTTAGGATATGACATCTTCTCCGATTTAAACCTGTATCTGGTGATCGGACTGGGCTCTGTTTCATTTCTTTTACTCATCACTATATTGGTCACCATCGTGCTGAAGTGTCAGAAAACGAAGCCCAGCAAAGCAGCTCCTCCGAGCAGGAACAGTGTGATCAGCGAGAGGAACTCGACCATCGCGGATTCCACTCTGGTCTCCAACGATGCCTACTGGTACAGTTTATTTCTAGCAGAGACCAGGAAAGGAAAGCTGGTGGTCAGACAGCCTGTGCCAAAGGGATCGAGATACATTGTGTCCAGTATACCGAGGAGCACAGGACTGACTGAGACCAGCGACTCAGCTGCATCTACTCTACAGGTAAGAAAAACTATTAAACTCTAGTAAAACTATTATTGAAAATATCTTTATACATACTATTTAGTTATGTATGTGCTTTTTAAACCAAGGTGACAAATCAAATTTATAATATTCATCATATTTTCCACGAATAATATATTCAGTATTCACTCTTTATTATAATCTAATTCAGCTGAGCTGGCTCTATATGAAATGTGATGTTTTTAGATCATACACAAAGTGTCGCTGTTGTCTAGCAATACACACGATGGAAATGACTTATTGGTCACCATAATGTGTCACAGGCTACAGCTGGTAGAGTGATCCTCTCTTTGCACGTCTCTTTTGTTCCTCCGCGTATTTCATTGTCAGTTTCCATTGCTTGTCTGGATTATATTGGACTTGTATCTTAAATAAAAAATGGAATCCTGTATGAACGCACGGAAATTGAGAAGGTACGTTTTGTTATTCCTGGTTATTTTTGACTTATTAAACCCAGCATTTGGCGTTACTCACTACTCTATTCCAGAGGAAATGGAGGTAGGATCTGTTGTTGCGAATTTAGCCACTGATCTTGGTTTGGACATGCAGAGTCTGACAAAACGCAAGATGCGCCTAGATGTGATAGCAAATAAAAAATATCTGGATGTAAATAAAGAAACAGGAGAGTTATTTATCGTCGAAAGGATCGACAGAGAATATCTCTGCCCATCCAAAACTACAAATTCTTGTTTTCTAAAGCTCGACGCTACAATCGAAAATCCAATTAGGATGTTCAACATTGAACTAGAAATATTAGATATTAACGACAATTCACCCCACTTTCGACGAGATGTCATGCATTTAGACATTTCTGAATCGACACCAGCCGGCGAGCGTTTCTCACTGAACAATGCAGTGGACTCCGACATTGGATCTAATTCAATTAAGACTTACTATCTTAGCGAAAGTGATCGTTTTACTATCGAAATACAGTCTGGTCGAGATGGATCTAAGCTAGCTGATTTGGTACTGAAAAAGGCATTAGATCGCGAAGAACAAGCAGTCCATAATCTGATTCTCACTGCTGTAGATGGCGGAGTGCCTTCGCGCTCTGGGACAGCTAATATTATTGTCCAAGTGCTAGACACTAATGACAACGCCCCTCAGTTCGATAAAGACAGCTATACTGTACATTTAAGTGAAAATTCTCCAGTAGGAAGCCTTGTTGTTAAGTTAAATGCAACAGATTTGGATGAAGGGCCAAATTCCGAAATAATATACACATTCAGTTTATATACCTCCGAGAAAACACAAGAGACGTTCAATTTGAATTCAGAAACAGGTGAAATTCGAGTTAAAGAGATGATTAATTATGAAGATTTCAAGATCTATGATATGGAAATAATAGCAACTGATAAAGGATCTAATACTCTCTCTGGAAAATGTAAACTAACTATTTTAGTCACAGACATGAACGATAATCATCCTGAAATTTCCATCAAATCATTTTCTGGCCCTGTTAAAGAGGATATAGCTGTAAATACAGTAATTGCAGTTGTTAGTGTGAGTGATAAAGACTCAGGAGAAAATGGACAGGTAGATATTCATATTTCTGATGATTTACCTTTTGCGCTCAAAGAATCGTCTGATAATTATTATGAATTATTAGTTTCAGAACCGTTAGACCGTGAAAAGGTTCCAGAATATGACATCACTATTACCGTGACTGACAGGGGCAACCCGCCGTTATCTGATAATGAAACTATAACTTTAGAGCTGCTGGACGTTAACGACAATGTTCCTCAGTTCCCACAGACATTCTACACGATACCTGTTATGGAGAATAACGCGCCTGGAGCTTTACTGAGCTCTTTAACTGCTATAGACCCAGATCTCCATGAAAATCAGTATTTAGTCTATTTTATCATAGAGAAGGAAATAGTGAACACCTCCATGTCCATGCTGTTCTCCATTAACCCAGAGAACGGTAATCTTTACGCGCTAAAGACGTTTGACTATGAGATAGAGAAGGAGTTCCTTTTCCACATCGAAGCCAGAGACTCTGGCGTTCCTCCGTTCAGCAGTAACGTGACCGTTCACATTATTATCATGGATCAGAACGACAACACACCGCTTATAGTGTCTCCGTGGCGCGCGCACGGCTCGGTGGTGGAGGAAAAGATCCCGAGATCCACCGATAAAGGGACTCTGATAGCCAAAGTCATCGCCATCGACTCTGATTCAGTGCACAACTCTCGAATCACGTACCAGTTTCTCCACAACACTGACGCGACATTATTCAGCTTGGATCAATATAACGGAGAGATCCGCACCATGAGAATGTTCAGTTACAGAGACTCGCGCCACCAGCAGCTGGTTGTGATCGCCAAAGACAACGGAGAGCCCGCGCTCTCTGCTACAGTCACCATCAAACTGTCCACGGTGGAGACCGCCCTTAAAACCTATGCTGACATGACTGAGGTGCCTTTAGGATATGACATCTTCTCCGATTTAAACCTGTATCTGGTGATCGGACTGGGCTCTGTTTCATTTCTTTTACTCATCACTATATTGGTCACCATCGTGCTGAAGTGTCAGAAAACGAAGCCCAGCAAAGCGGCTCCTCCGAGCAGGAACAGTGTGATCAGCGAGAGGAACTCGACCATCGCGGATTCCACTCTGGTCTCCAACGATGCCTACTGGTACAGTTTATTTCTAGCAGAGACCAGGAAAGGAAAGCTGGTGGTCAGACAGCCTGTGCCAAAGGGATCGAGATACATCGTGTCCAGTATACCGAGGAGCACAGGACTGACCGAGACCAGCGACTCAGCTGCTTCTACACTACAGGTGAGATAATCCAAGTCAACAATAAAAGAGAGATTTAAATGAATTTTTACGCACAATTTCTAAGGGAAGTGTCATTTCGTGCGCCTTGGTATCTCAGTAACATACGTGTTTCCCAGTTTTAGAGAACGGAATTCTTCCTCTTAGAGTATTGTTTTATTTTCTGCATATTATTCTATATTATTTGCAACGTCTGTTTCTTTTTCTTTTCTTTTTTTTGTTTTTGTCTTTACATGTGTTATTTGGAATCTTCACGTTTAAATCACATTTACTCTATTTGAGCGTAGCAAAAAACACTGAATTTTTAGGGTCAAGGCCATGGGCATCATAAAGAAAAAGAATATATAAATAATGCGGAAAACAGAAGAACACTTATTGTAAGCAAGACTGTTCACATCTGTTTGTGTATGTTCATGCTAAACTCACTGAGCGTCGCTGTCCTCTAAGAAAACACTTACGGTCATAATCTCCGTCGCCATGACAGATTGAAAGCGCACAAAGGCTCGGGCCATGACAAGAGCTTCGCTGTGTCCTCGTTTTTCTGAATATTTCATAATCGCGAGGAATATAAATCTCTCAAACGCTGCAAAATGGAGGTACGCGTAAAGTCACAGTCTTGGAGGTATGTAATGGTCCTTCTGTTTTTTTCCGCTATTTTGGACACAGCGTCTGCTGTTACGCATTATTCTATCCCAGAAGAAATGGAGGAAGGCTCTGTTGTCGCTAATTTGGCGTCAGATTTGGGACTGGATGTGAAAACACTGAGCAAAAGACAAATGCGTCTCGATATAAGATCTAACAAAAAATATCTGAATGTCAACAAAGAGACAGGAGAGCTCCATATATTAGAAAAGATAGACAGAGAATATCTTTGTTCATCTAAAACGGCGACATGCTTTATCAAAATGGAGGTGACACTCGAAAATCCTGTGAGAATGTTCAACATTGAAATTGAAATTGTAGATATCAATGATAATGCTCCAAAGTTTTGGAGGGATACGATCCGTTTGGATATATCAGAATCTACATCAGCTGGAGAGAGATTCTCGCTCAGTAATGCGGTGGATCCTGATATTGGCTCGAATTCTATAAAGAACTACTACTTAAGTGAGAGCGAACATTTTGACATTGAAATACAAACAGGGAGGGACGGATCGAAATTTGCTGATTTAATTATGAAAAAGCCTTTAGACAGAGAAAAACAGGCCATACATAATCTGATACTCACTGCTGTGGATGGAGGAGTCCCCGCGCGCTCTGGCACTGCTAGCATTATTGTGCGCGTTCTAGACACTAATGACAACGCCCCTCAATTCGATAAAGACAGTTATACAATAAATCTTACAGAAAACGCACCTATTGGAAGCCTTGTAGTGAAATTAAATGCGACAGATAAAGATGAGGGCTCAAATTCAGATTTAGTTTACTCTTACAGTTTGTATACGTCAGAGAAAACGCAACAGACATTTAATCTAAATCCTGACAATGGAGAAATCAGGGTAAAGGAGACGATTAATTATGAGGATTTCAGGATCTATGATATGGAAATTATTGCAACAGATAAAGGAGCTAATAGTCTTTCTGGAAAGTGTAAAGTAAAAATTTTAATCACAGATATGAATGACAATCATCCTGAAATTTCCATTAAATCATTCTCAAGTCCAGTTAAAGAGAATATAGCTGTAAATACAGTAATTGCAGTTGTTAGTGTGAATGATAAAGACTCGGGAGAAAATGGACAGGTAGATATTCATATTTCTGATGATTTACCTTTTGCGCTCAAAGAATCGTCTGATAATTATTATGAATTATTAGTTTCAGAACCGTTAGACCGTGAAAAGGTTCCAGAATATGACATCACTATTACCGTGACTGACAGGGGCAACCCGCCGTTATCTGATAATGAAACTATAACTTTAGAGCTGCTGGACGTTAACGACAATGTTCCTCAGTTCCCACAGACATTCTACACGATACCTGTTATGGAGAATAACGCGCCTGGAGCTTTACTGAGCTCTTTAACTGCTATAGACCCAGATCTCCATGAAAATCAGTATTTAGTCTATTTTATCATAGAGAAGGAAATAGTGAACACCTCCATGTCCATGCTGTTCTCCATTAACCCAGAGAACGGGAATCTTTACGCGCTAAAGACGTTTGACTATGAGATAGAGAAGGAGTTTCTTTTCCACATCGAGGCCAGAGACTCTGGCGTTCCTCCGTTCAGCAGTAACGTGACCGTTCACATTATTATCATGGATCAGAACGACAACACACCGCTTATAGTGTCTCCATGGCGCGCGCACGGCTCGGTGGTGGAGGAAAAGATCCCGAGATCCACCGATAAAGGGACCCTGATAGCCAAAGTCATCGCCATAGACTCTGATTCAGTGCACAACTCTCGAATAACGTACCAGTTTCTCCACAACACTGACGCGACATTATTCAGCTTGGATCAATATAACGGAGAGATCCGCACCATGAGAATGTTCAGTTACAGAGACTCGCGCCACCAGCAGCTGGTTGTTATCGCCAAAGACAACGGAGAGCCCGCGCTCTCTGCTACAGTCACCATCAAACTGTCCACGGTGGAGACCGCGCTTAAAACCTATGCTGACATGACTGAGGTGCCTTTGGGATATGACATCTTTTCCGATTTAAACCTGTATCTGGTGATCGGACTGGGCTCTGTTTCATTTCTTTTACTCATCACTATATTGGTCACCATCGTGCTGAAGTGTCAGAAAACGAAGCCCAGCAAAGCGGCTCCTCCGAGCAGGAACAGTGTGATCAGCGAGAGGAACTCGACCATCGCGGATTCCACTCTGGTCTCCAACGATGCCTACTGGTACAGTTTATTTCTAGCAGAGACCAGGAAAGGAAAGCTGGTGGTCAGACAACCTGTGCCAAAGGGAGCGAGATATATCGTGTCCAGTATACCGAGGAGCACAGGACTGACTGAAACCAGCGACTCAGCTGCATCTACTCTACAGGTAAGCACTGTCACATAGTGAATTAAAAAATAAATAAATAAATAAATAAAAATAAAAATTCTACTCTTAGTTATGGATCTTTTTTAACGGTCAAGTAAAATGTTCTTTTAGGTTCAACTTTGCGCATGCGTATTTGCTTTTATTTTGCTTTAACTTACCAATAAATCTGTTCAGGAAGTAGGTAAATAATATTTTGCATCGATTTTACGCATTGCAATGAAGTTATTTATTCTTCAGAGATAATTCAGCTGCATTCAACCTCTAAATGTTTCTCGCGTTCAGTTAGGAGACTTGCGTTAATCACCTGTGACATAAAGCATTTTTATTGGCACACTGTTTTGTAATTCAACCCGATCTCATGAAAGTGCGTATAAATAGTACGCCAAATAAAAATGAAAACTCCTGGTATTGATACGCAAAAAATGGACTTTTAGCGTGTATATGCTACGCGATGGGTAGGATTAGGGTTGTGGGGTAGATGCGTATCATATGTACACGAAAACTGCGTATCATATGCACGCCAAAAAATCTGGTATCATATGCACGCGAAACTGCGTTTTATATGTACGCCAAACACGTTCGTATCAAATAAACGCCAAAGTCCATTTTTGCATATCAATACCACGAGTTTTCGTTTTTATTTGGCGTACTGTTTATACGCATTTTCATGAGACCGGGCTCTTGTAATTTATCTAACTTGCACTTGTCATTTGCTGTTGTTTGCATCTAGTATATGAAAAGCTTTATTATAGGTATTCAGATTTACACTTTATTTGAACGTTTTTGATTCATATGTAATACTATTTTAAAATACGTTTCTAATTTTACTCTCACTGCACTCCTCGCTCCTGTGCGCACAGAGTCGCTGTCCACCAAGAAAATACTTTTCTAGTCATACTGCCAACGCCGCCATTGTGATTCTCCATCTGTGGGCAACATTGCAGTCTTTCTTTCAGGCAGGACTGTTCGCTCTTTCATATATTGGTCCAGTTGTATTCTCTTACATGTCATTGCACGAATTATTTTCTTGAACCATATCCACGTTTTGGAACTCTTTGGACCTGCTCTCTGTGTGCAATATAAGGAAAATCAAAAGAATGGAACTGAAAGCACGGCTTTGGCTAAGGTACGTCTCGATCTTCGTATTCCTTGCGGCTGTATTTCAGACAGCATCTGCTGTTACTCACTACACAATTCCAGAGGAGATGGACGAAGGCTCTGTGGTTGCAAATTTGGTGTCTGATTTGGGATTGGATTTGAAAAGCATTAGTAAACGTAAAATACGGTTGGATGTCGTCGCTAATAAAAAATATCTTGACGTTAACAAAGATACTGGGGAGCTGTATATTTTAGAAAAGATTGACAGAGAGAATCTGTGTCCATCAAAATCAGTCACAACATGCGTTTTCAAAGTGGATGCCACATTAGAGAATCCTATTCGAATGTTTAATATTGAACTTGAAATAATAGACATAAACGATAATGCTCCACGTTTCCGACGAGATACAATGCATTTAGACATATCAGAGGCAACAGCAATAGGGGAGAGGTTTTCCCTCACTAATGCTGTAGACCCTGATACAGGTTCAAATTCCGTGAAGACATACTATCTCAGTGAAAGCGACAATTTTAGTATTGAGATTCAGACTGGACGAGATGGGTCTAAGTTTGCTGATTTAATACTGAAAAAGTCATTAGACAGAGAAAAACAAGCTTCACATAATCTGATACTCACTGCTGTGGATGGAGGAGTCCCTGCGCGCTCTGGCACTGCTAACATTATTGTGCGCGTTCTGGATACGAATGACAACGCCCCTCAATTCGATAAAGACAGTTATACTATAAATCTTACAGAAAACGCACCTATTGGAAGCCTTGTAGTGAAATTAAACGCATCAGATAAAGATGAAGGAGCGAATTCCGATATATTTTACTCTTTTAGTCTGTATACTTCAGAAAAAACACAGCAGACATTCAGTCTGAATCCCCACAATGGAGAAATCAGAGTAAAAGAAATTATTAATTATGAGGATTTCAGGATCTATGATATGGAAATTATAGCAACAGATAGAGGAGCCAATAGTCTTTCTGGAAAGTGTAAAGTAAAGATTTTAGTCACAGATATGAATGACAATCATCCTGAAATTTCCATAAAATCATTCTCAAGCCCAGTAAAAGAGGATATAGCTGTAAATACTGTAATTGCAGTTGTTAGTGTGAGTGATAAAGACTCAGGAGAAAATGGACAGGTAGATATTCATATTTCTGATGATTTACCTTTTGCACTCAAAGAATCATCTGATAATTATTATGAATTATTAGTTTCAGAACCGTTAGACCGTGAAAAGGTTCCAGAATATGACATCACTATTACCGTGACTGACAGGGGCAACCCGCCGTTATCTGATAATGAAACTATAACTTTAGAGCTGCTGGACGTTAACGACAACGTTCCTCAGTTCCCACAGACATTCTACACGATACCTGTTATGGAGAATAACGCGCCTGGAGCTTTACTGAGCTCTTTAACTGCTATAGATCCAGATCTCCATGAAAATCAGTATTTAGTCTATTTTATAACAGAGAAGGAAATAGTGAACACCTCCATGTCCATGCTGTTCTCCATTAATCCAGAGAACGGTAATCTTTACGCGCTGAAGACGTTTGACTATGAGATAGAAAAGGAGTTTCTTTTCCACATCGAGGCCAGAGACTCTGGCGTTCCTCCATTCAGCAGTAACGTGACCGTTCACATTATTATCATGGATCAGAACGACAACACACCGTTTATAGTGTCTCCATGGCGCGCGCACGGCTCGGTGGTGGAGGAAAAGATCCAGAGATCCACCGATAAAGGAACTCTGATAGCCAAAGTCATCGCCATCGACTCTGATTCAGTGCACAACTCTCGAATCACGTACCAGTTTCTCCACAACACTGACGCGACATTATTCAGCTTGGATCAATATAACGGAGAAATCCGGACCATGAGAATGTTCAGTTACAGAGACTCGCGCCACCAGCAGCTGGTTGTGATCGCCAAAGACAACGGAGAGCCCGCGCTCTCTGCTACAGTCACCATCAAACTGTCCACGGTGGAGACCGCCCTTAAAACCTATGCTGACATGACTGAGGTGCCTTTGGGATATGACATCTTCTCCGATTTAAACCTGTATCTGGTGATCGGACTGGGCTCTGTTTCATTTCTTTTACTCATCACTATATTGGTCACCATCGTGCTGAAGTGTCAGAAAACGAAGCCCAGCAAAGCGGCTCCTCCGAGCAGGAACAGTGTGATCAGCGAGAGGAACTCGACCATCGCGGATTCCACTCTGGTCTCCAACGATGCCTACTGGTACAGTTTATTTCTAGCAGAGACCAGGAAAGGAAAGCTGGTGGTCAGACAGCCTGTGCCAAAGGGAGCGAGATACATCGTGTCCAGTATACCGAGGAGCACAGGACTGACCGAGACCAGCGACTCAGCTGCTTCTACACTACAGGTAGGCTCAGATATATTTTTCTTCTTCAGTAAATTGCCATATTATTTAACCCTTTCGTATTGTTGCGGCAGTTCTAAAAATGTTTTCATTTTAACACATATTTTTAATTAAACATTTGGAACTGTGATTATCTTTAAATGTTGCTTTTACAGGCAAAACAGTGAGCAATGATTGATTTTTTAAAACGTATTTTATGTTTAAAGTAATGCTCAGTTCATTTAAAAAACACTTTTTAAATATAGATTATTCCTTCTTCATGGATGCAATTCGTTCCTGTGCTCATTAATGTGCACCCCTCTCCTTTGTGCGCAGAGAGTCGCTGTTCACCTTTAAAACATATCTGACTACAATATATAACAGTCATCGTCGCCATGACTGTTTATTGTGCAGACAACGCTGCAGCCATCGTTCGCTATTCAATCCGTTCTTTCATTTAAGGTTGAACACTTCCTTCATTATTTCTATTTATTTTACAGTGCTAAGTCGGTTTTAAAGACAGGTTACATTTTGAACCGGGAATAGGTCTGCACCGAGCTCACAAACTATGGATTCCATTGTAAGAGCCCCGAACCAGATTTTAAGGTACGTTTGGATGTTTCTTCTTCTCTCCGCATCCTTAAAGCCTGTGTCTACAGTAACTCACTATTCTATCCCTGAGGAAATGGAGGAAGGATCCCTGGTTGCAAATCTGGCAGCTGATCTTGGGTTGGATGTTAAAACGTTAAACAGACGGAAGATGCGTTTAGACACGATCACATCTAAAAAATATATTGACATTAACAAAGAAACCGGAGAGCTGTATGTCGTACAGAAGATAGACAGAGAAAATCTCTGCAATTCCAAATTAACCTGCTTTCTGAAGCTAGATGCTACAATAGAAAACCCAATTCGAATGTTTAATATCGAAATAGAAATAATTGATATCAATGATAATGCGCCACATTTTAGGAGAGACACAATGCACTTGGATATATCAGAGTCTACCTCAGCTGGGGAGAGGTTTTCTTTGAACAATGCTTTCGATCCAGATATCGGAAGCAATTCCGTGAAGTCGTATTACTTAAGTGATAGTGCTCATTTCAGCATCGAAATACAGACAGGAAGAGATGGATCGAAATTTGCCGATTTAATTTTGAAGAAAGCTTTGGACCGTGAGGAGCAAACAGTTCATAATCTGATACTCACTGCTGTGGATGGAGGAGTCCCCGCGCGCTCTGGCACTGCTAGCATTATTGTACGCGTTCTGGACACTAATGACAACGCCCCTCAATTCGATAAAGACAGTTATACTATAAATCTTACAGAAAACGCACCAGTTGGAAGTCTTGTAGTGAAATTAAACGCGACAGATAAAGACGAGGGCTCAAATTCAGAAATACTTTACTCATATAGTTTATACACTTCAGAGAAAACGCAGCAGACATTCAGTCTGAATCCTGACAGTGGTGAAATCAGAGTAAAAGAAATGATTAATTATGAGGATTTCCGGATCTATGATATGGAAATTATAGCAACAGATAAAGGAGCTAATAGTCTCTCTGGAAAGTGTAAAGGTAAGATTTTAATCACAGATATGAATGACAATCATCCTGAAATTTCCATAAAATCATTCTCAAGTCCAGTGAAAGAGGATATAGCTGTAAATACTGTAATTGCTGTTGTTAGTGTGAGTGATAAAGACTCAGGAGAAAATGGGCAGGTAGATATTCATATTTCTGATGATTTACCTTTTGCGCTCAAAGAATCGTCTGATAATTATTATGAATTATTAGTTTCAGAACCATTAGACCGTGAAAAGGTTCCAGAATATGACATCACTATTACCGTGACTGACAGGGGCAACCCGCCGTTATCTGATAATGAAACTATAACTTTAGAGCTGCTGGACGTTAACGACAATGTTCCTCAGTTCCCACAGACATTCTACACGATACCTGTTATGGAGAATAACGCGCCTGGAGCTTTACTGAGCTCTTTAACTGCTATAGACCCAGATCTCCATGAAAATCAGTATTTAGTCTATTTTATCATAGAGAAGGAAATCGTGAACACCTCCATGTCCATGCTGTTCTCCATTAACCCAGAGAACGGGAATCTTTACGCGCTAAAGACGTTTGACTATGAGATAGAGAAGGAATTCCTTTTCCACATCGAAGCCAGAGACTCTGGTGTTCCTCCGCTCAGCAGTAACGTGACCGTTCGCATTATTATCATGGATCAGAACGACAACACACCGCTTATAGTGTCTCCATGGCGCGCGCACGGCTCGGTGGTGGAGGAAAAGATCCCGAGATCCACCGATAAAGGGACTCTGATAGCCAAAGTCATCGCCATAGATTCTGATTCAGTGCACAACTCTCGAATCATGTACCAGTTTCTCCACAACACTGACGCGACATTATTCAGCTTGGATCAATATAACGGAGAGATCCGCACCATGAGAATGTTCAGTTACAGAGACTCGCGCCACCAGCAGCTGGTTGTGATCGCCAAAGACAACGGAGAGCCCGCGCTCTCTGCTACGGTCACCATCAAACTGTCCACGGTGGAGACCGCCCTTAAAACCTATGCTGACATGACTGAGGTGCCTTTGGGATATGACATCTTCTCCGATTTAAACCTGTATCTGGTGATCGGACTGGGCTCTGTTTCATTTCTTTTACTCATCACTATATTGGTCACCATCGTGCTGAAGTGTCAGAAAACGAAGCCCAGCAAAGCAGCTCCTCCGAGCAGGAACAGTGTGATCAGCGAGAGGAACTCGACCATCGCGGATTCCACTCTGGTCTCCAACGATGCCTACTGGTACAGTTTATTTCTAGCAGAGACCAGGAAAGGAAAATTGGTGGTCAGACAGCCTGTGCCAAAGGGATCGAGATACATCGTGTCCAGTATACCGAGGAGCACAGGACTGACTGAGACCAGCGACTCAGCTGCATCTACTCTACAGGTAAGACAATCCAAGTCAATAATAAAAGAGAGATTTAAATTAAGTTTTACGCACAATTTCTAAGCGAGGTGTCATTTCGTGCTCCTTGGTATACTCAGTAACATAAGTGCTTCCCAGTTTTAGAGAAGGGCATTCTTCCTCTTAGAGTATTGTTTTATTTTCTGCATATTTTTCAACATTATTTGCAACGCCTGTTTCTTTTTTCTTTTCTTTTCTTTTCTTTTCTTTTCTTTTCTTTTCTTTTCTTTTCTTTTTGTGATTACATGTGCTATTTGGAATCTTCACGTTTAAATCACATTTTCTCTATTTGAGCGCAGCAACAAGCACTGAATAAACAAGAATACTTATTATAAGCAAGGCTGTTCTCATCGATTTGTGTATGTTCATGCTAAACTCACTGAGCGTCGCTGTCCTCTAAGAAAACGCTTTTGGTCATATTCTCAGTCGCCATGACAGATTTCCTATAGGAGGAAAGCGCACAAAGGATCGGGCCATGACAAGAGCTCCGCTGTGTCCTATTCGTTTCTCTGACCATTTCATGATCGCGAGGAATACAAATATCTAAAACGCTGCACAATGGAGGGGCGCGTAAAGTCACAGTTTTGGAGGTATGTAACGGTCCTTCTGTTTTTCTCCGCTATTTTGGACACAGCGTCCGCTGTTACACATTATTCCATCCCAGAAGAAATGGAGGAAGGCTCTGTTGTCGCTAATTTAGCGTCAGATTTGGGACTGGATGTGAAAACACTCAGCAGACGACAAATGCGACTCGACATAATATCTAACAAAAAATATTTCGATGTTAATAAAGAGACAGGAGAGCTCTTTATTCTAGAAAAGATGGATAGAGAATATCTTTGTTCATCTAAAACAGCGACAACGTGTTTTATCAAAATGGAAGTGATATTCGAGAACCCTGTGCGCATATTTAACTTTGAAATTGAAATTGTGGATATTAATGATAATGCTCCCCAGTTTCGGAGAGATACGATCCGTTTGGATATATCAGAATCTACATCTGCTGGAGAGAGATTCTCGCTCAGTAATGCGGTGGATCCTGATATTGGCTCGAATTCTATAAAAACCTACTACTTAAGTGAGAGCGAACATTTTGACATTGAAATACAAACAGGGAGGGACGGATCCAAATTTGCGGATTTGATTCTGAAAAAGCCTTTAGACAGAGAAAAACAAGCTTCACATAATCTGATACTCACTGCTGTGGATGGAGGAGTCCCCGCGCGCTCTGGCACTGCTAGCATTATTGTGCGCGTTCTGGACACGAATGACAACGCCCCTCAATTCGAAAACGACAGTTATACTATACATCTAACAGAAAACGCACCTATTGGAAATCTTGTTGTGAAATTGAACGCGACAGATAAAGATGAGGGCTCAAATTCAGATTTAGTTTACTCTTACAGTTTGTATACGTCAGAGAAAACGCAACAGACATTCAGTCTGAATCCTGACAGTGGAGAAATTAGAGTAAAAGAAATGGTTAATTATGAGGATTTCAGGATCTATGATATGGAAATTATAGCAACAGATAAAGGAGCTAATAGTCTCTCTGGAAAATGTAAAATGAAGATTTTAATTACAGATATGAATGACAATCATCCTGAAATTTCTATAAAATCATTTTCAACTCCAGTTAAAGAGGATATAGCTGTAAATACTGTAATTGCAGTTGTTAGTGTGAGTGATAAAGACTCAGGAGAAAATGGACAAGTAGATATTCATATTTCTGATGATTTACCTTTTGCGCTCAAAGAATCGTCTGATAATTATTATGAATTATTAGTTTCAGAACCGTTAGACCGTGAAAAGGTTCCAGAATATGACATCACTATTACCGTGACTGACAGGGGCAACCCGCCGTTATCTGATAATGAAACTATAACTTTAGAGCTGCTGGACGTTAACGACAATGTTCCTCAGTTCCCACAGACATTCTACACGATACCTGTTATGGAGAATAACGCGCCTGGAGCTTTACTGAGCTCTTTAACAGCTATAGATCCAGATCTCCATGAAAATCAGTATCTAGTCTATTTTATCATAGAGAAGGAAATAGTGAACACCTCCATGTCCATGCTGTTCTCCATTAACCCAGAGAACGGTAATCTTTACGCGCTAAAGACGTTTGACTATGAGATAGAGAAGGAATTTCTTTTCCACATCGAGGCCAGAGACTCTGGCCTTCCTCCGTTCAGCAGTAACGTGACCGTTCACATTATTATCATGGATCAGAACGACAACACACCGCTTATAGTGTCTCCATGGCGCGCGCACGGCTCGGTGGTAGAGGAAAAGATCCAGAGATCCACCGATAAAGGAACTCTGATAGCCAAAGTCATCGCCATAGACTCTGATTCAGTGCACAACTCTCGAATCACGTACCAGTTTCTCCACAACACTGACGCGACATTATTCAGCTTGGATCAATATAACGGAGAGATCCGCACCATGAGAATGTTCAGTTACAGAGACTCGCGCCACCAGCAGCTGGTTGTGATCGCCAAAGACAACGGAGAGCCCGCGCTCTCTGCTACAGTCACCATCAAACTGTCCACGGTGGAGACCGCCCTTAAAACCTATGCTGACATGACTGAGGTGCCTTTGGGATATGACATCTTCTCCGATTTAAACCTGTATCTGGTGATCGGACTGGGCTCTGTTTCATTTCTTTTACTCATCACTATATTGGTTACCATCGTGCTGAAGTGTCAGAAAACGAAGCCCAGCAAAGCGGCTCCTCCGAGCAGGAACAGTGTGATCAGCGAGAGGAACTCGACCATCGCGGATTCCACTCTGGTCTCCAACGATGCCTACTGGTACAGTTTATTTCTAGCAGAGACCAGGAAAGGAAAGCTGGTGGTCAGACAGCCTGCGCCAAAGGGAGCGAGATACATTGTGTCCAGTATACCGAGGAGCACAGGAATGACTGAGACCAGCGACTCAGCTGCTTCTACACTACAGGTAAGCACTGCCACATAGTGAATAATAATAAAAAAATAAATAAAAAAAAGTCAAATCATATCTGTGGATCTTTTCTTCCTGGTGAAGTAAAATGTTCTTTTAGGTTAAACTTTACGTATGCGTATTTGCTTTTATTTTGCTTGTACTTGTCAATAAATCCGCTCAGGAGATAAGTAATATTTTTCATCAATTTTACGCATTGCAATGCAGTTATTCATTGTTCAGAGATAATTCCGCTGCATTCAACCTCTATATTTTTGTCACGTTCAATTAGGAGACTTGTTTCTTACGTTAATCACCTGTGACATAAAGCATTTTTATTGGCACACTGTTTTGTAAATTCCCCGACTTGCACTTGTCATTTGCTTTGGTTTGCATATACGAAATGCTTTATTATAGGTATTCAGATTTTTTAAAACGTTTTTGATTCATACCTTAACCAACGTAAAATATTTTAAAATACTTTTCTAATGTTACACTTTTCTAATGTTACTATTTACGCTGCACTCCTCGCTCCTGTGCCCATAGAGTCGCTGTCCACCAAGAAAATACTTTTTAGTCATACTGCCGTCGTCGTCGCCATTGCTGATTCTTCATTTGTGGGCAACATTGCAGTCTTTCTTTCAGGCAGGACTATTCGGTCTTTCATTTATTGGCCCAGTTGTATTTTCTTACATGTCATAGCGCGAATTATTCTCTTGAAACAAATCCACGTTTTGGAACTCTTTGGACCTGCTTTCTGTGTGCAATATAAGGGAAATCAAAACAATGGAACCGAAAGTACGGCTTTGGCTAAGGTATGTCTCGATCTTCGTATTCCTTCTTGCGGCTGTATTTCAGACAGCATCTGCTGTTACTCACTACACAATTCCAGAGGAGATGGACGAAGGCTCTGTGGTTGCAAATTTGGTGTCTGATTTGGGATTGGATTTGAAAAGCATTAGTAAACGTAAAATACGTTTGGATGTCGTCGCAAATAAAAAATATCTTGACGTTAACAAAGATACTGGGGAGCTGTACATTTTAGAAAGGATTGATAGGGAGAATTTGTGCCCAATTAAATCGGTCACAACTTGTCTGCTTAAAGTGGATGCCACATTAGAGAATCCTATTCGAATGTTTAATGTTGAACTTGAAATAATGGACATCAATGATAATGCGCCACGTTTCCGACGAGATACAATGCATTTAGACATATCAGAGGCAACAGCAATAGGAGAGAGATTTTCCCTCACTAATGCTGTAGACCCTGATACAGGTTCAAATTCGGGGAAGACATACTATCTCAGTGAAAGCGACCATTTTAGCATTGAGATTCAGACTGGACGAGACGGATCTAAATTTGCTGACTTGATACTGAAAAAGTCATTAGACAGAGAAAAACAAGCTTCACATAATCTGATACTCACTGCTGTGGATGGAGGAGTCCCTGCGCGCTCTGGCACTGCTAACATTATTGTGCGCGTTCTGGATACGAATGACAACGCTCCTCAATTCGATAAAGACAGTTACAATATAAATCTAACAGAAAACGCACCTATTGGAAGCCTAGTAGTGAAATTAAACGCCACTGATAAAGATGAAGGAACGAATTCCGATATATTTTACTCTTTTAGTCTGTATACTTCAGAAAAAACGCAGCAGACATTCAGTCTGAATCCTGACAATGGAGAAATCAGAGTAATAGAGATGATTAATTATGAGGATTTCAGGATCTATGATATGGAAATTATAGCAACAGATAAAGGAGCCAATAGTCTTTCTGGGAAATGTAAAGTAAGGATTTTAGTCACAGATATGAATGACAATCATCCTGAAATTTCCATAAAATCATTCTCAAGCCCAGTAAAAGAGGATATAGCTGTAAATACTGTAATTGCTGTTGTTAGTGTGAGTGATAAAGACTCAGGAGAAAATGGACAGGTAGATATTCATATTTCTGATGATTTACCTTTTGCGCTCAAAGAATCGTCTGATAATTATTATGAATTATTAGTTTCAGAACCATTAGACCGTGAAAAGGTTCCAGAATATGACATCACTATTACCGTGACTGACAGGGGCAACCCGCCGTTATCTGATAATGAAACTATAACTTTAGAGCTGCTGGACGTTAACGACAATGTTCCTCAGTTCCCACAGACATTCTACACGATACCTGTTATGGAGAATAACGCGCCTGGAGCTTTACTGAGCTCTTTAACTGCTATAGACCCAGATCTCCATGAAAATCAGTATTTAGTCTATTTTATCATAGAGAAGGAAATAGCGAACACCTCCATGTCCATGCTGTTCTCCATTAACCCAGAGAACGGTAATCTTTACGCGCTAAAGACGTTTGACTATGAGATAGAGAAAGAGTTTCTTTTCCACATCGAGGCCAGAGACTCTGGTGTTCCTCCGTTCAGCAGTAACGTGACCGTTCACATTATTATCATGGATCAGAACGACAACACACCGCTTATAGTGTCTCCATGGCGCGCGCACGGCTCGGTGGTAGAGGAAAAGATCCCGAGATCCACCGATAAAGGGACTCTGATAGCCAAAGTCATCGCCATAGACTCTGATTCAGTGCACAACTCTCGAATCATGTACCAGTTTCTCCACAACACTGACGCGACATTATTCAGCTTGGATCAATATAACGGAGAGATCCGCACCATGAGAATGTTCAGTTACAGAGACTCGCGCCACCAGCAGCTGGTTGTGATCGCCAAAGACAACGGAGAGCCCGCGCTCTCTGCTACAGTCACCATCAAACTGTCCACGGTGGAGACCGCCCTTAAAACCTATGCTGACATGACTGAGGTGCCTTTGGGATATGACATCTTCTCCGATTTAAACCTGTATCTGGTGATCGGACTGGGCTCTGTTTCATTTCTTTTACTCATCACTATATTGGTCACCATCGTGCTGAAGTGTCAGAAAACAAAGCCCAGCAAAGCGGCTCCTCCGAGCAGGAACAGTGTGATCAGCGAGAGGAACTCGACCATCGCGGATTCCACTCTGGTCTCCAACGATGCCTACTGGTACAGTTTATTTCTAGCAGAGACCAGGAAAGGAAAGCTGGTGGTCAGACAGCCTGTGC
>CM077246.1:23373031-23738031 GCA_039654775.1 Spinibarbus caldwelli | reverse complement strand
TGTGGTTTGATTGACAGTGGCTGGGGGTGAAAGTGTTGCTCATATATTTTTTTTCCTGCCAAAATACATTACTAAATCAGTTAAAGTTCGCACAGAAGTAAAAATGGATTATTTACTCACCCTCATATCTTTCCAAACTCAAATGATTTTCTTTGTTTGGTGGAAGAATGTTTATGCTGCTCTTTTTCTCTACAATGGAAGTGACAAGGAATGGAGGCTGTCAAATTTCCCAAAAAATATTAAAAACCAAGTAATTATTATCTTTAAATGTTCTTGACAGTATCTGTTTTCATTCACTTTCATAGTCTGAAAAAAAGCATCTAGGACATATTTTTCTTTTTGTGTTCCACAGTTTTGAAATGACAGAGGGGTTAGTAAATGGCAGAATAATGTTCCTTTAAACACTGATTAGGAAGATTGTTTTTAGCAAATATGGCTCTAGTGCATGATCTGGTTTTTAATGATATATATACTGACTGTTCATCTTCTAAACATCATTATGAGCTCCTCAGCCTGTTTGTTTGATGGTCTGTCTACTTGTGTGTTTGAATGGTTGGTGAATTGACTGGTGGATTCCAATTTCACATACTGGTTCTGTTGAATTTCTCTTCACAAATGAATCAGAGTGATGCGAAACTAATTACAACCACCCAGTTTTCAGCTCGCTGCCCTTCCATCACCCCAACCACCCTCATCTGATATCTGAGCATGGTTCTCATTGATCAACCCACCCCCCGTCACCTGTCAATCAAACCTAGGTTCCACCTTCCGTTTTGCCTGAAGCCTTTAAGTGACAGGCCTTGGTTGCATGAGATGTGTTCAGATTCTGGCCTCTCACTAAGTGAGTAATATCTTAAGTCTAGCCTCTTATGTCTAGTTTTTCTTTTTCATTGACAGGCATCCACCACCACCAGCAGCAGTTCGACCTGAGGATCCTCCCAACCATATTGCCGGAGCAACGTATGAAAAACGTTCTATCAACCTGCATGTCTGTCCACCTGTATCCATCATATTCCCCTGCACCATCATACAGAGATGAAACCAACCCTGAACGATGCCTACATCTTCACATCAGTGTTCGGAGAGTTTGCCCAGGTCTGACCAGAGGAATGACGAAGATCTTTTGCTTATGATACTAAGAGATACTCTTAAACCTGACCGGTCAAAATTGGACTTGGACTGGATCTGTGAGCACGCACACACGTACACACACGCGCACACACACACACACACACACACACACACACACACACACACACACATGCATATCTTCAAACAGCACAGCTCATGTCTTTATCAAAGAAACTGTTCTGCAAAACCAGTATGCTTGTGTTTGCATGGTTAGAGTTCCACGTTATATCTTCGTTATATTTAGTGACTGGTAAAGACATTGGGGAGAGAAATTATTAACAGAATATTCTCATATGAACTGGTGTGGACACTGAATTGCAAAAAAAAAAAAAAAAAAAAAAAAAAAATACCATTCTTAATCAGTAGATACTAATGACAAATGAGATTTTTTTGCAATGTGAATGATATTATACAAGCACAAAGAGGATTAAATGATTCAGCCATGTTGAGAGATGGAGTGTGGAGCTTTTGCTAGATTGAATTTGGACACTGAAAGCTTCTCTTTCCCTACAATGGCTGTATAAAGACTTTCTTATGTGTTTTCTTGGATCTCATAAAGACTTCTATCAAAATAATGCAAGTATTATCCAGTATATTCAGAAGAGGTCACAGCAAATTTGATTTGTTGTGCCGTATAGTCTTTGCTTATCTTTGTAGTGTTGTATTATGTCTGTATTGCTGTTTGTGTCTGTATTTTTACATTTCAGTATGTAAAGAATCAAGTTGAATCTAAGCACTGATCTGACTCAGAAAGTGTAGAGTTTCGTTGTAGTTATGATCTCTCCTAATATGACCATAGAGTGTAATGGAGGCTGTAAAATCACTATGACTGCTTCCTCTGTGGTGTCTGGTGACATTCATGAATGCACAAATGCAGACACAGCACAGTGATGTCATAGTGCAGACATCTGAAGGTCACAGCGGTTTCTAAAATGAGTTTAGGAGATTAATTATGTAGCCTCTCCCTGATGCCCAAGATTTCTGTCTCAGATAAAAACCCACTGACTTCTATTAGAGACTGTTAAACAGTAAGTTCCTTCATTTTGTCCTTTATAAAAACACCACAATATTTCAGAGATAAAGACTTGCATCAGCCATCAGACTTCATTAAATCTTTGAAATAAGGCTAAATGTAAAGAGCACTCAAGGTGGTGGATGGGTTTTATTTGCTTTAAAACAAGAAAAGATGAGAATTGCTAAGGTTTACTTATCAAATGTATAATTATCTAATATTATGAAATGTGTTTAATATTCATGGAAATGCTTTGGGGAAAAAAGTGAAAATACATTGTGCATTGAAATGCACTAGCCAAATATTCATTATTTTTTCTTTATTTTTAACATTTTTATTTTCAATTCCTGATATTAATATTTTGTATTAATATTAATGCATTAATATAAAATTTCATACTGCTGCTTTTTTATTGTTGAAATTTTGTATTTGCTGGCTATATCAGTTGTGCAATATATGGACATCGATATTTTATTTCAGTGAACAATATGGTATTGTTGTTTTTCTGATAGTTTCCAGCCTTTCTGCAGTGTCATTTATTCCTAACTTCCTGAGGGTATGGCAGTTTTCCCAGGCAGGTCAAAAGGTCAGGGTGTCATGGGGTCAGTTTAGTGACCGGCTCGCTTTGGAATGCACAGCATCTGCGTTTTGTCAAAGTAATGCAACATTACAAAATACATCTGCCCAGTTCTCATTTGATTTTCTGTTTTAGAGAAACAAATGCTGGATGTTTACATGTGGTATTTTAAACAGGAAGCTATCATTTTAAGGCTCTTATCTAGCTGTCTCAGAGGATTGGCTAATGCTCAGACATGAGCAGTGTTGTAAGATGACATTATGTGAGAAGATCTGAGAGAAAGAAATACATTTTAGTAGAATGACAAAATATTAAGGTTCAATATGTCTGTCAGTGCGAGCAGCTGTAAGTAGGTCACTCGTCTCTCACTGCACAGAAAAGTGGCTAGAATTCATTTACCCAAAAGCCTAATTTTGTGGTATAAAAATGGACTACCTATATACAGCACTGCCTTGTAGCCCCATATATTTCATCTTCACTCCCCTGCTGTCCAATGAATTTTTATACAGTTAAGCAAATGTTTTTCTAATTCATTTTCTACCAGCATTTGTCCTCTAAAGCAGACAAACTGCCTACTTAAAGCTGAACACGTCCATGATCTGCCTCAGAGAAACTTCCAGACCCTCTTTGCTCATGAGTATCAACTGATGTATTTGTACTGTATATTTACAATAGATAAAAACTTAATTGAAAATAATGTGATTTCTGTCATTCTCCATGTAATTCAGAAGTACATAACGTGATGGGACATTGCATTTGTAATATGATTTCAAGTTTTAAATGATTCTCAGTATGTGAGTAGCAATCAGCCTGTAGCCCAATTGAACACATGCACTGGAGTAAAAAAATAAATAAAAACATGTTGTTTGTACAGTATACTATTATGATTATCTTTTAAACAGGGAAGAGAAAGGCACAGTGTTTATGATTATGACTTATCTACCTTCTGATCATCAGTAATACAATCAAAGTGACCTATTGTGAAATATTAATCATCTTTCTTTGCATGATTCTCATCTGTGTGGGCTGGTAGGTGAGTGTGCTTTTGTTTGGGTGGGTAAAGATGAGGTCATCACTGCAGATGATGTAATGCATTGAAGAAAATCAGGCAGACCACATTTCATATCTGCATTTTCATTTATGCAAAACTCACTATAAAACCACGCTTGGATTATCATCACAAACTCTTTTTTTCCCATTAATTCTAACAAATGATAAATAGAAATAATAAAGCATTAACCCCAGCCCTGGCTGGCTTACTGCCTGGTTCTGGTTCTGTGAAATGGGTCAGAACAAACAGAAAAAAAAAGGTAACTGCTCTTTGCTTCACTTTTCCTCCTGACCCAGATTTCTCTCCTCCTGCCTTACAGCACAGAGAGAGAGAGAGAGAGACTGCAGCACTATTAAAATCTGCTGCAGCAGACACACACACACACACACACACACACACACACACACTTTTCATTTGTCATACACATTTGTCCTCAGCATTTTATTATAAAAGTACACACACACACACACACAAAGATCCCTGTTTGCCAGGCCTTCTCTAAACCACAATTCAGCTGTCACAATCAAAACAACCATGCTTTCCTGAAACACTGCAGAGGAAAAGGCCTCAGTCTGAGAAATCCAGCTGACTGCTGGTTTCTAGGCAACGCGAACCTGTCTCTATAGCGACCGAGCAAAAGACAGACGGTGGAACGTGGGCTAAACAGGAGAGAATAATTTTATATGGAATGATAAAAATGTAGAATACGTTAAATTAATAAATAAATAAAAAACTAAATAGCAGTGTTGTAACTGAGATTTATTTCGTGAGCGATGAATTTATTTGGTCTTCCTTAGGTCTTCCCAAACCCCTCCCTTCATTCATGCTTTCCTCTGGAGACCGCAATATTCAGCACCACGGACAGCGCCCCGCCTATCCAAATGTCCGTTGCCACGGTAACGGACTGCGGGAGGGGAGGGGGTGCATGATGCTGCAGCCTGTAATTTGATGCACAGACAAAAGGCTCAACTCACCAGATCCGGGCATCTCGTATTAGATGTGCAGTCTAAGTCAAACACACACTGTATAACACTGAAATGTATAATAATCTATGACTGCCTTTTTATGATATGAGAACATGTGTGATTGATGTGTATATTTGATCTCTACTACCAGAGAGTACGTCAGAAAAAAAGAGCTTGAGATGTGACTCACTTCGCTCTGCCCCCTGGTGTCTTTTGTCTGATATGAGGTTTGTGCATTAGAAAGCTCATACGTAAGCAGCTGTGATGGGAGGGAGAGCAGAACAAAAAAGGCGGGTGGGGCCGAGTTTGTCACGTGATTTTTGTAACTGAACCACAAGGTGTCACTGCTCACCATGCAGTTAGACACCAGAACATTGCCTTCTTATAAATGATGGCTCATTTAGTCTCTTAAAGCATGATAAATCATTATTTAAATGCGTATTTTTTTTTTTTTAAATACCACTTTTTTTTATCTAGTGAGACATTTCGTTCTCTTTTAGTGTAGTACATTTGGTGTTGTGAATGCTCCATTTTACAGTTATAAACTGTATTTACTGTATAAACTGTATTATAAACTGTAATTGTAGATTGTATAATATTATTTATAATAATAATAATAATGATTTTTAATTTTTGGTCCACAATAACATCACTATAAGATGCACTGTGAAGGAAATTATGCAGTTATACAAAATCGCTGTGAGTGGCGCCACAATACCAATCATCTCTGACAGTCGTGTTCAGCAGATTCACTTCGTGGGCTGGCTTGCCAGACATCACTATGGCGTTGAACAATGAACAACCACGACGATTTTAGATCTGTCTATTAAGTTGTAATTTGGAATAGCATAAATGAGTTGACTGCATTTGCTAAAACTATTTTTTTAGCGGTGTTCAGAGAAAGCATGGAGAGCAAAAATAAAATAATATGGATGAGCAAGGTTTTTTATCTGATGTGTCTGCTGTTCAGTTCCGGAAGAAATGCTGCCCAGATAAACTATTCCCTTCAAGAAGAATCAAAAACTGGAGTCACTGTGGGGAACATTGCAAAGGACTTGGGATTTGATCCGGCTTTACTGGAAAACAGGAATTTACGTATCGTTGCGGGGACAAAGCAAGAGCTCTTTCGAGTAAATCATAAAGACGGCGCTTTGTTTGTGAACCAGAGGATAGACAGAGAAGAGCTGTGCGCTAAAACCAACCCATGTCTCATTCATCTGAAAGCAGTGATAGAAAATCCACTCGAAATGCATCAGATATCAATTGACATTATCGATATCAATGATAATCCACCGAGTTTTTTGGACGAAAACTATAAATTGGAAATACTTGAATCTGCAATGACAGGGGCACGATTTCAGTTAGAAACAGCGCACGACCCGGATATAGGCTCAAACGACTTGCAATCATATAAACTGAGCCAAAATCTTTATTTTCGTTTAGAAACGGAAGACATGGGAGACGAAGGTAAGATTCCTGTTCTCATTTTACAAAAACCTCTTGATAGAGAGAAAAGCGCAAGGCATAATCTAATATTAACTGCGACAGACGGTGGCAAGCCACAGAAATCAACTACTGTAAATATTACGATTCTTGTGTCGGACATCAATGATAATGCCCCAGTGTGTGATAAGCAAAAATACACAGTAACAGTAAAAGAAAATGCCCCCAAAGGTACATTTCTGCTCCGCGTTAATGCTTCAGATTCAGATGAAGGACTAAACGGAGAAATTGAATACTCTTTACGGAACAAATTCAGGAACGGAGCATCTGAGGTTTTTGATTTAGATAGTTTGACGGGGGAATTAAAGATAAAAGGTGGGCTAAATTTTGAGGAAAGGCAGGTTTATGAGCTAAAGATACTGGCTGCGGATAAGGGAGCCGTGTCTTTGTCTACACAGTGTAATGTGCTTGTAAATGTTGAGGATGTCAACGACAACCGGCCTGAGATTGACATTACTTCAGTATCCAGCCACATTCCCGAGGATGCGCCTCCTGGGACTGTCGTAGCTTTGATGGGAGTTACAGACCTGGATTCAGGTATGAACGGAAAGATAGTTTGCTCTCTGCCTAAGGATATTCCTTTTGACCTCAAGCCGTCGCCTGATGGAAACTTTTATTCTTTGGTAACTAAAGAATACATTGACAAAGAATCGAAATCGTCTTATGGTATCACTATAACAGCCAAAGATTTAGGAACTCCGTCGTTAACATCAACAAGATCCATTCACGTCGATGTCACTGATGTTAACGACAACAGCCCCACATTTGCTCAAAGCCCATATACATTCTACGTGGTTGAAAACAACAAACCAGGAATTGCTGTTTTCTCATTAAGTGCAGCTGATATAGATGAAGGTGAAAACGCACGTGTATCGTATTCAATTGATCGAATGAATTCAGACCAAACAATGACATCTTTCCTGAGTATTAATGAGGCGAATGGTACCGTTTACTCATTGAAGAGCTTTGATTTTGAGTCTTTAAAAACATTTCAATTCTTTGTTGTGGCAAAAGACTCTGGAACTCCGTCTCTGAGCAGTAACGTGACAGTGAATGTGTTTATTCTGGATCAGAACGACAACGTTCCAGTGATCTTATATCCAGTCAGCGCTAACGGTTCTGCTGAGGGTGTGGAAGAGATTCCCCGTAATGTGAACGCAGGTCATTTGGTGACTAAAGTCAGAGCCTATGACGCAGATATAGGATACAACGGCTGGTTATTATTTTCACTGCAGGAAGTTAGTGACCACAGTCTCTTTGGTTTGGACCGCTATACAGGACAGATAAGGACCCTTCGCTCATTCACAGAAACAGACGAGGCCCAGCATAAACTGCTCATACTGGTCAAAGACAATGGGAACGTTTCACTCTCAGCAACAGCGACCGTGATTGTCAAAGTTATGGAGCCCAAAGAGGCTTTTGCAGCTTCTGATGTTAAAAACGCAGTAAAAGATGAGGAGGAAAACAACGTGACATTTTATTTGATGATCACTTTGGGCTCGGTTTCAGTGCTTTTTGTCATCAGCATCATCGTGTTGATTGTAATGCAGTGCTCTAAATCGACAGACTATTCGTCCAAGTATTTACAGGACACAAATTACGACGGGACTCTGTGTCACAGCATCCAGTACAGATCTGGAGACAAACGATACATGTTAGTTGGACCCAGAATGAGTATCGGCTCTACTATAGTCCCGGGCAGTAATGGAAACACTCTAGTCATCCCAGATCGCAGGATGAGAGATTCTGGAGAGGTAAGATGCATCTTCAATAATAATAGTTATTTTTATAAGTTTGCACGTGAGTGTATGCCAGGGCTCTTCAACTCGGCTCCTGGAGGGCCGGTGTCCTGCAGAGTTGAGTTCCAACCCTAATTAAACACACACCTGATCAAGCTAATCAAAGTATTCAGGACTATTTAAAAATGATGAACAGGTGTGTTGGATAAGGGTTGGAAGTAAACTATGCAGATCACTGACCCTCCAGAACCGGAGTTGACTAGCCGAAGTATGCTTTTCGAAGAGCTGTCCGTGGTGCTGAAATGAACTCGAAGTAAAAGTTAAATGTATTCTTCTAATAAAAAGCGACCCATTCGGTCACTTCTAAAACCAGAAGGTATTACAATACGTGATACTGACCAAAATGGGCGAAGACTGAGAATTTTATTTAGATAATAATTTGTGGTTCATTGAACTGAATGTGAACATGAGCTTGGTTACAAATGGTTCCATTTGAAAACATGATCTTTAAAAGAAGGAAAAACAAATGTATTATTTAGCATCTGTTGTATGCTTCTGTTGTAAGGGGGAAAAAATACATAGCATGAACCACTGACATCATTATTTAAAGCCACATCAGCAGAAAACACACATTCAGCTGAGTGCAAATACGTTTATCCATTGTTGTCAATGGCTAAATAGACGACTATTTCTGGACATAAGCCCAAAAATGACTATAATGCAATTTTTAAGAGTTGCAACAGATTGAAGTCAAACACAAATGTACCAAATAAAAATAGCGAGTTTAAAAGGAAGTGAAATTTAAATATTTTGGAACAAACAAATACTAAATAACTTATAAATATAAAGTTCTCTCAACCAACCAAGCACTGCGACTCGAAGTAAAAAAAGATATCAAACACAACCATCTAAAAGACATTATTATTATTATTATTATTATTATTATTATTATTATTATATTTTTTTCTTTTGTTCAAATTAGATTTTTTACAATTTTACAATTACCTGTTACATTTACATTATCTCCCTTCGGTCTACGTTTTTATACAAAGCGACTCTTAATCTACAAATGTGAAACATCGCAAGCAATTTGTCATAGAGTAAGTAACATTCACCCAGCAAGCCATCCATCCATTTATTCATTCATGTAGGAGGATGACGGACAAAGTTACTGATTTCTGATCAGCCCAGACACCCGTCAGAGAAACCAGTGAATGTTTATTGGTTGACATAATAAATTACGAAGCTACACAAGGGCTTATGGTACATGTAGTCTGACAGAAACGGAAAACTATATATATAATTTAAAAACACGACATGTATGTGTATATAATTATTGTTTGCGTATTACAGCACACCTCTGCTATTGCCATGAAACTGCCATATATTCATTCATCACGGTTTCACGGTCTTGTATTTGGCATTGAAATTAGTGAAAAATTTATTTTGTGGTTAGTTGTAGGATGCTTTGCTTTAAAGCGAATCCAGTTTGATATATGCATTGGCAGATGGATTCTAATGTTTCCTATTACTGAAACTCTTTATTATCGTCGCAGTTAGACTCAAGGTGTCAGTATTATACAAGGAAACCTTTTGAAATGCAGTCCCTCCCCCTCGAGACGTCACACAGTTGTTCCTTTCCACCAAAAGCGCAATTCTGTGTTGTTGAAACTGACTACCTTGCTGTCTGCGTGAATTACGGTGAATTGTTTGGGAAAAAAATTGAACATTTTATGGCATCTCGGAGAATTCGCTCATGAAGAAATCACAAGGGGGACAATAATTTGTTTTCTGATAAGCGTTTGAATCATAATGGAACACGAAGGACAAAAGCGCAGATGGGAGTGCTGGCGGATCGCTTTGTGTTTCTCTTTTCTGCTGTGCATCGGAGAGCATGTTTCAGCTCAGATAAGATACACTATTCCAGAGGAGGTAAAAGGTGGAACCGTTGTTGGAAATGTTGCGAAGGATTTGGGCCTAGATGTCGGTGCTTTGACGGACAGGCGGTTCCGCATTGTGTCTGGATCCAATGACAATTTTTTTCAGGTAAATCAGAACGGCGTCTTGCACGTTCATAAGAAAATCGACCGAGAGGCGCTGTGTGATAGTTATAGCGCATGTGTCATAAATCTGAAGACTGTTGTAGAAAATCCTCTTGAAATACATTACATTGCAGTGGAAGTGACCGATGTAAATGACAATTCGCCCAGTTTTAGTGAACATGAGAAACGATTGGAGATTTCAGAATCCACTGCTCGAGGAACGCGTTTTCAGCTTAAGGCCGCCCGTGACCCGGATGCTGGGGTAAATTCTGTTCGCTTATACAAATTAACTCAAAATGAACACTTTGATCTAGAAGTCAAAGATCAGGGAGAGGACAAACTGCCATTTTTAGTTTTACAAAAATCACTTGACCGCGAGATCAATGACGAATATAAATTATTTTTAACGGCTGTAGATGGAGGGGATCCTCGAAGATCAGGGACACTAAATATTACAATTAACGTCCTGGACATAAATGACAATAGACCTGTTTTTAGCCAAGATATGTATTCTACAACTTTAAAGGAAAATATACAAATTGGAACATTAGTAATTCAGGTTCAAGCAAGTGATGCAGATTATGGTTCAAATGGAGAGGTCACCTACGCGTTTGGCAGCGATCAGAACCCAAAGGTGTATGAAATATTTAGTTTGGATAAACTGACTGGTGACATTCGTGTGAAAGGCGATGTAGATTTTGAGGACAAATCTATTTACAAACTTGATGTTCAAGCATCTGATAAAGGCCAGCCCCCTATGACAACAGACTGCAGAGTTGTTGTAAAAATATTTGACACAAACGATAATAAACCAGAGATTGAAGTGACGTCATTGTCGAAAATGGTGCCTGAAGACTCCAAGCCTGGTACTGTAATCTCACTCGTTAGTGTTACTGACAGAGACACTGGCGTGAACGGAAAAGTTGTGTGCTCTCTCTCAGAAAACGTTCCATTTGAATTAAAACAATCAGTTCAGGAAAACATGTACTCCTTAGTGACTAAAGAGAACCTGGACCGTGAAACTGTATCACATTATGACATTACAATTACAGCGAGCGACTTGGGTCAGCCTCCACTGTCCTCATATAAAACTTTGAGTGTGCAGGTGTCAGATGTTAATGATAACCCGCCTCAATTCAGCTTAAATCCCATCGAATTATATTTGATTGAAAACAACGCTGCAGGCGCGCCCATTCTCACGCTGAGTGCTTTTGACAAAGACCTAAATGAAAATTCTATGATTTCATATCAGATTATTAAAGGAAATGGGACACAAAATGACATGACATCTTTTCTAAATATTAATTCTGAGACAGGCGCACTTTATGCACTTAAAAGTTTTGATTTTGAGACTGTCAAGACCTTTCAATTTTACGCGCTCGCTACAGACTCTGGAACTCCGTCTCTGAGCAGTAACGTGACAGTGAACGTGTTTATTCTGGATCAGAACGACAACGTTCCAGTGATCTTATATCCAGTCAGCGCTAACGGTTCTGCTGAGGGTGTGGAAGAGATTCCCCGTAATGTGAACGCAGGTCATCTGGTGACTAAAGTCAGAGCCTATGACGCAGATATAGGATACAACGGCTGGTTATTATTTTCACTGCAGGAAGTTAGTGACCACAGTCTCTTTGGTTTGGACCGCTATACAGGACAGATAAGGACCCTTCGCTCATTCACAGAAACAGACGAGGCCCAGCATAAACTGATCATACTGGTCAAAGACAATGGGAACGTTTCACTCTCAGCAACAGCGACTGTGATTGTCAAAGTTGTGGAGCCCAAAGAGGCTTTTGCTGCTTCTGATGTGAAAAACGCAGTAAAAGACGAGGAGGAAAACAATGTGACATTTTATTTGATCATCACTTTGGGCTCGGTTTCAGTGCTTTTTGTCATCAGCATCATCGTGTTGATTGTAATGCAGTGCTCTAAATCGACAGACTATTCGTCCAAGTATTTACAGGACACAAATTACGACGGGACTATGTGTCACAGCATCCAGTACAGATCTGGAGACAAACGGTACATGTTAGTTGGACCCAGAATGAGTATCGGCTCTACTATAGTCCCGGGCAGTAATGGAAATACTCTAGTGATCCCAGATCGCAGGAGGAGAGATTCTAGAGAGGTAAGAATGACTTATCATTTCTGCACTGTTTGATTTAAATTTGTCCTTTGTATATGACGCTGTTTGGGCTGGTTTTAAGGTAGATTTGAGACAGGTATTGTGTTTTGCTGTACGAATCTGTCGACGAATGAACCATTTTCTCTTCTAATAATTAATGCTGTATTAAGAAAATTAAAATTATCTTGTTGGATTCAGTATTGGACTCTTTGTCACATCAAACATTAGACATTATCCTATATGTTAATTGGACCCAGGATAACTATTGGAAATATTTACAAGGTGGCGATTTCTTTACATGAAATGGTTGAATTTGATACACAACGTAGAGGTGCTGGAGAGCTAATCTCTGTTTTTTTTTTTTTTTTTTTTTTTTTTTAATGACTTTCTATAACGCTTTGTAAGATCTGCCCTGTTTATTTATCGCCTCTGCGACATTCATGCGTGAGGCTCAGATGACAAATGTCATGAATTCGCTCTTATGGGGAAAAATGCATTACATTATACGGTATTATCATCATTTGTCTAATTTGTTCTAATAGAAAAATACAGTTATTTACGGCGCAGGATATATTCTTGAACTATTTACGGGTCAGGACTGTGTATTTCTTGAAGTAATTTATTTTGCTCACCATTTTATATTTTATGGAAAAAAAACGCATCAAACATTTTTCTTATTATCCTACTATTAGGTGACAAAATGAATTAGTTCATGAATTCATAGCAGCACAGAGACATGTTGTATACTAAAATTTTGATAAAATGTATTTTTATTTAGAATTAGTAATAATACCAGTTGTTTCCCAGCTACTTACTCGCGCAGAACTATGTCAGTGGTACTGAAATTTGCTGACATTTTAGATTGTAAGATTTTACGGTTTATGGTTATCAGGCTGTATATTTTGTAGCTAAACATCAAACATGCATATGTGCTTTATATTAATGTTTATTTAATACAGTCATATCTGCCATATGGGTCGAATAATTGCTCTCTGTATGCTGTATACATCTTAAGTGCAGAGAATTATATTTAAAATCTTGACATGTTGTAGTGGACCTCATGGTGTCAGTATTACACAAGAAAACGGTTTTTAGGGCAGGTATCTGTTTTGCATCATGCTAACCCAGGCTTGAACGCACTGACTGCTTATTCAGTCGGAGCATATACAAGAGATTAGTTCCGTGATTTTTGAGCAAAAGATGTTCTTATATTCGTCCCCGAATCACTTGAATAAATTCATGCGGTAACTGTGAGGAGAATCAGTTTACACTTGCTCATCAGACAACAGCTTTCAGCATGGATTCTGGAGAACAAAGGCGCAGATGGGAGTACTGGTGGGTTTCTCTGTGTTTCTACTTGCAATGCTACGGACAGCAGGTTTCAGGGCAGATAAGATACACCGTTCCAGAGGAGGTGAAAGAAGGATATGTTGTGGGAAATATTGCAAAGGATTTGGGTCTTGATATCAGTACTTTGGTGGACAGACGTTTTCGTATTGTTTCTGGATCAAATGACGGACTTTTTCAGGTAAATCAGAACAATGGCATATTGTATGTGGAAAAGCATATCGACAGAGAGGCGCTGTGTGATGAAAATGTTGCTTGTTTGATAAGTCTGAAAACTGTTGTTGAAAATCCTCTTGAAATTTATTATGTAGAAGTAGAAATTGTCGATGTAAATGACCATGCACCCAATTTTGCTTATAAAGACGTGCTGTTAGAAATAGCAGAATCAACCCTACCGGGTGAGGACTTTCAATTACAGGAAGCAAAGGACCCTGATTTAGGCATAAATTCTGTTCGTTTTTATAAACTGAGCCAAACCGAGTATTTTGAACTTGAGCTTCGCGAAAATGGGGGAGAGAAAAAGGTCCCCGTCTTGAAATTACGTAAATTGCTTGACAGGGAGCATCAGGTCAGTCACAGTCTAATACTGACTGCTGTTGACGGTGGGAATCCACCACGATCAGGGAGTATCATTATTAATGTCACGGTGCTGGATGATAATGATAACAGGCCAAAATTCAGTCAAGAGCTTTATTCAGTCACATTACCAGAAAACGCTCCTGTTGGTACTCTTGTCATTAAATTGAATGCCACTGATTTAGATGAAGGTCAGAATGGAGAAATTGTTTATTCATTCGTGAAGAATATCGAAAAACATATTTATGACACCTTTGATTTGGACAAAACTGGTGAGATTAGGGTGAAGGGCGATTTGGATTTTGAGAAAAATAATGTTTATAGAGTCGGTGTTATGGCGTCAGATAAAGGCCAACCACCAAAGACAAGCAACTGTCGAATTATCATTAAAGTTATTGACGAAAATGATAATGGACCAGAGATAGAAGTTACCTCACTGTCTGATGTAGTTCCCGAAGATTCAAAACCAGGAACGGTCATTTCACTTGTTAGTATTACTGATAAAGATTCGGGCGTCAATGGCAAAGTTGTTTGTAGAATATCTGACAATGTGCCTTTTGAATTGAAGCCATCATTTAAAGAAAATATGTACTCTCTCGTGACGAAAGCAAAATTAGATAGAGAACTTGTGTCTCAATATGTTGTCATTATAACAGCCACAGATCTTGGTCAGCCCCCTTTTTCCTCAGTCAAAACACTGAAAGTGCAGATATCAGACGTGAACGATAACGCTCCAGAATTTCCTCACAATCCGTTAGAGCTTTATTTGATGGAAAATAACCCACCAGGAGCCTCCATATGCTCTGTTAGCGCCTTCGATAAAGACCTGGATGAAAACGCTGCTATAACCTATCAAATAATTAGGGAAGATGGAGCAAAAAGTCATATGTCGTCTTTCCTCAATGTAAATTCAGACAACGGACACATACATGCGCTGAAAAGATTCGACTTTGAATCTGTTAAAATGTTCCAGTTCCATGTTCTCGCTACAGACTCTGGAACTCCGTCTCTGAGCAGTAACGTGACAGTGAACGTGTTTATTCTGGATCAGAACGACAACGTTCCAGTGATCTTATATCCAGTCAGCGCTAACGGTTCTGCTGAGGGTGTGGAAGAGATTCCCCGTAATGTGAACGCAGGTCATCTGGTGACTAAAGTCAGAGCCTATGACGCAGATATAGGATACAACGGCTGGTTATTATTTTCACTGCAGGAAGTTAGTGACCACAGTCTCTTTGGTTTGGACCGCTATACAGGACAGATAAGGACCCTTCGCTCATTCACAGAAACAGATGAGGCCCAGCATAAACTGATCATACTGGTCAAAGACAATGGAAACGTTTCACTCTCAGCGACAGCGACTGTGATTGTCAAAGTTGTGGAGCCCAAAGAGGTTTTTGCTGCTTCTGATGTGAAAAACACAGTAAAAGACGAGGAGGAAAACAACGTGACATTTTATTTGATCATCACTTTGGGCTCAGTTTCAGTGCTTTTTGTCATCAGCATCATCGTGTTGATTGTAATGCAGTGCTCTAAATCGACAGACTATTCGTCCAAGTATTTACAGGATACAAATTACGACGGGACTATGTGTCACAGCATCCAGTACAGATCTGGAGACAAACGGTACATGTTAGTTGGACCCAGAATGAGTATCGGCTCTACTATAGTCCCGGGCAGTAATGGAAATACTCTAGTGATCCCAGATCGCAGGAGGAGAGATTCTGGAGAGGTAAGACTATCTGTTTTATTTTTTTTGCACTTGTTAATTAACATTTGTCATTTGCATATGACGTTTTTGACGTTCTCCTTCTCCCTTACAACTTGTAATCATTTTATGCTTTTTTTGGCATGGCTGTTTTCATTGTTTATAAAATATTGGGCTGATGTCAAGGTAGATTTGAGAGTCTGTAGCACTTATTGTGCCATTTGTTTGTGGAGCTCGCTTATTGCTATTTAAATCTTACCTTATATAAATACAAATGATAAATTAGTTCCTTGATATTCGAGCAAAAGACGTTCTCAAATTCTTCTCGTCATTTTAATAAATTTATGCGTTGTGTAATGGAATTGTTGCTTATTTGATATGTCTGAGACTATTATTGAAAATTCATATAAAATACATTTTGTCTGATAAATATGTGCTGCTAGAAATAGCATCTTTTCCAGGTTAAGACATTAAGCAAGAAAGAGAGGATTCTTATTAGGCCTACAGCATGAATTCTTTGATTTATAAATTGAGCGAAACCGACTATTTTGAACTTGAGCTTTGAGATTTTTTATTTTTTATTTTTTATTCTTACGTTAGCCTTACTGTTATTTTTTTATTATTATTTTAATGTAGCCTATTATTACATGTATTATTTTTCTGCTTCCAACTAGTCCGGGAATATTCATTGTTTTTTTAGACTGTTTTCGGGATAAAAGAAGACAATACGTGTTTATTTGTTATTTCAGCCAGAGCGGGGTTGCTCATCTGTGACATTCTTAACAAACCTCATGGTGTCATTGTTGTACAGGGAGAGCATCCATTCACCCTGCCCCCATATAGCTTGCAATAGGCATTTTGTTCAACGCAAAGGGAGGATGATTTTTTTGTTTGAAGACGGCCAAAGACAGAACTGCGTAACGGTGGATGTTTGTAACCTTTTCGCGCGTCACCTTTGTTTGTTCGTTTAAGATGAATATATATGTATAATCTGACCAGGTAGCGGCATTTACTTCTGAATTTCTCTGTCGTTCGCAATGGAAGCTGGAGGACAAAGGCGCAAAGGGGAGTACTGGAAGACGGTTCTCTGTTTTCTTCTGTGCTTTGGGCAGCAGCTTTCAGCTCAGATAAGATACTCGGTTCCAGAGGAGGTAAAAGAGGGATCTGTTGTAGGAAATATCGCCAAGGATTTGGGACTTGATGTCAGTACTTTGATAGACAGACGGTTCCGTATAGTGTCTGGATCAGATGAAGCGCTTTTCATGGTAAATCAAAACAATGGCGTTTTATATGTCCAAAGAAAAATCGACAGAGAGGCGCTATGTGATAGTATTGGAGCATGCTTGATTAACTTAAAAATAGTGGTGGAAAATCCACTTGAGCTTCATTATATTGTCGTTGAGATAACTGATGTAAATGACCACTCCCCTACATTTACAGAAAAAGAAAAGCGATTAGAAATATCCGAAAACACTCTGCAAGGAACGCGTTTTCAGCTGCAAGTCGCGCGTGACCCTGATATTGGATCAAATTCTGTGCGCTTGTATAAATTGAGTCAAAACGAGCATTTTCATTTAGAAATAAGGGACAGGGCAGAAGATAAACTGCCTTTTCTGGTTTTACAAAAGCCCCTTGACCGTGAGCACAAAGCTGAACACAATTTAATATTAACAGCAATAGATGGCGGCAGTCCGCAAAGATCAGGAACATTAAACATAACTGTATTTGTTCTTGACGTAAATGACAACCGTCCTTTGTTTAGTCAAGATGTTTATTCTTCAACTCTGTACGAAAATGTGCAAATTGGAACTTTAGTAATAAAAGTTATGGCAAGTGATTCTGATTACGGTCCAAATGGTGAAGTGTCTTACACTTTTGGAGGGGACAACAACGAAAAAATATTTCATATCTTTGACCTGAATAGATTAACTGGGGAAATCCGTGTTATAGGAGAGGTAGACTTTGAAAAGAACAGTGTTTATAAGCTGGATATACAGGCAATTGACAACGGACAGCCCCCTTTGAACACTGACTGTAGAGTTATTATAAAGATACTTGATTTAAACGATAATAAGCCGATCATTGATGTGACGTCACTATCGAACGTTGTGCCTGAAGACTCCAAGCCTGGTACTGTAATCTCACTCGTTAGTGTTACTGACAGAGACACTGGTGTGAACGGAAAAGTTGTGTGCTGTCTCTCAGAAAACGTTCCATTTGAATTAAAACAATCAGTTCAGGAAAACATGTACTCCTTAGTGACTAAAGAGAACCTGGACCGTGAAACTGTATCACATTATGACATTACAATTACAGCGAGCGACTTGGGTCAGCCTCCACTGTCCTCATATAAAACTTTGAGTGTGCAGGTGTCAGATGTTAATGATAACCCGCCTCAATTCAGCTTAAATCCCATCGAATTATATTTGATTGAAAACAACGCTGCAGGCGCGCCCATTCTCACGCTGAGTGCTTTTGACAAAGACCTAAATGAAAATTCTATGATTTCATATCAGATTATTAAAGGAAATGGGACACAAAGTGACGTGACATCTTTTCTAAATATTAATTCTGAGACAGGCGCACTTTATGCACTTAAAAGTTTTGATTTTGAGACTGTCAAAATGTTTCATTTCCAAGTTTTTGCCTCAGACTCTGGAACTCCGTCTCTGAGCAGTAACGTGACAGTGAACGTGTTTATTCTGGATCAGAACGACAACGTTCCAGTGATCTTATATCCAGTCAGCGCTAACGGTTCTGCTGAGGGTGTGGAAGAGATTCCCCGTAATGTGAACGCAGGTCATTTGGTGACTAAAGTCAGAGCCTATGACGCAGATATAGGATACAACGGCTGGTTATTATTTTCACTGCAGGAAGTTAGTGACCACAGTCTCTTTGGTTTGGACCGCTATACAGGACAGATAAGGACCCTTCGCTCATTCACAGAAACAGACGAAGCCCAGCATAAACTGCTCATACTGGTCAAAGACAATGGGAACGTTTCACTCTCAGCAACAGCGACTGTGATTGTCAAAGTTGTGGAGCCCAAAGAGGCTTTTGCAGCTTCTGATGTGAAAAACGCAGTAAAAGATGAGGAGGAAAACAATGTGACATTTTATTTGATGATCACTTTGGGCTCGGTTTCAGTGCTTTTTGTCATCAGCATCATCGTGTTGATTGCAATGCAGTGCTCTAAATCGACAGACTATTCTTCCAAGTATTTACAGGACACAAATTACGACGGGACTATGTGTCACAGCATCCAGTACAGATCTGGAGACAAACGGTACATGTTAGTTGGACCCAGAATGAGTATCGGCTCTACTATAGTCCCGGGCAGTAATGGAAATACTCTAGTGATACCAGATCGCAGAAGGAGAGATTCTGGAGAGGTAAGGCTGACTGATAAAATCTAATTGCAGTCTTTGATTTGAATTCATCATTTATATCTAAATGTATATGATTTTATTAGACTCGCTGTTTTTTTTTTTTTTTTTTTGTTTTTTTTTAAGCTTTTGCTTTTTCATGTTTTCATTTGTTTTAGCATGGCTGTTCATTGTTATAATTTCGAGACCTAAAAGTTTGGGCTGTTTTTTGTTGCTCACGTTGTGGTGGATTTCAGAGTTAAACATATCCGATACAGAGATAATACGCATCATCTCTGTGGTCGAACAGAACAGTTTTCTCTTATATTAATTGTTGGATTGAAATGTAAAATATTAAAATTAGATTATTCTCTCAGACTTTCTCTATATGACACCCAGAGCGTAGTACATATCTATATTTTATGAAAAGAGATGGCTTCGTTTGTAAAACAATCCTTTCTACCTTAACTGCCTTGCAGTGACAATGAGAAAAGAATGTATTTTCTTGATGTAGGTGTTTTTGTCAAAAACAAATCCACTCCACATGGTGTCAGTGTTACTCTAGGACACTGTTCTGTTGCATCGGGCGTCATCTTTAATGAGAAACACAACGCTGTTTTGTGCAGAGAAGCGGAGCAGTGTAGCCGTGCGTTTGAAGCAGTGGTGACTGATAATTTCATCGCACGTCCTTTTTTGATCATGTACCTGATATCAGAGATTACAATAGGAAAAGACAGTGTTTCACGAGAAGAGAATCTGTAATCTGAAGTTATTCAAATATCTTTATTTGCGATGGATGTCGGAGCACAATGGCGCAGACTGCCATGCTGGTGGATTACTCTTTCTTTGCTGTTGTGCGTCGGGAATCTGGTTAGTGCACAAGTAAAATACAATGTCCCAGAGGAAGTGAAAGAAGGATATGCTATTGGAAATATTGCAAAGGATTTAAGCCTTGATGTCAGTAAATTGGCGCACCGTCGGTTTCGTATTGTTTCTGGACCTGATGACGCGCTTTTCCAGGTAAATCAGAACAATGGGGAACTGTATGTCAATAAAAGAATCGACAGGGAGAAGCTGTGTGATGGAAACGCTGTTTGTTCGATAAGTTTGAAATGCGTTATTGAAAACCCGTTAGAAGTGCATTACATAGAAGTTGAAATTGCAGATGTAAACGATAATCCACCCATTTTCCCGAGATCTGAGCAGCAATTTGAAATAGCCGAGCATACGCTTTTGGGAACACGTTTCCAAGTACAAACTGCCAGAGATCCTGATCTGGGAATGAATACGGTTCGACACTATAAATTAAATCAGAATGAGTTGTTTGATATCGACATTCGGGAAAGGCATGACACAAAAATACCATTTTTAGTTTTAAAGAAAGCGTTGGACAGAGAAAGACAAAGCAAACATAGACTCACACTGACAGCAACAGATGGTGGAAATCCACCGAAATCAGGGACTCTGAACATCTCTGTTATTGTTTTGGATATTAATGATAATCGTCCTGTCTTCAGCCGTGATTCATACTCCGCCACAATACTGGAAAATGCACCTCCGGGCACTGTCGTGATTAAAATAAACGCAACTGATTTAGATGATGGAATGAACGGTGAAATCGAGTTCTCCTTAGGCGAAAATTTAGAAGAAAAAATACACGACCTGTTTACGCTTGACAAGAACACGGGTGAATTACAAGTTAAAGGGAAAATAGACTTTGAGGAAACGAACGTCTTTAAATTAGATGTACAGGCATCTGATAAAGGCCAGCCTCCCCTAATAGCTGAAGCAGAACTTAGCATTAAAGTCACAGATGTTAATGATAACTCTCCTGAAATTGAGATAACATCTCTTTCTAGTGTTATATCTGAAAATGCGAATCCTGGAACGGCCATAGCCTTAATCAGCGTTTCAGACAAGGACTCCGGTGTCAATGGAAGAGTAATTTGTACATTACCTGAAAATATGCCATTTGAGCTGAAATCATCATTTAAAGACAATATTTATTCATTAGTGACAAAGGGGCGTTTAGATAGAGAAGTTACATCAAGGTATGAAATCACTGTAACAGCCACTGACTTAGGTAAGCCACCTTTGTCGTCTTTTAAAATGTTAAATATACAGGTCTCTGATGTAAATGATAACGCCCCAGAGTTTACCCAGAATTCATATGAGCTTTATTTATCTGAAAACAACGTCCCTGGTGCTTCTATATTCTCTGTTACTACCTTTGACAAAGACTTAAACGAAAATGCTGCAATAGCATATCACCTAAATCAAGGTGATTTGACATCTTTTCTAAACATCAATTCAGAAACGGGGATTATTTATGCGCTGAAAAGTTTTGATTTTGAAACCACCAAAAGTTTTCATTTCCAAGTTTTTGCCTCAGACTCTGGAACTCCGTCTCTGAGCAGTAACGTGACAGTGAACGTGTTTATTCTGGATCAGAACGACAACGTTCCAGTGATCTTATATCCAGTCAGCGCTAACGGTTCTGCTGAGGGTGTGGAAGAGATTCCCCGTAATGTGAACGCAGGTCATTTGGTGACTAAAGTCAGAGCCTATGATGCAGATATAGGATACAACGGCTGGTTATTATTTTCACTGCAGGAAGTTAGTGACCACAGTCTCTTTGGTTTGGACCGCTATACAGGACAGATAAGGACCCTTCGCTCATTCACAGAAACAGACGAGGCCCAGCATAAACTGATCATACTGGTCAAAGACAATGGAAACGTTTCACTCTCAGCAACAGCGACTGTGATTGTCAAAGTTGTGGAGCCCAAAGAGGCTTTTGCAGCTTCTGATGTGAAAAACACAGTAAAAGACGAGGAGGAAAACAATGTGACATTTTATTTGATGATCACTTTGGGCTCGGTTTCAGTGCTTTTTGTCATCAGCATCATCGTGTTAATTGTAATGCAGTGCTCTAAATCGACAGACTATTCTTCCAAGTATTTACAGGACACAAATTACGACGGGACTCTGTGTCACAGCATCCAGTACAGATCTGGAGACAAACGGTACATGTTAGTTGGACCCAGAATGAGTATCGGTTCTACTATAGTCCCGGGCAGTAATGGAAATACTCTAGTGATCCCAGATCGCAGGAGGAGAGATTCTAGAGAGGTAAGGATAATTTTAATTTTACTTAGGTTTTCGTATGGATTCTATTCGGTATTTATATTGGTATTTATATAATGTCTATTATTCATTGCAGTTTGCACAACTTTTCCCAAAATATACTTTAAGATGTTGCTTACTCTTAGGTACACTCTAAAAAAATATGGTTCTTTACATGCAGTAATGGTTTTATTTAGAACCGTGGCATTCTGGAGAACCCTTTTATGCAAAAATGGTTCTTTGTTAGAGTTTAGGGTTCTTTGTTCCCACCCTTTTGTTTTTCAAATCTGTAACTGTCAAAGCACTTCATTACTGATTTTCTGGAGTTCAGTGATCCAACCGCACAGACTTTCAACACACTCTCAACAGGTAAATGATTTCATTCTTAAATTTAAATACAAATTTAACTTTAAAATTGTAACCGGTTTCCAAACAAACATGTTCTTTATCTTTTTATTTTTATTTATTTATTTATTTTTTTAGTTTTTGGTCACATATAGCCTAAGTGTGTGCAGTTCTGCTAAGCTTTGGAAACTTCTCTCCTCCACTAAGTAAGTAAAAGAGACAATGAATGTATAATTCATATTGTTAGACTTTTTAAATTATTACTTGGGTTTATGTATAAACATACCCAGTCACAAAAAAAAAAAAAAAAAAATATTAAAACTATTCCATGAATTTTTATCAGTTTTTTCTTTTAAGATTGTGAAGGGCTCACATACTGTCCATTTTTGCTTTTGGCCTTCATAAACATAATTATTTTTACATAAACACATGGACACACTGTAACTCTAAACTCAATTGTGTATTTCAGATGTATCACATCCTACAACCTCATCATCTGCAGAGAAAAATCACCACTTAATTGCACCAAAATAATGGACTCATATTGATTGTAATGTGATTGTTTCACTGAAACTTGGTTTTCATCACATGTTTTTTGTTCTTATTTTTTGTTTTACTTCTTTATGTATTTATTCATGTTCATTGTCAATTGTCATTCATTAATGTATTCAGCTAATAACTGTTGTTATGAGCACTGCCAATTTTGCATGTCAATAAAAACATACTTAATTCACACAACATGCTGCTGTTGTGGTTGTTGTTGTTGTTGTTTTAATGTGAAACCCTAACCGAGGCTACACTCTAAGATGCATCATTACTGATTTTTTGGAGCTCAGCCATCCAACTACACAGACTGTCAACACTCTCAACAGGTAAATTTCTTTCTTAAAATGTCTATAAATTATAATTTTCAAATGCTAATTGTCTTTTCTCTTTTTAGTTTAAGAGAACATGTACGTGTGACCAGCTCTATTCAGTTAAGGATATTCTCCTCTTCTTCACTAAGTAAGTAACAAAGATATTGAATTTATTATCCATTTTGTTAGATATTTTTATTACTAGGGTTTATGCATAAACATACCCAGCTATCCCATGACTTTATATTACCTTTTCCTTTTAACATTGTGAAGAGCTCACATACTACTTTTGGCCTTCATAAACAATTGTTTTCACATAAACAAATGAAAGGAGACACAGTATATCTAAACTCAATTGTGCATTTCAGATGCTACAACCTCATCATCTGCAGAGAGAAACTGCCATTCAATCATGCCAAATTACAGATAATGATTAACTTAGAGGCATCGTAGAGGACTGTGAAGATATTTTACTGGAGCTTGGTCTTCAATACATTATTTTATGGTCTATTTTGTTTTACTTTTTTAAGCATTTATTTATGTTCAGTGTTCATTGTCATTCATTAATGTATTAATAACTTGTTAGAACACTGTCATTTTTTGCTACAATTTTACGTCATTAAAAAAAATAATAAAATTGGCACGTTGTTGTTGTTGTTGTTGTTGTTGTTGATTTTATATAAAACCCTAATAGACACTTATATTATAAGATATTACAAGTATATTATAAGATGTATGATAGATTATAAGACCAGGCAGATAGAGGGGTAAAAAACAATATTAATAAATAATATATACAAATAATACTAATATTAATGAAAAACTATAATTAAAAAGGTTATTTATAACACCATTAAGGTCCTATACAGCATTTTCAAAGCATGGTTCTGTATGGAACCCTATAAAAAAAGGTTCTATTTAGCACTAAAAAGAGTTCTGCTATTGTTACAAGCCGAAGAACCCTTTTCTGGTACTGTTTAGAACCATTTTTCTTAAGAGTGTAGCCTACATTTTAATCTTCTGTTTTAAAGAATAAATTGTATTTTATATTATTTTAAACAAGACCTGCTGTCAAAAATCACACTCTGTGTATTGCATTTTTTTGTGCATAGTTTTTATTATTATTGTTATTATTACTATTATTATATTTTTGTTGAGACAAGAGCTGTCTGTTGCTTCGTTTTTTGAACTGTGCAAATATATTTTTGGCCGATTAATAAAAATTATTATTATTATTTATTTATTTTTTTTCAATTCCAACCATAAAACATATTTTAAGAAGTGTTTAAGGTTCTGCAAATTGAAAGATACTGTAAACGCTTACGCTGGAGGTGACTTGTAAGGTCCAATGCTCCACTCGGTGTCAGTGTTGCTCTAATTGTTGTTTTCTTTTAAGTCCAGCACAGGATCATGACGCGCAGGCGTGTATTGTCCTCATTATCCTGGATGGTACGATCCGAAAAGGCGTTTAAGTATGCGATCTGTTCGCTGCACGTTTTCAGTTAAATTGTATTGCATTATGTAGATAAATTGTACGTTATACTGTTGTTTGTAATCGCCGAGGATATATTTCTGGCAGTCTCACAGTAATCGTTCCATCATGGAAGCCGGAGGACAAAGGCGCAAATGGGAGTGTTGGTGGATTGCTTTGTGTTTCTCCTTGCTTCTGTGTTTTGGACGGCATGTTTCAGCGCAGATAAGATATTCTATTCCAGAAGAATTGAAAGAAGGATCCGTTGTAGGACATATTGCTAAGGATCTTGGCCTTGATGTCAGCACTTTAGTAAACAGGAGATTCCGTACCGTTTCTGGATCAAAGGACGCCCTTTTTGAGGTAAATCATAACAATGGCGTCTTATATGTCCATAAGAAAATTGACAGAGAGGAGTTGTGTGATGGAAATGACGCATGCTTGATTAATCTGAAAATGGTGGTCGAAGATCCTTTAGAAATATATTATGTTGGAGTGGAGGTAACTGATGTTAATGATAATTCACCCACATTTACAGAAGAGGAGCAGCATTTTGAGATTGCAGAACTCACACCCACAGGGACGCGTTTCCAAATACAGGCACCACGAGATGCTGATACGACCGTGAATAATGTTCGGTCGTATAAACTGAGTAATAATGAGCATTTTGAAGTTGAGACCAAGGACAGACATGATGAAAAAATTCCACTTTTAGTTTTAAAGAAAGTGCTTGACCGTGAAAACGCCGCAGAACATAGATTAATACTAACTGCCATCGATGGTGGAAATCCACCACGGTCAGGAAATCTTAACATAATTGTTACTGTTCTTGATGTTAATGATAACCGTCCTGTGTTCAGTCAAGACTCATATTCTGTAACGGTAAAAGAAAATGCTGCAATCGGTACGGTTTTGGTAAAACTTAACGCAACTGACTTGGATGAAGGTTTAAATGGTGCTGTAGAATACGCGTTTGGAAGAAACCTGAAACGTAAAATGCAAAATCTTTTTGTACTCGATAGTGCAACAGGAGAAATTCAGATTAAAGGTGAACTAGATTTTGAGGAAACAGAAGTGTACAAGTTAGACGTGCAAGCATCCGATAAAGGCCAACCACCCTTAGCAGCAGAATCCGTTGTTATTGTTAAAGTAAAAGATATAAATGATAACGCCCCTGAAATAGACCTCACGTCTCTTTCAAATACAGTGTCGGAGGATTCTAAACCTGGTACTGTAATTTCGTTGATTAGTATCAGTGACAAAGACTCTGGTATAAATGGGAAGATAGTACCAAGTGTTTCTGATAATGTTCCTTTTGAGCTGAAACCATCAGTTCAAGAGAATATTTATTCCCTTGTAACGAAGGGAAAATTAGATCGAGAACTCGTGTCCCATTATGATATAACAATAACAGTCACTGATTTAGGACAGCCTCCTTTATCCTCCTTTAAGTCTCTGAGCGTTCAGGTATCAGATGTTAACGACAACCGTCCTGAATTTTCTAAAGATCCGCTTGAATTATATTTAGTAGAAAATAACGCACCTGGTGCCCCCATAATGTCTGTGAGCGCATTTGATAAAGATTTAAATGAAAATGCAATGATTACTTACTATATTATCAGAGGGGACGCTGCACAAAATGATATAGCGACTTTCTTGAACATTAACTCTGAAACGGGAGTTATTTACGCCTTAAACCGCTTTGACTTTGAAGTAATTAGAAAGTTTCAGTTCCAAGTTCTTGCAAAGGATTCAGGAACTCCACCACTTAGCAGTAACATGACAGTGAACGTGTTTATTCTGGATCAGAACGACAACGTTCCAGTGATCTTATATCCAGTCAGCGCTAACGGTTCTGCTGAGGGTGTGGAAGAGATTCCCCGTAATGTGAACGCAGGTCATCTGGTGACTAAAGTCAGAGCCTATGACGCAGATATAGGATACAACGGCTGGTTATTATTTTCAATGCAGGAAGTTAGTGACCACAGTCTCTTTGGTTTGGACCGCTATACAGGACAGATAAGGACCCTTCGCTCATTCACAGAAACAGACGAGGCCCAGCATAAACTGATCATACTGGTCAAAGACAATGGAAACGTTTCTCTCTCAGCAACAGCGACTGTGATTGTCAAAGTTGTGGAGCCCAAAGAGGCTTTTGCAGCTTCTGATGTGAAAAACGCAGTAAAAGATGAGGAGGAAAACAATGTGACATTTTATTTGATCATCACTTTGGGCTCGGTTTCAGTGCTTTTTGTCATCAGCATCATCGTGTTGATTGTAATGCAGTGCTCTAAATCGACAGACTATTCGTCCAAGTATTTACAGGACACAAATTACGACGGGACTATGTGTCACAGCATCCAGTACAGATCTGGAGACAAACGGTACATGTTAGTTGGACCCAGGATGAGTATCGGTTCTACTATAGTCCCGGGCAGTCAAGGAAATACTCTAGTGATCCCAGATCGCAGGAGGAGAGATTCTGGAGAGGTAAGCATGTCGATTTTTTTATTTCTTTGTACGTAATTATTACCTCCTTCAGCTTCACATACAGACTACAAAATATGTTTCTCATAAAACTGATGAGCTAATTGCAAGTTAAGAATTTCTGACGGTTGTTTGCTTTACAATAAGTACAATGTGCATGCTTTACCAGATGTCTAAATGTTTGCTGCTGTCCTAAGTAAAGACAACGTAGCGGGAGCTGTCCGCTGCGCTGGTGCTGAAATTAGTTGCGGTTCTCTTAGAATGGACTGGATTAATAGTGAATTAAAGACGGCTTTATTGTGTTCTCACACAGGCCTGCACGAGTTGTTTGCGTGATATTTATGCACTTTATGAAATTAAGTAGCATGTAGGTATAATGGGCCACAGAATGCAATTTATCACGTGGTTTTCTATATTATATATGTTTAATGAAAAGCTTTTGAGAATTTGTCTTCCTGTAGACCACTCGATGTCACTGTTGCTCTAGTATTTGTGTAGCAGATTAAGTCCTGCCCTTGACGATGACGCGAAAGGGCTGTATTGTTCCTTACGTTCATGATGAAACAATTCAGGAGCTGATGAACATTATAACGGTAACAGGTTGTGCTGACTGTATTAAGACTGGATCAGTTGTGATTCGCATGATGTATCTAACATTACACTGTGGAATCTAATCATCCAGAATATACTGATCATTGGAATAACGTTGCCGACAGTTGCAATGGAAGCTAGAGGACAAAGGCGGGGAAGGGAGCGCTGGTGGATTTTTCTTTGTTTCTCTTTGCTTGTGAGCTTCGGACAGCACGTTTCAGCGCAGATAAGATACTCTGTTCCAGAAGAGGTGAAAGTGGGATCTGTCGTCGGAAATTGTGCTAAGGATTTGGGTCTTGATGTCAGTACATTGGTGGACAAACGGTTCCGTATTGTGTCTGGATCAAATGACGCTTTTTTCCAGGTAAATCAGAACAATGGCGTCTTGTATGTGGATAAGCACATTGACAGAGAAGAGGTGTGCGATGGAAATAGCGCCTGCTTGATTAATTTGAAAATAGTTGTCGAAAAACCTCTCGAGGTCCATTACGTGGAGGTTGAAATCACAGATGTGAATGATCACTCGCCTTCTTTCCACGATAAAGACTTCTATCTAGAGGTTGCGGAAAACACTGTAACTGGAACACGATTTGAACTTCAAACTGCTCGGGATCTGGATGTGGGAGCTAATTCAGTTCGACATTACCAGCTGAGCAAGAATACGCATTTTGATTTGGAAATCAAAGATAGCGTATATGGAGATAAAATCCCTTTCTTAGTATTACAGAAACCATTAGATAGAGAAACTATTGAAATACACAGGTTACTGCTAACTGCAGTAGATGGCGGAAATCCACCAAAATCGGGCACTCTTAATATCACTGTCTTTGTCCTGGATGTAAACGATAACCGCCCCATATGCAGTAGTGATACTTTAACGATAACATTGAGGGAAAATTCAGTTATTGACACTATAGTGACAATTATCAATGCAAGTGATGCAGATAGTGGTCCGAATGGTGAAGTAGAATATACATTCGGTAGAAACATGAAGCCAAAAATACGTGAGATATTTCAGTTAGATAGGGCGTCTGGTGAAATACATGTTAAAGGCTTGATTGATTTCGAAGAAAATGATATCTACAGATTAATGATAAGGGCCTCAGACAAGGGTGTTCCTCCTTTGAACACTGACTGTCAGCTTATCATTAAAGTTGAAGATGTAAATGACAATAAACCAGAAATACAAGTAACATCGCTTTCAAATGTTGTTTCGGAGGACACAAAAATTGGAACGGTCATTTCTCTCATAAGTGTAAGTGATAAAGATTCTGGGATCAATGGAAAAGTTGTGTGCAGACTATCTGACAATGTACCATTTGAGTTGAAACCGTCTGTTCAAGATAACATGTATTCACTTGTAACGAAAGAACGCTTAGACCGAGAGATAGTGTCCGAATATAACATCAAAATAACAGCAACAGATTTAGGCAACCCTTCTTTGTCAGCTTATAAAACTATGTTTGTACAGGTGTCAGATGTAAACGACAATATCCCAGAATTTTCGTCAAATCCTCTAGAACTTTATTTAACTGAAAACAATTCTCCAGGAGCTTCTATATTTTCTGTCAGTGCCTCAGACAAAGATATTAATGAAAATGCTGCCATAACTTATCACATCATTAGAGGTGGAGGGATACAGAACGACGTGGCATCTGCCATGAATATAAATTCTGAGACTGGTGTTATTCATGCGCTAAAAAGTTTTGACTTTGAAACTACTAAAACGTTCCAGTTCCATGTTCTCGCTACAGACTCTGGAACTCCGTCTCTGAGCAGTAACGTGACAGTGAACGTGTTTATTCTGGATCAGAACGACAACGTTCCAGTGATCTTATATCCAGTCAGCGCTAATGGTTCTGCTGAGGGTGTGGAAGAGATTCCCCGTAATGTGAACGCAGGTCATCTGGTGACTAAAGTCAGAGCCTATGACGCAGATATAGGATACAACGGCTGGTTATTATTTTCACTGCAGGAAGTTAGTGACCACAGTCTCTTTGGTTTGGACCGCTATACAGGACAGATAAGGACCCTTCGCTCATTCACAGAAACAGACGAGGCCCAGCATAAACTGATCATACTGGTCAAAGACAATGGAAACGTTTCACTCTCAGCAACAGCGACTGTGATTGTCAAAGTTGTGGAGCCCAAAGAGGCTTTTGCAGCTTCTGATGTGAAAAACACAGTAAAAGAAGAGGAGGAAAACAATGTGACATTTTATTTGATGATCACTTTGGGCTCGGTTTCAGTGCTTTTTGTCATCAGCATCATCGTGTTGTTTGTAATGCAGTGCTCTAAATCGACAGACTATTCGTCCAAGTATTTACAGGACACAAATTATGATGGGACTCTGTGTCACAGCATCCAGTACAGATCTGGAGACAAACGGTACATGTTAGTTGGACCCAGAATGAGTATCGGCTCTACTATAGTCCCGGGCAGTAATGGCAACACTCTAGTGATACCAGATCGCAGGAGGAGAGGTTCTGGAGAGGTAAGAATAACAGATTCATTAATTACAGCTACCGTTTTGCTTTGATATTGTTATATCTTACAGTTGTAATTTATGCAATATGTTGTGCTTTTAAATCTTATTTCACAGCACAAAGTCTTGTTCGGTAGCCTACTTTGTTTGACAACTTTTATTGTCTGATCGTAATGTAAGTAACCGCAGATTGCAGGGAGCTGTTCATTGCGTTGGTGCTGAAATTCCTTTTTTATTTTATTTATTTATTTATTTTTTATTTATTTCATAAAGCCTTAAAAACACTATCAGTGGTCGATAATTACTGAACGCATATAGAGTTCTCATGATTCTCTCAGAATTTCTAAGTTTAGCTTATTTTGAGGTGTGTAGGCTATTTTATACCGTTTATTTTCGCGTTTTATTTTATGTCTCTCTCTCCGCAATCACACATTTTTGTTTTCGTTACGCAAGTACTTTAAATGTAAGGCTGCATTTACACTGGCAGAAAAAAATCCGATCATTTGCCCACATCTGACACAGATCGGAATTTGATGCACGCGTGTAAACACAAAAATCCGCACGAGATCCGATTTTTTCGTATCCCATCTGAGCCGTTTTCAAATGTGGTTTTAAATCAGATACATATCCGATATCTGGACATCCGACCTACGTGTAAACACACATATCCGATTCTCCACAGAACTCCCAATGCAAGGGCGACACGTTTGCTCATAAACATTTTTAATGGCATTTTAATTCCGGCGTGCTGTATGCGCTGGCATTTTATTGAGATGGAAACTTTTTATAGGTAAGAAACAGCACATTCAGGAGCTGGTTTTCAACCCCCGCCCCGTGAATTTGGAAAATACAACAGGTAAAAGCTATACAGGTGCATCTCAGTAAATTAGAATGTCGTGGAAAAGTTCATTTATTTCAGTAATCCAACTCAAATTGTGAAACTCGTGTATTAAATTAATTCAGTGCACACAGACTGAAGTAGTTTACGTCTTTGGTTCTTTTAAATGTGATGATTTTGGCTCATATTTAACAAAAACCCACCAACTCACTTTCTCAACAAATTAGAATACTTCATAAGACCAATAATAAAAAAAAAATAAAAAAAACATTTTTAGTGAATTGCTGGCCTTCTGGAAAGTATGTTCATTTACTGTATATGTACTCAATACTTGGTAGGGGCTCCTTTTGCTTTAATCACTGCCTCAATTCGGCGTGGAGGTGATCAGTTTGTGGCACTGCTGAGGTGGTATGGAAGCCCAGGTTTGTTTGACAGTGGCCTTCAGCTCATCTGCATTTTTTGGTCTCTTGTTTCTCATTTTCCTCTTGACAATACCCCATAGATTCTCTATGGGGTTCAGGTCTGGTGAGTTTGCTGGCCAGTCAAGCACACCAACACCATGGTCATTTAACCAACTTTTGGTGCTTTTGGCAGTGTGGGCAGATGCCAAATCCTGCTGGAAATGAAATCAGCATCTTTAAAAAGCTGGTCAGCAGAAGGAAGCATGAAGTGCTCCAAACTTTCTTGGTAAACGGGTGCAGTGACTTTGGTTTTCAAAAAACACAATGGACCAACACCAGCAGATGACATTGCACCCCAAATCATCACAGACTGTGGAAACTTAACCCTGGACTTCAAGCAACTTTGGCTATGAGCTTCTCCACCCTTCCTCCAGATTCTAGGACCTTGGTTTCCAAATGAAATACAAAACTTGCTCTCATCTGAAAAGAGGACTTTGGACCACTGGGCAACAGTCCAGTTCTTCTTCTCCTTAGCCCAGGTAAGACGCCTCTGACGTTGTCTGTGGTTCAGGAGTGGCTTAACAAGAGGAATACGACAACTGTAGCCAAATTCCTTGACATGTCTGTGTGTGGTGGCTCTTGATGCCTTGACCCCAGCCTCAGTCCATTCCTTGTGAAGTTCACCCAAATTCTTGAATCGATTTTGCTTGACAATCCTCATAAGGCTGCAGTTCTCTCGGTTGGTTGTGCATCCTTTTCTACCACGCTTTTTCCTTCCACTCAACTTTCTGTTAACATGATTGGATACAGCACTCTGTGAACAGCCAGCTTCTTTGGCAATGAATGTTTGTGGCTTACCCTCCTTGTGAAGGGTGTCAATGTTTGTCTTCTGGACAACTGTCAGATCAGCAGTCTTCCCCATGATTGTGTAGCCTAGTGAACCAAACTGAGAGACCATTTTGAAGGCTCAGGAAACCTTTGCAGGTGTTTTGAGTTGATTAGCTGATTGGCATGTCACCATATTCTAATTTGCTGAGAGAGTGAATTGGTGGGTTTTTGTTAAATGTGAGCCAAAATCATCAGAATTAAAAGAACCAAAGACTTAAACTACTTCAGTCTGTGTGCACTGAATTTATTTAATACACGAGTTTCACAATTTGAGTTGAATTACTGAAATAAATGAACTTTTCCACGACATTCTAATTTATTGAGATGCACCTGTATATTTCTCAGCAATGAGATGATAACTTAGCAGTTTTTGTAATTAAACCGACAAGCTTGTTTGCAATGCTTCACAATCACTCGCTCGCTTGCACGTGGGTGCATGCATGCGTTCGTTCTCTCTCTCTCTCTCTCTCTCTCTCTCTCTCTCTCTCTCTCTCTCTCTCTCTCGCTCTCTCTCTCTCCTTCATTCGAATTAATTTCAATAAATATCATCTTTATTTCACTAAATAATTCTACCTCTAACAAGCTGTAGATAAAATAGTCTAACAAATTAAAATTACCGTTATTTTCCGGTCTTTATCCGTTCAGTCAGATTTTGTGCTGAAAAACATCCATGACAGCCGTTGTCCATGCTGGCAAATAATAATGGCCATTTGACGTGAATTATATAAATAATTTTAATAGCACGGCCATTTAAAACCCGAGGGTCTACCATGTGCATAGTAAAGCGATCACTGCAGACAATCTTTTGGGTGGGAATTAATGTAAACACAGATATCGGATACCAGTCGTGTCTAAAGTGAATGTAAACAGACGGGCCAAAAAATCGGATATGATCAAAAGATCGAATCTGTGCATTAAGACTTGCAGTGTAAACGCAGCCTAAATGTCCCAAACCCGATCTCATGAAAGTACGTTTAAATAGTACGCCAAATAAAAACGAAAACTCGTGGTATTGATACGCAAAAATGGACTTTGGCGTGTATATGCTACGCGATGGGTAGGATTAGGGTTGTGGGTAGATGCGTATCATATGTATGTGAAAACTGCGTATCATATGCACGCCAACAAATTTCGTATCATATGCAAGCGAAAACTGCGTGTTATATGCGCACAAAACACGTGCGTATCCTGTGCACGCCAAAGTCCATTTTTGCGTATCAGTACCACAAGTTTGTTTTTATTTGGCGTACTATTTATACACATTTTCATGAGACCGGGCTCAAATGTCCATGATCCGTTTAAATTGCTATATTTTCAGGTATAGTAACATTCTATTTTATAATGATATTTTCACATTAAGTGACTTTTGTAATGGGTTCGACAGGGGATGTAACACTTTACTCTGCACGATATCGAGTTGCTAACTCCTTCAGAATTTTTCATAATATTTTAGAGACTGGTTGTTTGAAATGAACAGCAGACCGCTCGGTGTCAGTATTGCACTGTGATATGATGGAGAGATTATGCCCTGCCCTGATATGCGCAGTGCTACATTGTTCTGAACATTTTAGGAGCCACTGTGAGCCGAAGAAAATTATAGTGCATACGGAGGACTGACGATGCGACGTATAACTTAATTTGAACTATTTCCTTATTTCTGGTACTACACGGATTATCTTGTTGAGAGTAATCACGGATAATACATGTCTGATTCTGGAATACTTTTGTTTTAATTGCTCACGATGGATAAGGATGGACAAAGGCACAGATGGGGATACTGGTGGATTGCTTTGTGTTTGATGATGCATTGTGATCAGCCTGTTTCAGCACAGATCAGATATTCTATTCCGGAGGAGGTGAAAGAGGGATCACAAGTGGGAAATATTGCTAAGGATCTCGGTCTTGATGTCAGTTCGTTAGAGCACAGACGATTCCGTATTGTTTCTGGATCTAAGGACAGTTTTTTCCAGGTAAATCAAAACAATGGCATCTTATATGTTCATAAGAAAATCGACCGAGAGGAGATTTGTGATGGCGATGGCGCATGTTTGCTAAACTTAAAGATTGCAGTTGAAAATCCACTCAAAGTTCACTATGTTGAGATTGAAATAACAGATGTTAATGATCACTTTCCCTCTTTCCACGAAAAAGACGTACACGTAGAAGTTGCAGAAAATACAGTAAAAGGCACTCGCTTCGATCTTCCAGCCGCGAGAGATTTGGATGTTGGGCTTAATTCTGTTCGGTCCTATCGGCTAAAACAAAATTATAATTTTGACATAGAGGTAAGAGACGGTGAATACGGAGATAAAAGTCCTTTTCTGCTTTTACAAAAACCCTTAGACAGGGAGAGTCAAGACAAACACATCTTAACTTTGACTGCCATCGATGGTGGAAATCCACCAAAATCAGGCACATTAAATATAACTGTTACGGTCCTCGATGTTAACGACAACCGTCCAGTATGCAACAGAGACACATACACTATTACGTTAAAAGAAAACGCCTCTCCCGGTTTTACTGTAACATTTGTTAATGCAACTGATTCAGATGAGGGCGTCAATGGAGAAGTTGAATATGCTTACGGTAGGAACGTGCAGCGAAAAGTTCATGATGTATTTGAACTAGACAAAGTGACAGGTGAAATACGTGTCAAAGGCAAAATTGATTTTGAAGATAATGAAATTTATAACCTAAACATTAAAGCATCAGATAAGGGCCGCCCTCCTATGAACACTGACTGCAGAGTTATCATTAAAATTATTGATGTCAATGATAATGAACCAGAGATTGAAGTCACGTCGCTTTCTAATATTGTCTCTGAAGACTCAAAGCCCGGGACAGTCATTTATCTTATTAGCATAACGGACAAAGATTCAGGTATTAATGGTAAAGTTGTTTGCAGCTTGTCAGAGAGTGTACCTTTTGAGTTGAAGCCATATGTTCAGCAGAACATGTATTCTCTAGTAACCAAAGAGAATTTGGACCGAGAAATTGCTTCTCATTATGACATTACAGTAACAGCTACTGATTTAGGAAACCCAGCTCTTTCATCTTCAAAATCTCTGAGCATAGAGGTGTCCGATGTCAACGATAATACACCGCAATTCCCCCACAGCCCTCTTGAGATTTACTTATTTGAAAATAATCCACCCGGACAGTCCATATTTTCTGTGAGCGCCACTGATAAAGACAAAAATGAAAATGCTCACATTACGTATCATATTATAAGAGGCGATCAAACACAAAGCGATATGACTTTATTCCTTAACATCAATTCTGAAACAGGCACAATTATTGCTCTCAAAAGTTTTGACTTTGAAACAGTCAAAACGTTTCAGCTCCACATACTTGCTACAGACTCTGGAACTCCGTCTCTGAGCAGTAACGTGACAGTGAACGTGTTTATTCTGGATCAGAACGACAACGTTCCAGTGATCTTATATCCAGTCAGCGCTAACGGTTCTGCTGAGGGTGTGGAAGAGATTCCCCGTAATGTGAATGCAGGTCATTTGGTGACTAAAGTCAGAGCCTATGATGCAGATATAGGATACAACGGCTGGTTATTATTTTCACTGCAGGAAGTTAGTGACCACAGTCTCTTTGGTTTGGACCGCTATACAGGACAGATAAGGACCCTTCGCTCATTCACAGAAACAGACGAGGCCCAGCATAAACTGCTCATACTGGTCAAAGACAATGGAAACGTTTCACTCTCAGCAACAGCGACTGTGATTGTTAAAGTTGTGGAGCCCAAAGAGGCTTTTGATGCTTCTGATGTGAAAACCTCAGTAAAAGATGAGGAGGAAAACAATGTGACATTTTATTTGATGATCACTTTGGGCTCGGTTTCAGTGCTTTTTGTCATCAGCATCATCGTGTTGATTGTAATGCAGTGCTCTAAATCGACAGACTATTCGTCCAAGTATTTACAGGATGCAAATTACGACGGGACTCTGTGTCACAGCATCCAGTACAGATCTGGAGACAAACGGTACATGTTAGTTGGACCCAGAATGAGTATCGGCTCTACTATAGTCCCGGGCAGTAATGGAAATACTCTAGTGATACCAGATCGCAGGAGGAGAGGTTCTGGAGAGGTAAGAATAGCAGATTCATTCTAATTAAAAACAGCGTGATGGTTTGCTGTTTATGTACAAAATTGTGTTTTTACTTCTGATTTCATAGCGCAAAGTTTTAAGTTGCTTGCTTTGACATTTTTGATTTTCTGATCGTATTGTACCGCTGTTCGATATCGCTGTTCGCTGCGTTGGTGCTGAAATTCGAGGCAAATCCTTCAGAATATGTAAAGTACATAAACTGTATGATAAAATTGTATGCTTAAATTGCTTCTTTTTTTTTCTTTTTTTTTTTTTGCATGTTGTGAAAACACTTTAAAACGCACCAATGTTAGTAATCAAAAATACCGAATAGTTATACACTCAAATATTCTTCTCTTATGTCAAGTTGTTGACATCTTTTCAGTGTTTTTATGACTGACAGTGGTTTATTTCAAAATATTTTCAAGTGTTTTAAACCACTTGGTGTCGGTGTTGCTCCAGGATTTGTTCCGAATATTGAGTCCTGCCCCTGATGATGACGCGATGATGGGCGGGTTTTTTTTGTTGTTTTTTTTTTCCCACACACACTGAAAAGGCTTTGGATGCATGAACATGTACTGACGGTGCTTAAAAAGACCAATTACATATTTTCTTATTTTCTCATTATGTACTTGCCATAAACATCCAACTAAGACCTCTGATAGTCGAGGATATAAAAATTTGATCCTAGAGAAAAGGTTTGATAATCGCTCGTGATGGAAGCCGGGGGACAAAGGCGCAGATGGGAGTACTGCTGGATTGCTTTGTGTATTTATTTTCTTCTTGGCATCGGACAGCAAGTCTCAGCTCAGATAAGATATTCGATTCCAGAAGAAGTGAAAGAAGGAACCGCTGTGGGAAATGTTGCTAAGGATTTGGGTCTTGAAGTAAGTAGTTTGGTGGACAGGCAGTTTCGAATCGTTTCTGGATCTAAGGAGGAGCTTTTTCAGATAAATCAGGAAAATGGCGTTTTGTACGTTCATAAGAAAATCGACAGAGAGACTGTGTGTGCTGGCAGCGGTGTTTGCATGGTAAATTTAAAAACCGTTATTGAAAATCCACTCGAGATTCATTACGTAGAAGTAGAAATATCAGATATCAACGACCATTCTCCTAGTTTTCCTGAAAAAGAGCAGCGCTTGCGAATTTCTGAAAATACGCTCCCTGGCGCTGCTTATCAGTTACAGGCTGCCGGAGATCCCGATTCTGGAGCGAATTCGATCCAGTCCTACAAGTTAAGTCCTAATGATCATTTTGAAATTCGAGTTAGAGAGAGTGATGAGGATAAAATGCCATTTTTAGTACTGAAGAAGGCTGTTGATAGGGAGATTTCAACGACATACAAGCTGCTTTTAACAGCGGTTGACGGAGGGAACCCTCCGAGATCTGGCACCCTTAACATTACTATTACTATTCTAGATATAAATGATAATCACCCTGTGTTTAGTCGAGAGACATACTCTGTGACTTTACAGGAGAATTGTATTACTGGCACTGTGGTTATCCGAGTGAATGCAACTGATATGGATGAAGGCCCGAATAGCGATATCGAATACAGTTTTGCAACATTAAACAGCAAAGAGCATGAGGTTTTTGAGCTCGATCAGGTCACAGGTGAAATACGTGTAAAGGGGAAAGTTGACTTTGAAGATGCAGAAGTTTATAAACTCGATATTCAGGCATCAGATAAAGGACATCCACCAATGTCTGCAAACTGTAGAGTTGTAATTAAGATTATTGATGTGAATGACAACCGGCCTGAGATTGAGATTACATCACTTTCTAAGAACATCCTTGAAGATTGTAAACCTGGAACGATAATTTCTCTCATCAGTGTGACTGATAAAGACGCAGGGATCAATGGCAAAGTCATTTGTCAGTTAAACAAAAATATTCCCTTTGAACTAAAGCCTTCTTTCAAAGACAATATGTACTCTTTAGTAACAAAAGATCGATTAGATAGAGAAACGAATTCACAGTATGACATTACAATAACTGCCTCTGATTTAGGGCAGCCGTCTTTGACTGCATCGACCACTCTGAGCGTTCAGATTTCTGATGTGAATGATAATGCGCCGGAATTTTTAATAAATCCTCTAAATCTATATTTAATGGAAAATAATGTAGCCGCTTCGTCCATAATTTCAGTAAGCGCCTCTGATAGAGACACAGCTGAAAATGCCGTGATATCCTATCACATAATTAGAGGTGATGGAACACAGAATGATTTGTCATCTTTTTTGAATATAAATTCCGAGACAGGTGTTGTTTATTCGCTGAAAAGCTTTGACTTTGAAACATTAAAAACTTCCCACTTCCATGTTCTCGCTACAGACTCTGGAACTCCGTCTCTGAGCAGTAACGTGACAGTGAACGTGTTTATTCTGGATCAGAACGACAACGTTCCAGTGATCTTATATCCAGTCAGCGCTAATGGTTCTGCTGAGGGTGTGGAAGAGATTCCCCGTAATGTGAACGCAGGTCATTTGGTGACTAAAGTCAGAGCCTATGACGCAGATATAGGATACAACGGCTGGTTATTATTTTCACTGCAGGAAGTTAGTGACCACAGTCTCTTTGGTTTGGACCGCTATACAGGACAAATAAGGACCCTTCGCTCATTCACAGAAACAGACGAGGCCCAGCATAAACTGCTCATACTGGTCAAAGACAATGGAAACGTTTCACTCTCAGCAACAGCGACTGTGATTGTCAAAGTTGTGGAGCCCAAAGAGGCTTTTGCAGCTTCTGATGTTAAAAATGCAGTAAAAGACGAGGAGGAAAACAACGTGACATTTTATTTGATCATCACTTTGGGCTCGGTTTCAGTGCTTTTTGTCATCAGCATCATCGTGTTGATTGTAATGCAGTGCTCTAAATCGACAGACTATTCGTCCAAGTATTTACAGGATACAAATTACGACGGGACTATGTGTCACAGCATCCAGTACAGATCTGGAGACAAACGGTACATGTTAGTTGGACCCAGAATGAGTATCGGCTCTACTATAGTCCCGGGCAGTAATGGAAATACTCTAGTGATACCAGATCGCAGGAGGAGAGATTCTGGACAGGTAAGGCTGGCTGATTAATTCTCCTAACAGTCATTGTTTTGGTTTGTTGTGTTTATAAGCTATAGTTATGATTCTGAAAAATGTTTACACATTCATGACTTCATAGCGCAAAACCCTGTTCAGTACTTTATTTGACAGCTTTGATTGTCTGATCGTGTTTTAAGTAACGACAGCTTGCAGGGAGCTGTTCATTGCACTAGTGCTGAAACTAAATGCAGTTAATTAAGAATGGGCTTTTTTGTTCATTATGGCCCGAAAATATTTTTAAAAGCATTAATGTCAGTCCTGAAAAATTGCTAATTGTTGTAAACAAATCTTATTGACGTAGACTTAAATATGTACCTCTTGTAGAGTTTATATTCTTGTAAAGTTAATGTTATCAGTTTTTATTACGACTTACAGTGGTGATTTTTAAAATGTTTTCAAGTATTTTAAACCACTTGGTGTCGGTGTTGCTCCAGCATTTGGTCAGAATATTGAGTCCTGCCCCTGATGATGACGCGAATAGGGCTGTATTGTTTTTTCACACACACTGCAAAGGCTGAGGATGCATGAACAATATGCTGCACTGACGGTACCTAAAGACTGGCTTCATATTTGCTTATTTGCTCATGATATGCTTGCTATAAACATCCGATTGCGGCTTCTAATAATCGACAGTATATACATTTGATCCTAGATAAACCGTTTGATAATCGCTCGTGATGGAAGCCGGGGGACAAAGGCGCAGATGGGAGTACTCCTGGATTATTTTGTGTATTTATTTTCTTCTTGGCATCGGACAGCAAGTCTCAGCTCAGATAAGATATTCGATTCCAGAAGAAGTGAAAGAAGGAACCGCTGTGGGAAATGTTGCTAAGGATTTGGGTCTTGAAGTAAGTAGTTTGGTGGACAGGCAGTTTCGAATCGTTTCTGGATCTAAGGAGGAGCTTTTTCAGATAAATCAGGAAAATGGCGTTTTGTACGTTCATAAGAAAATCGACAGAGAGACTGTGTGTGCTGGCAGCGGTGTTTGCATGGAAAATTTAAAAACTGTTATTGAAAATCCACTCGAGATTCATTACGTAGAAGTAGAAATATCAGATATCAACGACCATTCTCCTAGTTTTCCTGAAAAAGAGCAGCGACTCAGAATTTATGAAAATACGCTCCCTGGCGCTGATTATCAGTTACAGGCTGCCAGAGATCCAGATTCTGGACCAAATTCGGTCCGATCCTACAAGTTAAGTCCTAATGATCATTTTGAAATTCGAGTTAGAGAGAGTGATGAAGATAAAAAGCCTTTCTTAGTTCTTAAGAAGGCTGTTGATAGGGAGATTGCAACAACATACAAATTGCTTTTAACAGCAGTTGACGGAGGGAATCCTCCGAGATCTGGGATTCTTAACATTATTATTACTGTTCTAGATATAAATGATAATCGACCTGTGTTTAGTCGAGAGACATATTCTGCAACATTACAAGAGAACTCTGTTATTGGCACTGTGGTTATTCAAGTAAATGCAACTGATATGGATGAGGGACCGAATAGTGATATCGAATACAGTTTTGCAACATTAGACAGCAAAGAGCATGAGGTTTTTGAGCTCGATCAGGTCACAGGTGAAATACGTGTAAAGGGGAAAGTTGACTTTGAAGATGCAGAAGTTTATAAACTCGATATTCAGGCATCAGATAAAGGACATCCACCAATGTCTGCAAACTGTAGAGTTGTTATTAAAATTATTGATGTGAATGACAACCGGCCTGAGATTGAGATTACATCACTTTCTAAGAACATCCTTGAAGATTGTAAACCTGGAACGATAATTTCTCTCATCAGTGTGACTGATAAAGACGCAGGGATCAATGGCAAAGTCATTTGTCAGTTAAACAAAAATACTCCATTTGAGCTAAAGCCTTCTTTCAGAGACAATATGTACTCTTTAGTAACAAAAGATCGATTAGATAGAGAAACGAATTCACATTACGAAGTTATAGTAACATCCTCAGATTTAGGGCTGCCGTCTTTGACTGCATCGACCACTCTGAGCGTTCAGATTTCTGATGTAAATGATAATGCTCCGGAATTTTTAATAAATCCTCTAGATCTCTACTTACTGGAAAATAATGCAGCCGGTTCCTCCATCATTTCAGTAAGCGCTTCTGATAGAGACACGGCTGAAAATGCCATGATATCCTATCATATAATTAGAGGTGATGGAACACATAATGATTTGTCATCTTTTTTGAATATAAATTCCGAGACAGGTGTTGTTTATTCGTTAAAGAGATTTGACTTTGAAACTACTAAAACGTTCCAGTTCCATGTTCTCGCTACAGACTCTGGAACTCCGTCTCTGAGCAGTAACGTGACAGTGAATGTGTTTATTCTGGATCAGAACGACAACGTTCCAGTGATCTTATATCCAGTCAGCGCTAACGGTTCTGCTGAGGGTGTGGAAGAGATTCCCCGTAATGTGAACGCAGGTCATCTGGTGACTAAAGTCAGAGCCTATGACGCAGATATAGGATACAACGGCTGGTTATTATTTTCACTGCAGGAAGTTAGTGACCACAGTCTCTTTGGTTTGGACCGCTATACAGGACAGATAAGGACCCTTCGCTCATTCACAGAAACAGACGAGGCCCAGCATAAACTGATCATACTGGTCAAAGACAATGGAAACGTTTCACTCTCAGCAACAGCGACTGTGATTGTCAAAGTTGTGGAGCCCAAAGAGCCTTTTGCAGCTTCTGATGTGAAAAACACAGTAAAAGACGAGGAGGAAAATAACGTGACATTTTATTTGATGATCACTTTGGGCTCGGTTTCAGTGCTTTTTGTCATCAGCATCATCGTGTTAATTGTAATGCAGTGCTCTAAATCGACAGACTATTCGTCCAAGTATTTACAGGATACAAATTACGACGGGACTATGTGTCACAGCATCCAGTACAGATCTGGAGACAAACGGTACATGTTAGTTGGACCCAGAATGAGTATCGGCTCTACTATAGTCCCGGGCAGTAATGGAAATACTCTAGTGATCCCAGATCGCAGGAGGAGAGATTCTGGAGAGGTAAGATGTGATAATAATGTATTTTGATATTGAATTCTTTTGATTCCAGTCTGTATTGTAATTGTATTTTCACGTTGAAAATGCGTACTTGAAATGTTTAAATTTGTTGTATAATTGCAGTTAGAAGAACGGTACAAGCTGAATGAAGTCACAGAAAATTGTGTAACGAAAAGAATAATATCTAATGTTTTTGCTGCGATAGTGCTCTGAGTATTTCTTTAAGAATGTGCTATGCACTCAAGTCCGCCTGGTGTCAGTGCTGCATTAATGTTGCGAGAGAACAGATCTTGTGATGACGTGAAAGGTATTGTTCCTCAATTGGAGAGGCTTCTCTGAGCGTGCAGTTCAGAAGAAAGGCGCACGGACATAATTACGCTGGTGTTAAAGAGCAGGGTCATATTTTGTGTTAGATTTCCAAGTCTGTACGACACATGAAATGCACGTCATTCAGTGTGCTGTTTAGTTGTTGTGCAAATCATTCCAGTATTCGCGATGGGGGACGGAAGACAACGACGCAAACTGGAGTGTTGGTGGATTGTTCTGTGCCTCTTTTTTCTATTTTGCGTCGAACAGCAGGTTTCAGCTCAGATAAGATACTCTGTTCCAGAGGAGGTCAAAGAGGGAGCCGTTGTAGGAAATATTGCTAAGGATTTGGGTCTTGCTGTCAGTACATTGGTGGACAGGCGTTTTCGTATCGTTTCTGGATCTAAAGATGCTCCTTTCCAGGTAAATCTGAACAATGGCATGTTGTATGTTCAAAACAGAATCGACAGAGAAGAGCTTTGTGTCGACAATAATGTCTGCCAAGTGAATCTGAAAATTGCTATCGAAAATCCCCTCGAAATTCATTATGTAGGCGTTGAGATTACGGATATCAACGATCATGCACCTGTTTTTCCCGAGAAAGAACAGAATTTAAAGATCGCAGAAAATACTTTAACTGGTGCTGATTTTCAGTTGCTCGCAGCTCGAGACCCCGATTCTGGAGCAAATTCCCTTCGTACATACAAACTGAGTCATAACGAACATTTTGAATTGGAGATTAGAGATGGCGGAGAGGACAACAAGATCCCTCTTCTTAAACTGCAGAGAGCCCTTGATAGGGAGCGACATAGTAAGCACCACTTGGTGTTAACCGCTCTAGACGGTGGAAATCCGCCTAGATCAGGCGTTATGAACATTACAATAACGGTGCTCGATAATAATGATAACAGACCGATGTTCACTAAAGATGTGTACTCTGTGACAATCACTGAAAATCTTCCCTTAGGGAGTCTGATATTACAAGTGAATGCCACAGATGCTGATTTGGGTTTAAACGGTGACGTACAATATTCTTTTGTAAGCAACCTGAAGAAAAAGGTGTATGATACATTTGAAATAAACAGCAATACAGGTGAAATTCGTGTTATAGGTGATGTTGATTTCGAAGACACAGAAGTATACAGAGCTGACGTCACAGCCTCGGACAGCGCAGAGTCTCCCATGACGACAAACTGTAGAGTTATTATAAAAGTTACAGACATAAATGACAATAAACCAGAAATAGAGGTCACCTCTCTATCTAATATAGTACTTGAGGATTCTAAACCAGGAACTGTTATTTCACTTATTAGTGTATCAGATAAAGACTCGGGTGCTAACGGAAAAATAGTCTGCAGTCTTTCTGATGGGACTCCATTTGAGCTAAAACCTTCTTTTCAGGAAAATATGTATTCGCTTGTGACGCAAAAGGCTTTAGATCGGGAGTTGGTTGCTCATTATGACATTTTATTAACTGTTACTGATCTAGGGCAGCCTCCTCTGTCCTCAGTAAAGACTTTAAGCATTGAGGTTTCAGATGTGAATGATAATAAACCAGAATTTCCTCAGAATCCTCTCGAGCTTTACTTATTCGAAAATAATCCACCCGGCGCGTTATTTTTTTCCGTTAGCGCACTTGACAAAGACATAAACGACAATGCTGTCATTTCATATCATATAATTCGAGGTGATGGAACAAAAGGAGATTTATCATCATTCCTGAATGTCAATTCTGAAACTGGAGCTATCCATGCGCTGAAGAGTTTTGATTTTGAAATGATGAAAACTGGACAGTTCCATGTTCTCGCTACAGACTCTGGAACTCCGTCTCTGAGCAGTAACGTGACAGTGAACGTGTTTATTCTGGATCAGAACGACAACGTTCCAGTGATCTTATATCCAGTCAGCGCTAACGGTTCTGCTGAGGGTGTGGAAGAGATTCCCCGTAATGTGAACGCAGGTCATCTGGTGACTAAAGTCAGAGCCTATGATGCAGATATAGGATACAACGGCTGGTTATTATTTTCACTGCAGGAAGTTAGTGACCACAGTCTCTTTGGTTTGGACCGCTATACAGGACAGATAAGGACCCTTCGCTCATTCACAGAAACAGACGAGGCCCAGCATAAACTGCTCATACTGGTCAAAGACAATGGGAACGTTTCACTCTCAGCAACAGCGACTGTGATTGTCAAAGTTGTGGAGCCCAAAGAGGCTTTTGCAGCTTCTGATGTGAAAAACATAGTAAAAGACGAGGAGGAAAATAACGTGACATTTTATTTGATCATCACTTTGGGCTCGGTTTCAGTGCTTTTTGTCATCAGCATCATCGTGTTGATTGCAATGCAGTGCTCTAAATCGACAGACTATTCGTCCAAGTATTTACAGGATACAAATTACGACGGGACTTTGTGTCACAGCATCCAGTACAGATCTGGAGATAAACGGTACATGTTAGTTGGACCCAGAATGAGTATCGGCTCTACTATAGTCCCGGGCAGTAATGGAAATACTCTAGTGATACCAGATCGCAGGAGGAGAGGTTCTGGAGAGGTAAGAGTATGTGAATTACATTAAACAACACTTTCTCAGGCTTACTGTCATCAAATTGCGATTTATTTATTTATTTATTTATTTTTCAGGATCGAATTCACTTTGTGGGCTATTTTATGTTCTGACTTATAATATAATTCTTTATTCATTGTTGCTTCGGAATTAAGTTTTGAACGTTGGAATAAATATTCGTTGTCCATGGTGCTGAAATGTTTCACCTTTGTAGAATAACAGTCTTTCCTATCATAGTTTGTCGGAAAATTACTTATCACTTTCTTTAGTTTTACCATTTAATATATTGTATAATAGATATGTTGCGATAAGAATATATGCGTCATTTATTAAATTATTTCTTTCAGACGTTCCTATGTATGTGTCGGGCTGTCATTATACGGTCTCCTTAGGTGTCATATAACAATTCACGTTTACCTGTTTGTACCACGTGGTGTCAGTGTTACATAAGGATATTCCTCAGAGATTTTGCCCTGCCCGTTGATATGTGGTGCGCATGGCTGTTCTGTTCATTTTCACTGGGATGGGAGCTATATCACACGAAGCTGGATATGACCATTTTCCTCTGTTGTTTAAAAGCGACGAGATTACAGTGAATTCATGCTGTCATGAATGAGTAGTCCACTTTTGCAAATGATCTGAAATTTTATTTATTTATTATTTTTTAAAGAAATCTTTTAACGATGGAAGCCGCAGGACAAAGGCGCAAATGGGAGCGCTTGTGGATTGCTTTGTGTTTCTCTTTGCTGCTGAGGTTCGGGCTGCAGGTTTCAACTCAAATACGATATTCTATACCAGAGGAGGTAAATGAGGGATCTGTTGTGGGAAATATTGCAAAGGAATTGGGTCTTGATGCGAATACTCTGGTGGACAGGCGTTTCCGTATTGTCTCTGGATCGAAAGACGCTCTTTTTGAGGTAAATCAGAACAACGGTGAACTGTATGCGAGTAAGAAAATTGACAGAGAGGAGTTGTGTGATGGAAATAGCGTGTGCCTGATAAATCTGAAAATCGCCGTTGAAAATCCACTTGAAATACATTATGTTGGAGTAGAAATCACAGACGTGAATGATCACAGTCCTCGTTTTCCCGAGAACGAACAGCATTTTGAAATGGCTGAAAACACTATTGAAGGTGCACGTTTCGAGCTCCAAACTGCAAGAGATCCTGACATTGGAAGCCATTCTATTCGGCTTTATAAATTAGCAAAGAATATTTTTTTTGAGCTAGAAATGAGAGACGGTGACGAAGAGGAAAAGAATCCAATTTTAGTCTTACTTAAACCTTTAGACAGAGAGCAAAATTCAGAGCATAGACTCGTGTTGACTGCTGTGGATGGAGGTATCCCCCCAAAGTCAGGTACATTAAATATTACTATTACTGTTCTTGATATTAACGATAACCGCCCTGTATGTAGCAAAGATATATATTCAGTAACGCTTCCAGAAAACACACCTACAGGGACAGTAATAGCACGCGTAAATGCCACTGATTCTGATGAGGGTTTAAATGGGGAGGTTATTTACACTCTAGGAAAAACTAGTAGACGAAAAGTTCATGAAATATTTAGCCTTGATAGCGTAACTGGCGAAATTCAGATTAAAGAGCCAATCGATTTTGAGGAGAACGAGATACATAGATTGACCGTCCAGGCTACGGATAAGGGTCAGCCGCCGATGACCACTGACTGCAGAGTCATTATAAAGATCACAGACGAAAATGATAATAATCCCGAAATAGACGTCACGTCCCTTTCTAACACAATTTCCGAGAATGCAAAACCCGGAGCTGTAATATCTCTGATTAGTGTATCAGATAAGGACTCTAGTGTTAATGGCAAGGTTGTTTGTAGTCTTTCAGACAATGTTCCGTTCGAGTTAAAGCCATCTGTTCAGGAAAACATGTATTCTTTAATTACCAAAGAACGCTTGGACAGGGAATTTATCGCAGATTATAAAATCACAATCAAAGCCAGTGATTTAGGTCAGCCGCCTCTCTCTTCTTTTAAAACTGTTACTGTGCAGGTGGCTGATGTTAATGATAATAAACCAGAGTTTGTCAAAAATCCCCTCGAGCTGTATCTAGTGGAAAATAACACTCCTGGTGCATCGGTATTCTCTGTGAGCGCGTCAGACAAAGATCTAAATGAAAATGCCGCGATCTCATATCAGATAACTAGAGGAAATGGAACAGAGAGTGATATGTCTACGTTTCTCAGTATTAACCACGAAAGTGGCGTTATCCATGCGCTTAAAAGTTTTGATTTTGAATCTGTTAAAAAGTTCCAGTTCCATGTTCTCGCTACAGACTCTGGAACTCCGTCTCTGAGCAGTAACGTGACAGTGAACGTGTTCATTCTGGATCAGAACGACAACGTTCCAGTGATCTTATATCCAGTCAGCGCTAACGGTTCTGCTGAGGGTGTGGAAGAGATTCCCCGTAATGTGAACGCAGGTCATTTGGTGACTAAAGTCAGAGCCTATGATGCAGATATAGGATACAACGGCTGGTTATTATTTTCACTGCAGGAAGTTAGTGACCACAGTCTCTTTGGTTTGGACCGCTATACAGGACAGATAAGGACCCTTCGCTCATTCACAGAAACAGACGAGGCCCAGCATAAACTGCTCATACTGGTCAAAGACAATGGAAACGTTTCACTCTCAGCGACAGCGACTGTGATTGTCAAAGTTGTGGAGCCCAAAGAGCCTTTTGCAGCTTCTGATGTGAAAAACCCAGTAAAAGATGAGGAAGAAAACAACGTGACATTTTATTTGATGATCACTTTGGGCTCGGTTTCAGTGCTTTTTGTCATCAGCATCATCGTGTTGATTGTAATGCAGTGCTCTAAATCGACAGACTATTCGTCCAAGTATTTACAGGACACAAATTACGACGGGACTATGTGTCACAGCATCCAGTACAGATCTGGAGACAAACGGTACATGTTAGTTGGACCCAGAATGAGTATCGGCTCTACTATAGTCCCGGGCAGTAATGGAAATACTCTAGTGATCCCAGATCGCAGGAGGAGATGTTCTGGGGAGGTAAGCAAATTTAAAGAACATAACAGAAATGAAATGATGTTGTTAATTTCCAAATTTTTTCCGAATTCTTCCAATTTTCTTTTATTTATTTATTTATTTTTTCCTCGGCAGTTTGTAAGTTCTCTATCACAGGACTCTATCAAAAGACTATCATAAGGAACGTATTGTTCAACTAGAGTAAAACAGTCAGTAAACTGTTTTAGTGACTGTTTTACTCTAGTTGAACAGTCACTAAACTGTTCCCAAGTTCAGAAACTGTGTTTCTGAACTTGGGAAAGACGTGGATTACTGTCTATGGTGCTGAGCTTTTATTATTTTGTTTGCTTTATATTGCTTTCTGTATTGATGCTGTATTTATGTGTATATATGTGGACGCGCAGCGTGATTCTCATATTTGGTTCATTTTGATGTATAGCTACTGTGCAACAGAATGCAGTGCACTACAGCTGTAAGATCGCGAGGTGTCAGTGTAATCCTAGAGTACGGCTCATGACGTCAAATACTGTTATTCCTCCCCTTTGCATTTATTGCTTGTCCTTCCTACTGGTCGATGGATTTAGTGATTTCTTGCTTTTGCTATTAAGCGGTTCGTTTCTTTTTTTTCAGCAGTAAATGTAAACTTTTAGGTGTAAAAGAAATGCTTAATCTAGTCGAGCGAGTGATATAGAGGAACTGTCGTAGAACCTGGCTGTATTATCTGCAAAATGGAACAAAGAAGATACGCGCAATGGCTGATGGAGCACACGAAATTTACTCTCTTGTCTGCACTGCTTGTGTTTGGTGCGATGGGACGAGCGCAAGTTCAGTACTCAATCTCAGAGGAGCAGAAGGACGGAGCTGCTGTGGGAAATATCGCGAAGGATTTGGGCATAGATCATAGAACCTTAAAAGAGCGAGGATTTCGGATCATCTCGACTTCAGGCGAGTCCATGTTCAGTGTGAATCAGAATGACGGTGTCTTGTATGTGAACGGTAAAACAGACAGAGAAGAGGTGTGCGAGAGGAGCACCCCTTGTTTAATTAATCTGAAAATCGCTCTAGAAAACCCACTTGAAATTCATTATGTAATTGTTGAGATTTTGGATGTAAACGACCACGCTCCGAGTTTTCCTGAAAGCCAGATGCATTTAGAGATCGGAGAATCTGCCCTTCCTGGTGCGCGATTTCAGCTTCAGGCAGCGCGTGATTCTGATAGTGGCAGTAATTCTGTTCATCAGTACAAACTCAGTCATAACGATAATTTCCGCCTTGAAGTCAAAGATCGTGGAGAAGACGGTAAAATTCCCATCTTGATTTTACAAAAGCCTTTAGACCGAGAACTAATCCGAACCATTAACTTGCAGATATCAGCTCTTGATGGAGGAAAGCCTGCTAAATCAGGGACAATGGATGTCACGATTAACGTGATAGATATAAATGATAACGTTCCCGTTTTTACCAAAGATATTTATTCGGTCATGCTGAATGAAAATGCACCTATAGGTACAACTGTGATACAGGTTAACGCTACAGATTTTGACGAAGGCTCAAATGGTGAGGTTGTTTATTCATTTGGTAAAAATGTTAACAGTAAAGTACGAAAGCTTTTTGATATCAACACCATAACTGGTGAAATAACTGTAGAAGGGCCCTTAGATTATGAGGACAAAGACAGCTATGAGATTGACATACAAGCATCTGACAAAGGAACAGTTCCCCATACAACAGATAAGAGTATAATGATAAAAATTATTGATATAAATGACAATGAACCAGAAATAGAGGTCACATCATTTTCAAGTGCCATTCCAGAGGATTCTAGACCTGGTACTACAGTAGCTTTGATTAGTGTCACAGATTTAGACTCTGGGCTGAATGGCAAAGTCTCTTGTTTTTTCGAAGATGACATGCCTTTCAAACTAATACCTTCTTCACAGCTTAGCACATATTCATTAGTTACTTCGTCACCTTTAGACAGGGAAACAAAATTTCAGTATGACATCACATTAGTTGCAAAAGATATGGGACAGCCATCATTGTCTTCTGTTAAAACTATAACTGTTCTTATATCGGATGTAAATGACAATAGTCCAGAATTCTCATTTTCCCCATATTCATTTTATGTGATGGAAAACAATGTCCCAGGCAAATTTTTATTTTCTGTGTCTGCTACTGATAAAGACTCTAATGAAAATGCAATAGTTAGCTATCACATATGGAGAGAAAATACTGAGGAAAACAAATATATGTCCTTTGTTAATATTAACTCTGAAAATGGGGAAATTTATGCGCTTAAGAGCTTTGACTTTGAAACTGTTAAAATGTTCCATTTCCAAGTTATTGCAACAGACTCTGGAACTCCATCTCTGAGCAGTAACGTGACAGTGAACGTGTTTATTCTGGATCAGAACGACAACGTTCCAGTGATCTTATATCCAGTCAGCGCTAACGGTTCTGCTGAGGGTGTGGAAGAGATTCCCCGTAATGTGAACGCAGGTCATTTGGTGACTAAAGTCAGAGCCTATGACGCAGATATAGGATACAACGGCTGGTTATTATTTTCAATGCAGGAAGTTAGTGACCACAGTCTCTTTGGTTTGGACCGCTATACAGGACAGATAAGGACCCTTCGCTCATTCACAGAAACAGACGAGGCCCAGCATAAACTGCTCATACTGGTCAAAGACAATGGGAACGTTTCACTCTCAGCGACAGCGACCGTGATTGTCAAAGTTGTGGAGCCCAAAGAGGCTTTTGCAGCTTCTGATGTGAAAAACGCAGTAAAAGACGAGAAGGAAAACAACGTGACATTTTATTTGATGATCACTTTGTGCTCGGTTTCAGTGCTTTTTGTCATCAGCATCATCGTGTTGATTGTAATGCAGTGCTCTAAATCGACAGACTATTCGTCCAAGTATTTACAGGATACAAATTACGACGGGACTCTGTGTCACAGCATCCAGTACAGATCTGGAGACAAACGGTACATGTTAGTTGGACCCAGAATGAGCATCGGTTCTACTATAGTCCCGGGCAGTAATGGAAATACTCTAGTGATCCCAGATCGCAGGAGGAGAGATTCTGGGGAGGTAAGCAGTTTTTAAGAACATAATAGAAGTGATGTTGTAAAATGTCCTATAGGACTATATCATAAGGAACGTATTGTTCAACTAGAGTAAAACAGTCACTAAATTGTGTTTCTGAACTTGGGAAAGACGTGGATCACTGTCTATGGTGCTGATCTTTTATTGTTTTGTTTGCTTTATATTGCTTTCTGTATTGATGCTGTATTTATGTGTATCTATGTGGACGCGCAGCGTGATTCTCATATTTGGTGCATTTTGATGTATAGCTACAGTGCAACAGAATGCAGTGCACTACAGCTGTAAGATCGCGAGGTGTCAGTGTAATCCTAGAGTACGGCTCATGACGTCAAAACTGTTATTCCTCCCCTTTGCATTTATTGCTTGTCCTTCCTACTGGTCGATGGATTTAGTGATTTCTTGCTTTTGCTATTAAGCGGTTCGTTTCTTTTTTTTTCTGCAGTAAATGTCATCAATTAGGTCTAAAAGAAATGCTTAATCTAGTCGAGCGAGTGATATAGAGGAATTGTCGTAAAACCTGACTGTATTATCTGCAAAATGGAACAAAGAAGATACGCGCAATGGCTGATGGAGCACACGAAATTTACTCTCTTGTCTGCACTGCTTGTGTTTGGTGCGATGGGACGAGCGCAAATTCAGTACTCAATCTCAGAGGAGCAGAAGGACGGAGCTGCTGTGGGAAATATCGCGAAGGATTTGGGCATAGATCATAGAACCTTAAAAGAGCGAGGATTTCGGATCGTCTCGACTTCAGGCGAGTCCATGTTCAGTGTGAATCAGAATGACGGTGTCTTGTATGTGAACGGTAAAATAGACAGAGAAGAGGTGTGCGAGAGGAGCACCCCTTGTTTAATTAATCTGAAAATCGCTCTAGAAAACCCACTTGAAATCCACTATGTAACTATTGAGATTCTGGACATAAATGACCACGCTCCGAGTTTTCCTGAAAGCCAGATGGATTTAGAGATCGGAGAATCTGCCCTTCCTGGTGCGCGATTTCAGCTTAAGGCAGCGCGTGATTCTGATAGTGGCAGTAATTCTGTTCACCATTATAAATTGAGCCACAACGATAATTTCCGGCTTGAAGTCAAAGATCGTGGAGAAGACGGTAAAATCCCTATTCTGATTCTACAAAAGCCTTTAGACCGAGAGGTTATTAGAAACATTAACTTACAATTAACAGCTCTTGATGGAGGAAAGCCTGCCAAATCAGGGACAATGGAGATAACGATTAATGTGTTAGATATAAATGATAATGTTCCAATGTTTACAAAAGATGTTTATTCAATCATGCTGAATGAAAATGCACCTATAGGTACAGCTGTGATACAGGTCAATGCTACAGATTTTGACGAAGGCCCAAATGGTGAGATAGTATATTCATTTGGTAAAAACGTTAACAGTAAAGTACAAACGCTTTTTGATATTAATGCAATCACAGGCGAGATAACTGTTAAAGGATTATTAGATTATGAGGACAAAGACAGCTATGAGATTGATATACAAGCGTCTGACAAGGGACTAATTCCCATGATTACTGATAAGACCGTGACCATAAAGATAGTTGATGTGAATGATAATGCTCCAGAAATAGAGGTCACATCATATTCAAACTCCATTCCAGAGGATTCTAGACCTGGTACTACAGTGGCTTTGATTAGTGTTTCTGATTTAGACTCTGGACTCAATGGCAAAGTCACTTGTTCTTTAGAAGATGACATGCCTTTCAAACTAATACCTTCTTCACAGCATAGCACATATTCATTAGTTACCACGTCACCTTTAGACAGAGAAACAAAATTTCAGTATAACATCACATTAGCTGCAAAAGATATTGGACAGCCATCATTGTCTTCTTTTAAAACTATAACTGTTCTGATATCAGATGTAAATGACAATAGTCCAGAATTCTCATTTTCCCCATATGCATTTTATGTGATGGAAAATAATGTTCCAGGCAAATTTTTATTTTCTGTGTCTGCTACTGACAAAGACTCTAATGAAAATGCTATAGTTAGCTATCACATATGGAGAGAAAGTAGTGGGGAAAACAAATATACGTCCTTCCTTAATATTAACTCTGAAAATGGGGAGATTTATGCACTAAAGAGCTTTGACTTTGAAACTGTTAAAACATTCCAGTTCCAAGTTGTTGCTACAGACTCTGGAACTCCGTCTCTGAGCAGTAACGTGACAGTGAACGTGTTTATTCTGGATCAGAACGACAACGTTCCAGTGATCTTATATCCAGTCAGAGCTAACGGTTCTGCTGAGGGTGTGGAAGAGATTCCCCGTAATGTGAACGCAGGTCATTTGGTGACTAAAGTCAGAGCCTATGACGCAGATATAGGATACAACGGCTGGTTATTATTTTCACTGCAGGAAGTTAGTGATCACAGTCTCTTTGGTTTGGACCGCTATACAGGACAGATAAGGACCCTTCGCTCATTCACAGAAACAGACGAGGCCCAGCATAAACTGCTCATACTGGTCAAAGACAATGGGAACGTTTCACTCTCAGCAACAGCGACTGTGATTGTCAAAGTTGTGGAGCCCAAAGAGCCTTTTGCAGCTTCTGATGTTAAAAACGCAGTAAAAGACGAGGAGGAAAACAACGTGACATTTTATTTGATGATCACTTTGGGCTCGGTTTCAGTGCTTTTTGTCATCAGCATCATCGTGTTGATTGTAATGCAGTGCTCTAAATCGACAGACTATTCTTCCAAGTATTTACAGGATACAAATTACGACGGGACTCTGTGTCACAGCATCCAGTACAGATCTGGAGACAAACGGTACATGTTAGTTGGACCCAGAATGAGTATTGGCTCTACTATAGTCCCGGGCAGTAATGGAAATACTCTAGTGATCCCAGATCGCAGGAGGAGAGATTCTGGACAGGTAAGCAAATGACTTATGCATCTGTGTATTAGTTGTAGGAAACAATCTTAAGACAGAAGTTGGCTGCTCTCCGTGGTACTGAACCTGCTCAGTTCAGTACTGTTTTTCAGATGGAACACTGTTATCTCAGCCTTTTTTAGATTCGGATTTATTTATGATTTAGATTTAGGATTTTACATGACCAAAGCACAGGGATATTAACTCCGTGTATAGCTACTATTTATGTGGTCATGGAATTTAATGGCTGATTTATTTTAATTATTTGTGTGTTCCCTTCTTATTCTGCTCTTGAAGGGATTCTTTGGAGTTTTACGCTGTAATAGTAGTAGATTTTTTTGCTGAACTCTGCTTGCAGTCTCTAATGGTGTTTGTCCTTCTAGTAAACAGTTGGTCTGTGAATGGACCCCAGATCGCGCATCCATAGAGTGTGATGGTTTTTGTAACTGACTGGATTATTTTCAGCTAGATTCTGATTGAAATGTAAATTAATATTCTTTTCAACAATACAATACTCTTCATACCTTGTCCACCAGATTGTTTGCAGTTTTGAAGTTTCCTGTGCTGCTGATGTTTATTCTAAGGTTTGTGTAGTTCTAAGTGTGTTCTAAGTGCATACTGTCTAATTTAAAGTTATGAGGTTGGTCTTGGAAGCTGGGTCTTTTTCAGAATTTCTCTTCCTCTCTCTTTTCCTTTCACTCACTCACTTGTTTTCATAAAACAATATGTTCGATCGAATGTAATACTATTGGGTACTTCAATACAGCTTAAAACATGGTTTATATGGATTTTTTTTAGGATAAAACTACATGCATTTGACACCAGTTAAATGTTTTTGGACGCTGCAATGTAACTAACGCTTTAGATCGAGAGATGTCAGTGTAACCTAGAGAAAGACTCGTGACGTCAAACGGTTAAGGTTTTTTTTTTTTTTTTCTTGTTCCGCCCTCTCGGTTTATTCGTGTTTTCTCATTTTTAGCACCGGGGCTGTTACATTTGTCCGGATTGAGTACCTTTGTATTGTCTGACTGGCTTTCAGAGTAAATATGAGCAACGATGGAACTATACAACAAATATTTGTAGATTGACCGTGAAATTCCGTTGAAACGTTTTATTTTGTAAAATCTGAAAAAAAAAAAAAAAAAATGGAACAAAGAAGACTCTCTCATCAGCTGGAGCTGAATGCGAAACTCGCTTTCATTGCTGTATCGCTGTTGCTTGGGAGAGCAGTTTGGGCACAAATACGGTACTCGATCTCGGAGGAGCAGAAGGACGGAGCTGCTGTGGGAAATATCGCGAAGGATTTAGGTATTGATCACAGAACACTAAAGGAGAGGGGATTTCGCATCGTCTCGACCTCAGGCGAGTCAACATTCAGAGTGAATCAGAATGACGGTGTCTTGTATGTTAATGGTAAAATAGATAGAGAGGAGGTGTGCGAGAGAAGCACCCCGTGTTTAATCAATCTGAAAATTGCTTTAGAAAACCCACTAGAAATTCACTATGTCACTGTAGAGATATTAGATGTAAACGATCACAGTCCGCGGTTTCCCGAGAATGAAAAGCGGCTGGAAATTTGGGAATCTGCCCTGCCAGGGGCGCGATATCCACTACAGGCAGCGCGTGATCCTGATAGTGGAAGCAATTCGGTTCAGACCTACAAACTCAGTCATAACGATCATTTCCGTCTTGAAATTAAAGACCGAGAAGATGGTAAAATTCCTATTCTGATTTTACACAAGCCACTTGACAGGGAAGTGACGAAAAACATAAAATTAGAATTGACTGCTTTAGATGGAGGGAGACCTTCTAAGTCTGGCTCAATAGAAATATTTATTGATGTGCTTGATATAAACGATAATGTACCTATATTCACGAAAGAAACTTATACTGTTGTACTGAATGAAAACGCACCCGTGGGCACAACAGTTGTACAGGTCAATGCCACTGATTTGGACGAGGGTCAAAACGGACAAGTAGTTTATGCTTTAGGAAATAATGTTGATGATAACTTACGTGAACTTTTTCAAGTTAATTCAGTCACTGGAGAAATTATTGTGACTGGTCTTTTAGATTTTGAGGTAAAAGATATATATGAGATTGACATTCAGGCGTCTGACAAAGGAACTGTTCCTCTTGCGACGGATAAAAGTGTCATCATAAAATTAGTCGATGTGAATGATAATGCACCGGAAATAGAAGTGACATCATTTTCAAGCGCCATTCCAGAGGATTCTAGACCTGGTACTACAGTGGCTTTGATAAGCGTCACCGATTTAGACTCTGGGCGCAATGGAAAAATCTCATGTTCAATATCCGATAATATACCTTTTAAACTAATGCCATCATCACACGATAATATTTATTCTTTAGTTACTTCTGGATTACTTGACAGAGAATCGAAATTTCAGTATGACATAACATTGGTAGCAAATGATGCAGGAGAGCCATCATTGTCTTCTGTTAAATCCATATCTGTTCTGATATCAGATGTAAATGACAATTGTCCGGAATTCTCATTTTCTCCATATGCGTTTTATATTTTGGAAAATAATGTCCCAGGCAAAATGTTATTTTCTGTGTCTGCTTCTGACAAAGACTCAAACGAAAATGCTATGATCAGCTATCATATATGGAGAGAAAATAGCGAGGAAAAAAAATATACATCTTTCATTAATATTAACTCTGAAAATGGGGAGATTCATGCGCTAAAAAGCTTTGACTTTGAAACTACTAAAACGTTCCAGTTCCAAGTTCTCGCTACAGACTCTGGAACTCCGTCTCTGAGCAGTAACGTGACAGTGAACGTGTTTATTCTGGATCAGAACGACAACGTTCCAGTGATCTTATATCCAGTCAGCGCTAACGGTTCTGCTGAGGGTGTGGAAGAGATTCCCCGTAATGTGAACGCAGGTCATTTGGTGACTAAAGTCAGAGCCTATGACGCAGATATAGGATACAACGGCTGGTTATTATTTTCACTGCAGGAAGTTAGTGACCACAGTCTCTTTGGTTTGGACCGCTATACAGGACAGATAAGGACCCTTCGCTCATTCACAGAAACAGATGAGGCCCAGCATAAACTGATCATACTGGTCAAAGACAATGGAAACGTTTCACTCTCAGCAACAGCGACTGTGATTGTCAAAGTTGTGGAGCCCAAAGAGGCTTTTGCAGCTTCTGATGTGAAAAACGCAGTAAAAGACGAGGAGGAAAACAACGTGACATTTTATTTGATCATCACTTTGGGCTCGGTTTCAGTGCTTTTTGTCATCAGCATCATCGTGTTGATTGTAATGCAGTGCTCTAAATCGACAGACTATTCGTCCAAGTATTTGCAGGATACAAATTACGACGGGACTATGTGTCACAGCATCCAGTACAGATCTGGAGACAAACGGTACATGTTAGTTGGACCCAGAATGAGTATCGGCTCTACTATAGTCCCGGGCAGTAATGGAAATACTCTAGTGATACCAGATCGCAGGAGGAGAGATTCTGGACAGGTAAGAATAGGACTAGCGTTGTGCTATATTGCATTCATGGCCAGCATTGTACTTATATTATTTTTAATACTTTTTAGTGCTTTTATTTTAATTTTATAGCTACACATGCATGTGAATTACATATTATTCTTGGAATTTTTCCTGTGCCCCAATGACTGAAAAAAATTGTAAAAGTAACCGTGAGAGCGAGAGTCGCTGTCCTTGGTGCTGAATACATGATGCAGCTTTCTGTTCTGCGAATTTGTCTCATTCTTTCTATTTCGGTGAATATTTTAGGTGTATTAGTCAAGCTCCAAGGACTTAAAAATGGTTAATTTGTTTCATTATGAATTTGTATCTTTTAATGAATAGCAATGCAACGAAAGAGCGCCAGATGTCAGTGTAAACCTGAAGTGAATCTCAAAACGTAAGAGTACCTCCCTTTTTTTTCGTCATCATTTACATTTGTGTATGATCTTTTTCATCAGCGGCGTGGCTTGCTCGGTGGTTTTGTCCTTTATTTCGAGGATTAAGGAATCTTTCATGTGTTCATTGGACTAATATTTGGACAGTCGTTGTGAAATTGCTGTGGAACCAATACGTTGCAAAAATGGGACAAAGAAGACGTGATCCGTGGCCTGAGCGGCATGTGAAAATCGTCTTCATTGTTGTATCGCTTGTTTTTGGCAGAACGGTTTGGGCGCAAATACGCTACTCGATTTCTGAAGAGCAAAAGGACGGAGCTGCTGTGGGAAATGTTGCAAAGGATTTGGGCATTGATTACAGAACCTTAAAGGAGCGAGGGTTTCGCATCGTCTCGACCTCAGGCGAGTCAATGTTCACTTTAAATCAGAATGACGGTGTCTTGTATGTGAACGGTAAATTAGATAGAGAGGAGGTGTGCGAAAGAAGCGCACCGTGTTTAATAAATCTAAAAATTGCATTAGAAAATCCTCTCGAGATTCATTACGTGACTATTGATGTAATAGACGTGAATGACCACGCTCCAAGATTTCAAGATCAGGAAAAGCATTTAGAAATAAGTGAAACGGTGCTTCCCGGTGCACGATTCCAGCTTCAGGCAGCTCGCGATCCAGACAGTGGCAGTAATTCAGTTCAGACTTATAAACTGAGCCACACCGATTATTTCCGTATTGAAATTAAAGATCGCGATGAAGACGGCAAAGTTCCAGTGCTGATTTTACAAAAGCCGCTCGACCGAGAGGTTACAAAAAGTATGAAATTGCAGCTAACTGCTTCAGATGGAGGCAGACCACCAAAGTCTGGAACTATAGAGATTACAATAGATGTGTTAGATATAAACGATAACGCACCTGTTTTCACCAAGGAAGCTTACATTGTAATGCTAAATGAAAACACACCCGTTGGCACAACAATTTTTAGGGTGAACGCAACTGATCTGGATGAAGGTCAGAACAGCGAAATAGTTTATTCATTAGGGCATGACGTCAATGATAAATTGCGTAAACTTTTTAATGTTAATCCAATCACAGGAGAAATCGTTGTGACCGGTCTTTTGGATTTTGAAGTTAAAGATAAATATGAGATTGATATTCAAGCATCTGACAAAGGAATTGTTCCTCTAACAACAGATAAAAGTTTAACTATAAAAATTGCTGACGTAAATGACAATCCCCCTCAGATAGAAGTGACATCATTCTCAAGTGCCATTCCTGAAGACTCCAAACCCGGCACAACGGTGGCTTTAATAAGTGTATCTGATTTAGATTCCGAAATAAATGGGAGAGTCACCTGTTCATTACCTGAGGACATACCTTTCAAACTAATGCCGTCATCACAAGAAAATACATACTCGTTAGTGACAACTTCATCTCTTGACAGAGAGAAAATTTCTCACTATTACATCACATTAGAAGCCAAAGACGCTGGTCAGCCACCACTATCTTCTGTTAAATCTATAACTGTCCAGGTATCAGATGTTAATGACAATGTTCCAGAGTTTTCTTTTTCTCCATATGCATTTTATGTGATGGAGAATAATGCTCCAGGCAAATCTTTATTTTCTGTGTCTGCCTCTGACAAAGACACAAGTGAAAACAGTGTAGTCAGTTATCAAATATGGAGAGATGGTGTAGAAAACAAATATACGTCTTTCATTAATATTAACTCTGAAAATGGGGAGATTTATGCGCTTAAGAGCTTTGACTTTGAATCTGTTAAAACGTTCCAGTTCCATGTTCTTGCTACAGACTCTGGAACTCCGTCTCTGAGCAGTAACGTGACAGTGAACGTGTTTATTCTGGATCAGAACGACAACGTTCCAGTGATCTTATATCCAGTCAGCGCTAACGGTTCTGCTGAGGGTGTGGAAGAGATTCCCCGTAATGTGAACGCAGGTCATTTGGTGACTAAAGTCAGAGCCTATGATGCAGATATAGGATACAACGGCTGGTTATTATTTTCACTGCAGGAAGTTAGTGACCACAGTCTCTTTGGTTTGGACCGCTATACAGGACAGATAAGGACCCTTCGCTCATTCACAGAAACAGACGAGGCCCAGCATAAACTGATCATACTGGTCAAAGACAATGGGAACGTTTCACTCTCAGCAACAGCGACTGTGGTTGTCAAAGTTGTGGAGCCCAAAGAGGCCTTTGCAGCTTCTGATGTTAAAAATGCAGTAAAAGACGAGGAGGAAAACAACGTGACATTTTATTTGATGATCACTTTGGGCTCGGTTTCAGTGCTTTTTGTCATCAGCATAATCGTGTTGATTGTAATGCAGTGCTCTAAATCGACAGACTATTCGTCCAAGTATTTACAGGATACAAATTACGACGGGACTCTGTGTCACAGCATCCAGTACAGATCTGGAGACAAACGGTACATGTTAGTTGGACCCAGGATGAGTATTGGCTCTACTATAGCACCAGGCAGTAATAGGAACACTCTAGTGATACCAGATCGCAGGAGGAGAGATTCTGGGGAGGTAAGAAACTTTACAGTTTGATATATTTTTATTTTTATGTGTATTTTTATGCCCATTAGCATTTAGATATAGATTGTGGTGAAAGAGTTGCATCAAACTCTTAGACGTTACTGGACAGTGGATTTCTGGGTCCCAACTTACTTTGCATGGGATTGGATGAGAATAGTATATGTTGAAATGTTACTAAGTGCAGGGCATACTCGCTAGTGTTTAATTTTCAGATTTAGAAGAGTTCATATTGTTGCCATTTTTGTGGTTACTATTGTGCTGAAGATTGTGGGCTGCAATGAAGACCATAGTGTTTCTTTACTAAATATGCAGCAGCTGTGCAAATGCCAGTACAGTGTGTCTTTTCTTGTTTACTCTTCTTATACATTACAATTAGTTTAAAATATTTATTAAAATTATACTGTATTTAACGTGAAAATGACCTATGCTAGATTTTTTTTTTGAACTGAAGATTAATTAGATATTTTGAGGTGAAATTCAAAGAATAATTCAAGTTAAATGTCTTTTCATTGAATTATTAATAAGATTTTTATTTGATGGTACAGTTTGACAAATTTAAGTTCAGATAAATCTAGCAAACTTTGTGGATATCTATCTATCTATCTATCTATCATCTATCTATCTATCTATCTATCTATCTATTTTGATTATGATTATGATTATTATTATTTAGTATGGTGGTTTACGCTTTTTTCCTCTACATATAAAATTTAAGTCTTAAAATTAGTTAATTTAAAAATAAGTAATTGTTATACAATCCTTGTACTATAGCTTTTAGTAAAAGAAGAGTTTCATACAGTAGTCCCTACTCTGAGAATTATTGTCATGTTTTGTGTCATTATTGTGTCATCATGTTTTGTCAACTCCATGTCACATAAAGTTCACATAATTATTGAGTGACAATGACCCAGCTACTACCTGTATTTGTAATAAATTGAACTACTTTCTAATGCCTGTGAACTAGCCTACTTTCTAATGCCATTGTTTGTTTAAAAGTTCACAAGTTAACGTTTATGATTGCAGCTTTAGGCTACATAAAAGTGGACTGTTTTGGTTGGCATGAAATATAAAACTACAATACTACTGCAGTGGCTTGTAAACAATTAAAATCACTTCTGTGCGCCATTTGGTCATAAATATCTTGCCTTAAATATGACTTAATTAAATGTTCATGTTATTCCGTTTTATGTTCTTTTTAAAATGTTAAATCATTTTGTCAGATAAACCTGTTTTTCGACTTAGCCAAACTGTATATTGTTTTAATTTTAATTTTAGTTACCTACGTTTGCAGTGAAAAATAAATTCGCATGGTGTCAGTGCACACCAAAAATACGGACCTGAGGTGGCATCGTCTGTTGGCAATTTCATTCGCTCTCTCCATCAGTTCGTTAAGAACGCAGTGGACATTGCCTTCACATTCGCCAAGAGCTATCTGCTTCGTATCGTAAGGATTTTCTAACATAAATCATGATTTTTATGGTCAGCGCTTAACTTTATGGGTCAACATTTTAGAGTGGAACATCTTTAAACGCCGTTCTAATTTCCTGCAAAATGCAACAAAGGGCGCGTTCGTCATGGCGCCGCAGACTTCTATTAATGGCACTGGGAACGCTGCTTTGGAGAGGGGTATGCGCACAAATACGCTATTCTCTTTCTGAGGAGCAAAAAGAAGGATCTGTGGTCGGAAACCTTGCGAAGGATTTAGGTCTCGATACCAGAACGTTAAAAGAGAGAGGATTTCGGATCGTTTCAACCTCAGGCGACGCGCTGTTCACGGTAAATCAGAATGACGGGTTTTTAAGTGTAAATAGGAAAATAGATCGCGAGGAGGTGTGCGAGAAAAGCGGCTTGTGTGTCATCAATCTAAAAATCGCACTAGAAAACCCTTTAGAGATTCACTATGTGTCGATTGAAATCGTGGACATCAATGATCATGCTCCGACATTCCCGGAGAAAGAAAAGCGGTTGGAAATATCGGAATCTGCCTTACCTGGAGCTCGGTATCAGTTACAGGCGGCGCGGGACCCCGATGGCGGAATGAACTCTGTTCAACAATATAAACTCAGTCATACTGATAATTTCCGCATAGAGGTTAAAGATCGCGGAGAAGATCGCAAAATGCCCTTTTTAATTCTTCAAAAGCCTTTGGATAGAGAAACAAGCCGTAGACACAAGCTAGTCCTCACTGCGCTTGATGGAGGGCGACCCCCAAAGTCTGGAACAATGGATATAATAGTTGAAGTTTTGGATGTTAATGACAATATGCCAGTTTTCGTACAAGAAGTTTACTCTGTAACGCTTCAAGAAAATGTCCCTGTGGGCACAACTGTTTTACAGGTTAATGCTACTGACATGGATGATGGACCAAATGGAGAAATTTTTTATTCGTTTGGAAAGGATATAGACAGTAGGCTAATAAATCTTTTTGATTTAAACTCCAGTACTGGAGAAATGACTGTGATCGGCCCGATAGATTTTGAAGTGATGAATAACTTTGAAATAGATATCCAAGCATCAGACAAAGGACCTGTTCCTCTCACATCAGATAAGAGTATAACCATAAAAATCGTTGATGTAAATGACAATGTGCCCGAGATAGAAGTCACATCGTTTTCAAGTGCAGTGCCTGAAGACTCTAAAATTGGAACAACTGTGGCTCTAATCAGCGTCAGTGATCTGGACTCTGGTATAAATGGGAAAGTGTTGTGCTACATAACTGAAGAAGTACCTTTCAGACTAACGGCATCATCCCAAAATAACATTTACGCACTGGTTACAGCCTCATCTCTTGATAGAGAAACTGTGCCTCGTTATGACATCACGTTAGTAGCCAAAGATGCTGGGCAGCCACCTCTGTCTTCAGTTAAAACTATAACTGTGCAGATATCGGATGTAAATGACAATAGTCCAGCATTTTCACTTTCACCCTATGCTTTTTATGTGATGGAAAACAATATTCCAGGAAAATCTTTGTTTTCTGTGTTTGCTTCTGATCTTGACTTAGATGAAAATGCTGTTGTACACTATAACATTTGGAGAGACCCTGGAGAGGATAACAAATATGCGTCTTTCATTAATATTAACTCTGAAAATGGGGAGATTTATGCACTAAAGAGCTTTGACTTTGAAACTGTTAAAATGTTCCAGTTCCATGTTGTTGCTACAGACTCTGGAACTCCGTCTCTGAGCAGTAACGTGACAGTGAACGTGTTTATTCTGGATCAGAACGACAACGTTCCAGTGATCTTATATCCAGTCAGCGCTAACGGTTCTGCTGAGGGTGTGGAAGAGATTCCCCGTAATGTGAATGCAGGTCATTTGGTGACTAAAGTCAGAGCCTATGACGCAGATATAGGATACAACGGCTGGTTATTATTTTCACTGCAGGAAGTTAGTGACCACAGTCTCTTTGGTTTGGACCGCTATACAGGACAGATAAGGACCCTTCGCTCATTCACAGAAACAGACGAGGCCCAGCATAAACTGCTCATACTGGTCAAAGACAATGGAAACGTTTCACTCTCAGCAACAGTGACTGTGATTGTCAAAGTTGTGGAGCCCAAAGAGGCTTTTGCAGCTTCTGATGTGAAGAACTCCGTAAAAGATGAGGAGGAAAACAATGTGACATTTTATTTGATCATCACTTTGGGCTCGGTTTCAGTGCTTTTTGTCATCAGCATCATCGTGTTGATTATAATGCAGTGCTCTAAATCGACAGACTATTCGTCCAAGTATTTACAGGATGCAAATTACGACGGGACTCTGTGTCACAGCATCCAGTACAGATCTGGAGACAAACGGTACATGTTAGTTGGACCCAGAATGAGTATCGGCTCTACTATAGTCCCGGGCAGTAATGGAAATACTCTAGTGATACCAGATCGCAGGAGGAGAGATTCTGGAGAGGTAAAATTGTAATCTCTAATGGCTTTTGTGTTTCTTTATATTGTTTGACCTAAACTGTCCTCTCATCACCATCTTAAATACATTCAAAATAAACATATGCAGTAATTGTTCATGTCCTAGAAAGAGAAGCTGATCTCTAATATAAAAGTGTTCAACAGACTGAATGACCCTGAATCTGAATGATGAGATTATGAATGTTTCAGACCTAGGGACTGAACATATGTATGTGTTTATGTATAATCTGTATATATGTGATGATGTGTTAGTTCGCTGTTGGAAGTATATGACATATGAAGTCTAGTGTCTCACTAGATTATCTCACTAGCTCCAATACAGGTTTTGATGCAAAAGATGCATGGATGTATTTAATTGTTTAATTTATTTTTTTGATAATGTTTTTCAAAGTATTTTATCTTCCATTTTTAAATTTATGAAAATAATGGAGAAAATCTCTCTCTCTCTCTCTCTCTCTCTCTCTCTCTCTCTCTCTCAAAATTCAATACAGTTAAATTAAGCTTTATTAGCATGACTGTGTAACACAATGTTGCCAAAGCATTAACATATATAACAACAACAAAGATAACAAATAAATAAAATCCATCGAAATAAACAAAAAGATAAAGTAAGTCAGTTTAGAGTTAATCATGTTAAACATCTAAAGTTGTGAATGGCTAGTGTAGCTGTGTTGTCATCATCTCCAAGTATGAAAGGCATTTTCTCAGTATCACTAAGTTCACTAAATGATGGGATCAGTGCTTCAAATCTGGGGAAAAATGTTTCCTTCACATTGTGATATTTAGGACAAATCAGCAGAAAGTGTTTCTCGTTCTCTATTTGCTGTAGATCACAGTGTCTACAGATCCTCTGCTCTTGGTCTGTCCATGTTTGTCTAGGTCTTCCTCTCTCTATTTCTAAATCATGATCACTTAATCTTTTAATGGTTTAAGTAATAAATAATTGGCAAATTTAGTGGTTCTGTTTAGGGTTGAGTAGCATTGGAGTTTATTTTGAAGGTCAAAGTGTATTTTTAGTGATTCATCATGAGTGTCTTTTAGATTTTTGTCAATTTCTTTAATAATGGCTTTGGGGTTGAAGCTATAGTCAGTGAGGAGCTGGGTTTTATGGACAAGTTGAAGAGCGAGTGTGTTTAAAGGATGAGATTCTGGTGAGGTTTCATTGGCGAGGAGGGCTTTATATCGGATTGAATCAGGGTCAGATTTATGTAGGTGATGCCAGAACTGAACACATCTCTTCTGGATCTCAATCTTCAGTGAGTATAAGCCTAATTCAGCTCTGCAGGCATCATTGGACGTACCTCTGTAGACCCCTAAAATGTTTTTGATAATTTCTAGTTGTAATTTTTCTATTGAAGTTTTATCCCAATTTTTTAAATTTAGTACTGGTCCCCAAATTTCACATTCATATAAAAGAATTGGTTTTATTATTGAGTTATATAATTTAATCCAAGTTTTAATGGGCAGTTTGAATTGACCAAATTGTGACTATTGCATAAAAAGCCCACTGAGCCTTTTCGCTCAGTGATTTGACAGCCAGACCGAAGCCTCCCGATGCGCTGATGTCGATACCCCGGTAACTGTAGCTAGTGCTGTGCTGTAGGACCTGTCCTTTATATGTGAACTGGTGTTTGTTTCCCTGAGACCTGGCCTTATTCTGGAACACCATGACTCTGGTTTTGTCCAGGTTTACGGTCAGGGCCAGCTGGTGACAGTACTGTTCCAGCAGGGCCAGGCTCTGCTGAAGCCCATCAGCTGTGCGGGACAGCAGAAGCAGTTCGTCTGCATAAAGCAGGCATCTGAGCTCTGTATGCTGTAGAGTGAGGCCGGGGATCTCAGAGCGCTCCAGTGCTGCAGCCAGATCATTCATGTAGATGTTAAATAGAGTTGGACTCAGACTGCAGCCCTGCCTCACTCCACGGCCCTGCCGGAAAAATGCTGTTCTCTGATTATTGATTTTCACCACACATTTACTGTTGGTGTACAGAGACTGTATAATATTAAAGGTTTTTCCACCAATGCCAATTTTTAGGAGTTTGTACAGTAAACCATCATGCCAAATTGAGTCGAAAGCCGAAAGCTTTTTTAAAATCGACAAAACATGCAAATATTTTCCTTTGTTTGTCCTTGGTGTTTTTATGAATTAGTGTATGAAGAGAGTAGATGTGGTCAGATGTGCGATGTTTTGGCAGAAAAACCAATTTGTGCTTTATCTAAAATATTGTATGTTGAGATGAATGTGACAATACAGCTGTTTATTATAATATAGAACATCTCTCTCTCTCTTTCTCTCTCTCTCTCTCTCTCTCTCTCTCTCTCTCACTCACTCTCTCTCTCTCACTCTTTCTCACACACACACGCACACACACACACACACACACACACACACACACACGTTTGTTTCGGTGAATTGTGGGGACATTCCATAGGCGTAATGGTTTTTATACTGTACAAACCGTATTTTCTATTGCGCTACACCAACCCTACACCTAACCCTACCCCTTATAGGAAACTTTGTGCATTTTTTACTTTCTCAAAAAAAAAAAAAAAAACTCATTCTGTATGATTTATAAGCCTTTCGAAACATGGGGACATTGGGTAATGTCCTCATAAGTCACCTTCTCCTTGTAATACCTATGTCATACCCATGTCATTATACAAATTTTTGTCCTCATATGTCACTAAAACTCACTCACTCGCTCACTTATTATACTATTATAATACTCGCATGTAGCGTTTATTTCCCCTGACCTTATCTGCATTTGTGAATTTTGTTTGTCTGTTGTCAGTCTCGTTCACATATGCTTGCAGATGTGATGACAAATTCTGTCATCATTAACGTTCCATCACACTGCACATGCTGATTCCCATTCATTCTCTGTCTGGTATCCATAGCAACACACTCGTTACCCTGAGAAAAGGAAACATGAACAGGAAATGGAGACAAACAGAGAGAGATTAACATAAAACATTGGTTGGTCAGCTTTCTGGGTTTTAAACAACTGGATTTATTACATGAAATGGATTTAGATGGAGAAGTTGAAACTGTAATTTAGTCAGCAGATGGTGTCAACAGATTCATCCCCCTGTGAAGAGGACACACAGAGTCGTGTGTTTGATTGTGGAAGGCAGTCTCAGTTCCATGTTCTCTCGGTGTGTGTGTAGTGGGTTGTGCTGTCGTGCTTGTCTGTGGTTAATAAGATTGTTTCTGTGTAAATAAACATCATATTAATGAGGTTGCTCATTTTAATGTAGCACTTCGATGACAGCAGATTTTTTATTTATTTATTTTTAATCTATTGGAGAGTTTATTTATGTGCTGAACACTTCAGGCTGTTACTCGAGCATATTTTAGTCCATCAAGCAGACAGGATTGGCCTTATTCCATGTTGCTGAACACACAGCGCTCCCTCAGCCACAGTGTTTTCATCTCTCTTCTTAAGGTTTTTTTTTCTATTCTATCTTCCCTCATTTTCCTCATCTTTTTTGTTTCCCTTGTAATTTTCATTTGCAGTCTATCTATCTATCTGTCTATCTGTCTGTCTGTCTGTCTATCTGTATTATTATTATTACTATTAATATTGATAAATCATTGTATACTATTACAGTAATTAATTTGTCTAAATTAAATCAGTATTTTATATAGAATGTTGGGATGAGTCAGGTTTTTAAATGCTCTTTGTGTGGATGATGAAATCCACTGTCCTGCTGCGCAGAGAGTACTGAACTGCAGGTCTAATCAGGTATTGCAGAGATCAGCAGAATATTGAGTCTGGTCCAGCAAAAACACACACACTGATCATAGACCAGCCCAGCTAGGGTGCTGCTCAGCATCTCATTAAGTTGCTGCAGCATCTACTATTTGAAGTCTTTGTTCCATGTCTGAATAAAACCCTTGGATTTTATAACAGTGGGAAGCTATTCAGGAGGTCTCTGTTATAAACACTCATCTTTGGTTCAGATTTCAGTTAAATTAAATTCTCTGTTTAATTATTTAGCATTGTAGTTGAGTTATCAGTGCTCTGAGATCCAGCCTGTACAAAATAACTGTGAAAATAATTTCACAATATTAGATTATGTAAATATTTTTAATTTCTATAAAAGAATCATAGGCAGATATTTAGACTTTTTTGCCCACCCCAGTTGCCATGGTAACAGCAGAGCTAGACCACTTATTTTTGTTTAATGATTCTAGTTGCTTAGGTACCAGAAAGGCCTTTTGCAGCTACTTGAGAGTAACTGATTTTTTATTCATTCTTTCATTAATTACAATTACATTTAAAGTGAAACAATTAAGCTTAGTTTGTTTATTTGTCTGTTAGCTGGTCATTCTGCTAAGTGTGGTTTTGTTGTTACCTGTATGCGATTTGGATCTAAGCTCTGCTTTGCTGCTTGTGTTTTATCTTCTTGATGCATATTCATGGTCATATTATTGATGCATGTTATTTTAAGGAAAAACGGTTTGTTTTTGTAATATTTCAAATATAAAAACTAGCTTTGTCCTCTAAAACTGTTGATTTTTTTTTAAATACATAATTCATCTTGTTTGTTCTGTCAGACACTAAATTGTGTGTTGCCATAATCATCTTTCTTAACCTATTAAAGGTTTTTTTTTTTTTCTTCTTTTTCAGATATGTATGATAATTGGAAAGGACTGGGCTGGAATAGTTATTCCAGATACAGTTTCTTTAGTAATGCATCAGCATTCCACAATCACAATTTAGAGTTTTTACTGTCAAATGATCCCCCCCAGAACTGTGTTTATTTTGACAGATCATCCAGGATCCAAATCAGCTGGCATCTCTCTATCTTAATGCATAGCAGAACAGAAAGCCTTTTGCACGAGAGATCATTTTAATGTCTGTTTATCAGGTCAGGTCCATCCACAGACATATGTTGTTATAGCTCTGGCAGGTCAATGCAGATGAGCTTTAAGGCAACTGCAACACACTACAGGTTGGTAGAACACAAAATGTACTGTGCAGATGTAAATGTACAAAAGGCTTGAGCAGGAAACACAACAATGGCATAACAGGGCAGGGCAGACAGTTCTGTGAATGTGTGTGCATGAGAGCAGGTCAGGTCCATTCTGCAGTGGTTCAGTACTTTAGTGGGTCACATCAGTTCTGCTTTTGGTTCATGTGGTTATAAGTAGCTCTGTCCTCTATATATCTGTCTTTAGCTGCTCTCAAGTGTATCTCTCTCTCATTTATGTAATCTTTGGCTTTAAGTCTTCCTTTATCTTCTGAACTCTATCTCTCCTAATGGTCATAGAAATGGTCATGTCGGCTTTAGAAGTGTGTTTAATTTAAATGATGAATATTATTATTAGATGCATTGGTCTATAATGATATGTATAAAGCCTTTATTGTCTGTCTTTGTTCACATGACCTCATCACATTACATGTTTATGACTGCCAGTGTTGCTCTGTTACTATCTAGCTGTTTTGCATTTGAATACAGATGTGTATAAAAATGTCTTAAGTAGAGGTCGACCGATTCATTAGTTTTGCCGATTAATCGGCACCGATAGTTGATTTGCAGAACTATCGGTTATCGGCAAAAATCTATGCCGATAGTTTTCCGTGTTGCGTCTGTTGCTGGAGTGGTTGAGAATGGTCTGCTGTCATTATACAGTAGGAGAGCGGCCTCTAGAGGCGGAAATCACTGACAGCATGTGTTGTTTGTTTTCGCATGTGACAGCGCGCTTCAAAGAGGGGAAACTTCAAAGGGTATTTAAATGCAGCCGACAGAAAATCCTGCCGCGGAACAGAGCGCCATTCACATAGTTTTCCATTGAATAACATTATAGCCTATTTGTCTCAAATCATTGTTAATGTACATAATGACTTCACCCTAGGCTATAAATTATGTATTGTGCATTTTTTCAGCAAAACATTTGTCCTTCTGTGGCTCTAATACAGTCTGTATGCTTCATATAGAGAGCTGTAATACAGATAGCGCTTTCTCTTTCCGTTTGCTCTGTTTTTTAAAACACCGAACTTCAAACTCATTTATGCCACATTTATGCTTGAATTGAACGTGACTTGTCTGGTGTGTGTGAAACCCGTGACTTCTCCAAGACACAACGCTGCGCTTTTGCAGTGTGTCACTTGCATATTTTTTTAATATTTTGATTAGATAATCATGCAGTGTTCTAAAATAGCAGCAAATAAAATGTGAGAGTACACATACAATATCAATAACCTGTGCATGTAATTTTAATATGGCCTTGTGTAGGTATTTCAAGATGGCCATCTTTAAGCATGACTGTTGAAATGAAATGGTAATACTTAACAATTAGTGTCCATTTGTAACATTAATGAAAGCTGTAGAAGTATTGTTCCTTGTTAGAGTATGTACATTTCATTTCAACATTTACTCTTATTAATAGGCTTCATCTTTAAATTTTAAAGTTTCTTCTTTTAACATTAGTAAACTGTGAAATAACTTTAATAATCAATATAGTAATTAATACAAAATTTTTATTCATTTACAAAGTATGGTTCAGTACTGTTACTGCTTTTTAAAAAAAAAATAGTAAAACCCTATTTATTTTCGTTCAGTATCCATTTTTAAAACTATCGGTTAATTAATCGGTATCGGCCAGCGTGGTCCAACCTAGCTATCGGTATCAGTAAAATCCACTATCGGTCAACCTCTAGTCTTAAGGACTTTAGAGTGTGATCAAACAGACAGTTGATATCACTTCAGGTTAATTTAAGTGTATTGTAGGATACATTTTTCCATGCATTGTGCTCTAATTGCATACGCATTGAAAAATGCATATACAGTATATAAACAAAATAACATCCCGTGTACAGTATTCATACTATATACTGCAGAAAGAGTTAGCATGCTATTCCAAACACATAGCTTGATGACTGTAACATAGATGATTCTGACACAGTTTTAAAGCTTCAGTTTGTGATTGCTGGAGTGCTATAAAGCCCACAAGAGATCTCTTAGGCTGAAAGCAGAGCTGTGTGCTGAATGTGGGTGGAGTCAGGGATATGAGTGCTATTTTTAGAAGGTCTGTGCTGCTTGTCTTATATGTGAGACTTTTATTTGCAAGTATTATGATGTGTAAATCCCAAATTAAATTGGGGTAAAACCATGCTGCGGGGAACAAGTGTCTCTCTTATGGTATCCATGTTTCTAGGCATATTTATAGATGGTCTCTGGAGTCCTGAGCTGTTAGGTCATATCTCCCCTGTGGTCTCTGTACTGCTTGGCATTCTGGGTAATATTTAATCATATGAAAAATTAAATGTTTTGCAAGTCAGCATTTTGCCAGAGTTCTTGCTTCCCCTGAAACCAGTTTTAGAGGTCTGTTCTATGTCATTTAAACTTGAGAGCCACAAAGAAACATGGATTAATACGAAAATACAGATCAGAATGTGCAGAAAAATAAAAAATCCAGTCAAAGAAGAACATGTTTTTATGGGGTGTTTAAGGTTAACTGATCTAATTTTGTTTCTTTGGAAAACAGTGGTCTGTGACATTGTATTTTGTTGGATAATAAGGTTTGTGTGTGTGTGTGTCTATTTGTTAATGATGGAATTTAAAGTTTTTATTTTGAAGTAAAAAGATAAAATTATACCCTTGAGGTAAGATGGGCCCCCAGACTTGGCAAAGAAGTGTAATGTTGTTACTAGTGATGTTATTTTTCTGTTTAATATGTATTGTAATTAATGTGGTTATTAGTCAATAATTCCATGAATTATATGTACATTTCGGACACAATTTTAAATAGAATAGTTTATAGTGTTTTACATTAATGACACTTTGGAAATGTGTAAATATTAATAAGAATATCAAAAGTCATTTATACATTTTGGAAAAGTTTACATTGCCCCAGTAGTGAATCATTTACATTTTGTGAAATGACAAAGCAAGTGTTTCTGTGTATTTCCCTTATTACGCATTGACTGATGCATCTGCATCCTGCACCCCCATACAGAAATCTGAAATCTGTTCACGTATGGATTTCACAGATATAAAAAATATATGTCCGATACTTGCACATATATGCAACATATATTTCAAAATATTACAAAAAATGCCCGTTTCCCAATATGTAACATGTATTTTCCCAAATACACATATATATATAGCCTATAGCATACATGTTCCTATATGGGTAAAGGATGTTTATTTTTTGTTTATAACAAATATATGTACATATATTTAAATTAGATATAAGTTTCAAATTTTCAGGAAATAAAAGTTGAAATATAAATTGCAAATAAACACAGAACAGTGGTTATGTTTCAATTTTTAATTAATTATTCAGTATTACAATACAGTATTAGTTCCGTTCATACAGTGCAGTACAATACAGTTTGAGATATGTTAATATTATTAGACAAAAATAGCAGCATATTTCTTTTAGTTATTTAAAATGTATTTAAAGGATAGTTCACCCAAAAATGAAAATTCTGTCATCATTTAGTCACCCTCAAGTTGTTCCAAACATGTATAAATTTATCCGATGAACACAAAGGGTATTTTGAAAAATGTTTGTAATCAAACAGTTGTAGGCCATCACTGACTTCAAAAAAAAAAAAAAAAAAAAAATAGCTACAGACACAAATTTTGCCACAGAAAACCAAAACCAGACCAATGGAAATATGCAATGAAACACATACCTAGTTTGGCACATGGTTATAAAGAATAACAGAGCAATTAAAAAGGCAAATATTCAACAACAAACAACTCTGATTAATATGGAAAGAAACCTTTTATTTTGTGTCCCGGCATCATGTGGCGTATAGTTAGGACACGGTGTAAGGAGGGCCTCTGAAACCTCTCCAAACTCTGATTCATCAGATTCCTCCTGAATGAATGAATGAATGAATGATACTCAAACTGATCACAAACTGATCCATGTCTATAAATATCAAGAGATAAATTTTAATTTTACATACATTTTGTGTTTTGATTGTATTTTGAAAACTGTAGTTTTCTAAAAAATTAAAATTCTGTCATCAGTTTATCTTTAAAATGCAAATGAAGATATTTTATCCTCAAACCTGAGAGTTTTCTGTCCCTCCATGAAAGTCTAAGCAACAAAAACTCTGAAGATCCTAAAAGGTTAGAAAAGTAATTTAATCCAAGTCTATCATTGCCTCTATCATTTTATATATATATATATATATATATATATATATATATATATATATAGCTCCGAGTTCTCCAGCCAAACACATACACTCTCATAAACAACACTTCATGTCAAAAATATTATGTAGGCTGACACTCTTGAAGACAAGTTCATTGAGCAGGAGCTGGTGATCTCAATATTCAAATTGAGCAAAAGGGTTTCTATAGCAAAACCATTTAAGCAAGTGAACTGAAGTTTAAAAGAAGTGCAAATGGACGCAGTATATAGCCCAATAGTAGCCTACAACATATATTATAAAATAAAAACATTTAAAATATACTAACAAATGTAATATTGGCAACTCTCTAAAGTTAAAACTGAATCCTTTATTTTACATGTGCTTTAGTATATAAGTCAATACATAAAAATAAATATTCTTCTTTAAAGCACTACTAAATTATTTAAAATGCACATTTAAGTAGTTTAGATATCATTACAAAATGCATTTTTAAAAAAGTGCAATTAAGTGTTAAGAAACAGTCATGAAAGTATATTCTTTTAAGTAGGCCTATACTTAAGTGGCCTTTCATTTTAATAGGCTACTATAATATCTGCAAGTACACTTTTTAAAAATTTTAAAAAGTAACTTTAAAAAACATGTTATCGACGTTTGTACATATACTTGATCATATATGTCTCAAACAAACATTTGAATTACAAATATGTGCATATATATTCACATATATTAAATATATATATATATATATATATATATATATATATATATATATATATATATATATATATATATATATATATATATAAACAATCAGATTTCCGTATGGGCTAGCTCAAATCCAAAAACAAAAGTAATTTGTTTCCTTTTCTTTGGCATCCAGAAAATGATGATGAAATTACATTACATTTTTTAAAGTTTTCTTTAAAAGCTCAGTAATATATTTAGTTCTATTCATGATGGCGAGAGAGAGACTTGATGTGAAAGCGTGGAGGAGGAGGAACAGTGACTCATCTCCACTTTTGTGTGTGTGTGTGCGTGCGTGCGTGCGCGCGCGCGCTAAGAGAAGGTTCATATGTGTGTTCTTCAGAGACAGCAGCCATTTTGAAAGTATTCATAGAACAACAGGATATGCTTTTATTAAAGGAGATAGCAACCTCAGCATCTGTATAATGGTCTATTTTTCTGTAGTAAACAGAACATGTTAAAGATTAGCTAACAGGCAGTCAACGTGTTATATGACAAGCTGTTTCCACGCAAAAGCAGTTCTCCTCCATTCACTTCCATTCAAACAGGATCCCTCTGTGTGTGTGTTGTTTTTTTTTTTTTTTTTTTTTGTTTTTTTTGTTTTGTTTCTTTGGATTGCTGCCCTGAGGGAGGGGCTTCGGAGCAAATGCCCCAAGAAACAACACACATTCACTGTCATGTGAATTGTGTGCTTGTGAACATGCATGTGCATGCATGAGTGCACACAACTAGATTTAGACTCATACTGTAAATTCTTAATGCACAAAGAAAGAAAACAAAAAACAAAGGAACCTCAGAAAAAAACACAGGCGATAGTGGAGAGAAAGTGAGAGTAACAATGAAGCTTATTTCTAATGTTTATTATTCTTCCTGATAAAGTAACCAGCCAACAGTCGTGCAATAATGTATTCGCCAAAGCAATTTTACTCTCATTTGGCGCTTACCCAGTGTTAATCTTAGATGCTGCGTAAAAATGGCAGCCAGTGCTATTTGCGTGGTCATCTGGGTATGTATGTTTTGTGAGTGGCAAAGACATTTGGACAGTGACTCACTCATGCATGTCAAGTACAATCCTTATGTATGTGTGTGTGTCTGTGGGTGTGTGTCAGTGATTTAAGCAGCAGGGACATCATGGATGTCTCATCCATTTTCCATGCACACGAGAATCATTGTGCATCTCATGCGTTTGTGTTAATATAAGAGAATGTAATGTGTAAACATTATGTATAAAACTGGGCATATGCACACTTTTATGATTTATAACATGAACTTTGCACAGGCTCTGGTGTGTGTATTTTTATATACTTGTGTGCTTGTTTGAAATCTGCCAAATCTTGTGTGAAGGCACACTTTGCAAAGGTTTATACACAGTTGTAGTGATTTGTGTTTTTTCTGTAAATGCTTTACAATACAGATAAATCTGATTGGTCTGCTCTGTAGATTTCCAGCCAGTGTTTCTGTTATCACAGTTTTTATTATCTAGCAGAGTGACTTCTCCAGTGAGAGTTGTTATTTTGGGCATTTCACAGAAGCTTTTAATGTCGCTGTGAATTTAAGAGCATGTTTGAGTCCGAACAGCATCCTTGCATCCCTCACACATGAACACACACACACACACAGACATTTGCCTGGAAGATGTAGGCCAGCACGATGTGAATAATTTAGCCTGTTCACTGACTGCAGCTTAAATATGGCTGAATTCTCTCTCTCTCTCCTTTCTTTTTTTAAAAAGTTGTTTTGTGTGGATAACCTTGCAAGCTGCATCTCTTTATTTATTTAGTAGCATTTCTTTAAGTGTTCTGTTTGTTTTGTATTAATAGTTTTTGTTTTTACTGTCTAGAATTAAGAGGTTGCATTAATACATATATCAATACATACATCATTTTATTATAATTCATTTATTTAATGTCTATTGATTGATTGTACTTTTGTATTTAATACAATTTAATTTTAGTTTTGGTAAATGGTTAAAAATACAATTTATTTGTTTGAATCTGCGTTTAATATTGCATTTACATGTCTTTTTTGTACATCCTGACAGAATTTGCTGACTTTGTGTTCTGCACTGATTTTAATGGAAAATCTATGGAATTCTACTGCATGAATTTAAATATAGTGAAACAGCTGACAGTACTAGACTCTTACTGGTCGCTAAAACTATCATCAAAATTATACTGAATATTTTGTTAATGAACACTAGGGATGGAAAACATGAATTCTAGTACATTAATTCTGCTTAAATCATTAGAGCTCAAGTTTTATGTCCATATTGGCCTGGTTATAACTTTTCATCTTTGCAGCAACCATGTTTGTTGGTTGTTTCTAGTTTTGAGAATGGCGGTTGGCATACAGGTGCAGGGAATTAGCATGGTTTTTCTGTGTCTGCTGCTCTCTGGACGTGTGTGTGTGTGTGTGTGTGTGTGTGTGTGTGTGTGTGTGTGTGTGTGTGTGTTCATTAGACCTGAGAGTGATTCCAGCCACATCCTTCTGCAGCTGCTCTCTCTGAAAGAGAGCAGTGTGTACCTCAGCCGTGAAAGACATTCTGATTAGCTCAGGTTCTGAATTAGTGTCTGATTTGCTTTTGTCCATTATTTTTTCCTTCATCTTTTTTTCACTTTACTTCATTCTCTTTTTCATTTTATCACTCTGCTGTTCATTCTCATTGTGCTCATTGTAATATTCATTCTGTAGATCTAAACTCTCCACTTGTGTGTGAGCGTGTGTGTGTGTGAGAGAGAGAGAGAGAGAGAGAGACATAACAGCGTATCAGTTGAATTCTGTATACACCAATTATTATTTTTTTATTGCGGGGGCAGTCGTAGCCTAATGATTTGAGAGTCGGACTTGTAACCCAAAGGTTGAGGGTTTGAGTCTCAGGTCCGGCAGGAATTGTGGGTGGGGGGAGTGAATAAGCAAGGCACTGAACCTCCAAACTGCTCCCCAGGCGGCACAGCAATATGGGTGTCCACTGATCTGGGTGTGTGTTCACAGTGTGTGTGTGTTCACTGTGTGTGCACTTGGATGGGTTAAATGCAGAGCACAAATTCTGAGTATGGGTCACCATACTTGGCCTCACTTCACTTATTTGTTCATAGAATGTTTGAATGTGATGTTTGAATGGTTTAGTGTGATGTTAATTTTTTATGTTTATTTATGTATTTTATTTTATTTATTTTTTTGAGGTGTTGTCCACTCGGTCCGAAATTATGCCTCAGTCTCTCTCACTCTCTATGTCCTTCCTAATAATTATGAATGCAGATGATATACATGTAATGGTTTATTATTTGTATCTATTTGTGTGATTACTGATTACCTTCAGTAAAGGTCACTGACCATCAAACTCACTGGTAATGACAATGCAAGTATAGATAGCATAAATATAAATAAATAGTGTAATGCTAGTATGTGTGATGGTACTATCTTTGTCAATGCCAGTGAGTTTGATGGTCAGTGAACTTTACTAAAGATAATTGGAGCATTGGCTGTAATGTAGGCTTGTAGCTGAGGTTGACAGTGAGGTTAAGTCACCATTCTGCCTGTGGGTTCAGCAGGACATGATTTTTCACTCTGTATCATTAGTTTCGCGTACAAAGGTTTGAAAGCACTGACCATGTCTGCAGACCATTGGGGATCTGCAAATGATTTATAAAATAAATGGTTGTCAGAACATTTCTGGTTATTATAAATGTAGATTCACTGATAATCTGATGGGTCTATAAAGGCTGAAAATGTCTGGTCTAAAATGTCCCATACTTACTGTAGTTTTTGTGTTTTCTGTTAAACATGAATAAACTGCAGTAAACACTGTAGCAATGTAATATTAAACATTATCAAGCAGACAGAAAAGCATTTCATTCATCCTGTCAGTTAATAATAAACACTGATGTGACAAATTGTGTTTAGCGTGCTTGAACTGTCATTAGGGAATATGCAAGTGCTAGCTGTGACCTTGCACTCTTCAGAATCACTCTGCCACACCATAAGTGTTGATATTTTCAGAATCGCTTTGGAGAGAGTCTTTATGGCTGAGTCTGAATCATGCATTGTGTAGCTCAGGTGTTTTGAGGTTAATCTGGTCCAACACGCTTGCCGTGGTCCCGTTGGTGTTGATGTGTGCTGTTGTATTAGGCCTGTCAGCATAACCAGGGAGACAGTAATCCAACTACGAGCTTTCTAATGGGATTACAGAGGAAAGTCATCAGCTTTACAGTGGTCTGAAGGGGGAAAGAACTTTACTCAGCATGCAAAAGACCTGCCATTCACACGTGCAATATACACACATTTACAGAATCCATCGGGAGCCTCTAAAAACTGTAACAATTAACGCTAGTTAATTTACTGACTATCTAATTTGGTTTCCACACACTACTTTTATCTTGTTTTCCTCTCACTCTTTCTCCACCTCTTAATCCCTGTTTAATTTCCCTTAATCTTGCTTTAATTCACTCACTCACTAACCCCATTCTTTCATGCTGCTCTTCTTTTTTTGCTTGTCCTTGTGACTGGTCCGCTCACTCTATTTCTCTTCTCCTTTTGCTCCATTTTCATTGCTTCCTTTCGTCACGCTGTTAATCATGTTTCTCTCTCTCCCTAGCCTTGGATGTTTTGTTATTTTTACATGCATAGTTTAACTCTTGAGAAGCACAGGCATTAATCTTCATGATGCATTTGCTCTTTGCCCTTAAATGTTTTTTCGTTACTGTCATGGATTATTGTTATAATGCATTTTTGGTTTTTGGGCTGAAAACTGCATCAGTGGGTTTTCAAGTTTGCAGACTTTTCACATCTGCTGTATTTATGTTTACAAAAATATTTACTTTCCAAGAAGCCTTTCCAGCAGGCTAGGAGGATGAAATGTGTATGTTTATATAAAGGTTTGGCATATTTAGAGCCTCTTAGTGTTGATGTTTTGACCTTTTATAAATGATTTCCCCATAGTCTAGAAGTTTAAAACATCTATATGCTCATCTCAGATACATTTATAAAATCTATATATAGAATCTGAATCAATAACAACAATAATAATATTTTTAAAAAGACCAAAAAAAATTGAATATGGTACAATACAGTAATATGGTACAATATTTACAGATGTAAAATAACAAGGGCAAGTACATCAACAATGGTAAGTACATGTTGGCCACGTTGTTTGACTTAGGTGTCCTGGAAAATTAAATCTAAATATCTCATATCATACATTTAAGTGTTTAAGCTGGTATTACATGCATTTTAACCCATATTTAATCCACACACGATAAACAATTGTTGTCTTTTTGCAACTGTAGGTCTCCTTCAGGGAAACTCCAAATGTCCATCTGTGTGTCTCAGCACAGCTGGGCCTCTGACCGGATCTCACATCTGTTTGAGTTTGAAATGTGTGCACTGCAAGATAATGCTTCAACAAAATAAAGTACTAACCTCTGCTCCTTTCTCTTCTCTTTTTTATTGTGCTCTCCATGCATATGCTGTGTACCCAGAGCACACTCAAGGTAAGACCATGACATTTTTTATTTATTTATTTTATTTTATTTTTAATTTTTTTTTTGAAGTAGATAGAAAGATAGCTAAAGTGGTTTTAAAAGAATTAGGATATGAAGATCTTGAGAATGCATGAGACCAAGTGAAATTATTAAGTTTTGATGAGGAGAGTGAAAGATGATGTTCAGCTTGTGTGTGTGTGTGTGTGTGTGTGTGTGTGAGAGAGAGAGAGAGAGAGAGAGAGAGAGAGAGAAGGTTGAATATAGAACAGAACTTTTGGAACACTGGGTTCTGTTTCTGTCCACTTGAAATGTCCCATAAGCGTTCTTGCTGATGTCATTCTGCAGTACCCCAGCACACACGCCTGCAGCACTACTCTATATATCTATTCTCTCGTTAACATTTGCATAGAAATCTGCACACCACTGTTTACACACAATCCACAGTCACACACACAAAAACATAAACCACTGAGGATATACATAAATTATATTTTTGTGTGTGTGAATAATTAGGTCGCAGGTATAGGGAGCGGGTGGATTATATTTTCTGTGCGAGTTTTGCAGGTTAATGGATTATAGAAAGAATAGAGGTCAAATAGGCAGGTCACAACAGCAGGTCACTAGATTGCTACAATGTGTGTGGGTTTACTTATGATTATATGCTATAGTTTGGTGACAACATTGGAAAAAAAATCAAAAATAAAATCTACAGAAGTCAGCATACAATAATGTATGGTATTCTATGCCATAATTTTTCTCTCTCTGTCTGTATATATACACGTACCTGTGTGTGACTACAAATGGATTCGGTGAAATCATTCCTAAATCTGAAACTAATTTTATTAGAACTTGTATGAATACAACACACAATAAGCAACTAAATAACACTGCAATACTGTACAAATCATGTACGATATAATAAATATTACAGCCTAGATTTGTAATATGTGTGTTATCAGATTGCTCTGCCTTTGCTGAGTGGATTCTCTCCTGTCTTAACATTATGCCAGCTGCATTTTCATTTCCTCTGACATGGAGTGTGAGAGTGAGGAGTGTGTGTGTGTGAGAAAGCCTTGGTTTCTTTGTTTCACAACTGGCTCACAAATGAAAATCTCCATCTGGTGGCGGATCAGTGTAATGTTTTATTGTGTGTGTTTTGGATGTATTTAAATGTGTGTATGTGTGTGCTTGCACTAGCTTTTGTATACAAAACGTTTCCACCAGTTTACACTTTAGCAGTGTTTGTCAATAAGTGATTCATTCTTTTTCAATGTGTGTTAGTGTGTCAGAATTGATTTGGTTTAATAGGTGATGACCTATTTACAGTAGCTTGCTTGCTTGCTTGCTTGTGTGTGTGTGTGTGTGTGTGTGTGTGTGTGTGTATGTGTGTTTGTTTGTTTGTTTGATTTATGTGTCATCTGTCTTTGTGAAACACCCTCTCCTCATTGCTGGTTTCTCTGAGGGTGTGCCCCCTACATCTGTGAAAAAAACCAGGCTAAATGTAAATCAATACTCGGACCTCATTGGTCGATTATTCTCTTGAGAGTCTGATAGACATAAATCTGCTTCAATCATCACTCTCACCAGCAGAGCTGTGCACAGTAACACCTCGGCCAATCAAATAGCCAGGAGCATCAAACAGAGTGTGCTTAACCAATCAGGTAATGAAATAGCTGTTGCAGTGCTTGTCAGGAGCCAATCATAGCTTTTGGTCAGTGTGAGCGGCCAGTGCATCTCTCAGCAGAAGTGGTTTCATCACATGCTGCTTTAACCTTATTACCTAAAAAGCCTATTTATGGGATTGAAATGGATTTTATTTTTCATGCACAAATAAAAACATTTTCTCTGTTTCTTTTTCTTTGTTTTTATACCGAACTCACAAACACTGAAGTACGCTGTTGCTGTTCATTCTTTTAAGCTATATGTCTGTCAATGCATATATTAAATCACTTTTTATTGTAACATTGTGTATATGATGGTGTGACATTAAAAGTGATTTTATTTATTACACATATAATTTAAAATGGATTTTTCATTTTTCTAAGCAGATATTAGAGATTGTCTGTTCCATCAATTTATATACTCTTCATATTTATATAAAATATTTATATTTACATATTTCTAAATGAAATATTTCACTGTTGTGTTTTAATAATATGCGACCCTGGACCACAAAACTATATAAGTAGCACGGATATATTTGTATCAATAGCATACATTGTATGGGTCAAAATTATCGATTTTTCTTTAATGCTAAAAATCATTAGGATGTTAAGTAAAGATCATGTTCCATTAATATATATTTTTTTAATTTCCTACAGTAAATATATCAAAACTTAATTTTTGATTAGAAAAATACATTGCTAAGAACTTCATTTGGACAACTTTAAAGGCGCTTTTCTCTTATTTTATTATTATTATTATTATTATTATTTTATTTTTTTTTTTTGCACCCTCAGATTCCAAATTTTCAAATAGTTGCATCTCAGCCAAATATTGTCCTATCCTAACAAAGCATACATCAATGGAAAGTTTATTCATTTAGCTTTCAGATGATGTATAAAAATCAATTTTAAATAAACGACCCTTATGACTGGTTTTGTGGTCCAGGGTCACATATGCCTGGTCTACATGTGTATCAGCATTAAATAATTCAAGGTTTGAATGATTTAACGCTGTTATTGAGCAGTGCGTTCTGACAGATAAAATGGGGAGTGAATTAGAGATGAATGAATTCTGGTGCAGATGTGTGTAGAGTTTATTATTATCCCTTTATTAAATGTATCAGTATTTGTTAAAGTGACGCTTTTTGAAGTGAAGGTAGTGTGCATGTACAGTACTGCATGTGTCTGGCCTGGTTATTGTCTCTTTGACTGGCAGACTCGTCCTGCCCTGTCCCATTTCCGTCAGAGCAACTATGTAAAGCAATCTGAGCACAGATTTAGAAATAAATGATTAAACTCTAGTTGGATTTAAATTCTCTCAGAGTTTCATCTTTCTCAAGATGTCGTTCACGCGTGTGTGTGTGTGTGTGTGTGTGTGTGTGTGTTTGATGCCATCTGCTTAGTTAACATTAACACATGGTGGAATTTAATTTGCTTTTGATTAAAAATGTATCAAAACCAGAATTTAATCTGAAATATTTGATTGCTTTCATCGCAATTAGAATGTGAAAGAAGAACTGAAAGACAGAGAGGGCAAAGGCATGAAATGGATTGTAAAATGTGTGTGAGCTGTGAGAGGGATGGTTTTTTTTTTCAGAAAATGGATATAAAACTTAAAATATAGCTTGTAACAGATCTAAGTGTTAGTCACAATTTCTTCCAGCTTGTCTGCTTATTAATCTTACTAACGGCTGAAGTATGTCCTTCTCCTCACAGATTTGTCTATGACATTGAGAAGGAAGCTGCATTTTTCTCTTTCTAAAACCCTGTAGTCTAGTCATATTTTGTGTGTCAGTACTAGATTTTTAGTGAAAGATTAGATCCTCTTAAAGTCACTCTCTTAATCATGAGAAAGGCACAATTTTGCAGCAGCTCCTCAACTAAGTACATACTGTCAGTGTCCTGTGGGAGTATGTCTCTCTTCTGTAGAAAAAAAAACAACAAAACAAGAACTAGTATACATACACATTTTTATACATACATTTTTTTTTTTTTTTTGTATGTACAACTACCACATATACTCATCTTCCGTAATGTGACACATTTTCTGAGTTAAACAGAATATTCAACAAGAAACATTTGTTACATTTTGCTAAAAGATTACAAAGAGAAACATTTTGGAATTTAGGAATAATATGCATCAATGAATAATTCACATTAGCACCAGGAATGTAAACTGGGTTAATTGTGATTCCATGCTGGGCTTTTTTCACTCAGAAATTGCTAGTAAATTTCACAAATTACAAAGAAACAGTCATTAAACATGGCATTTTGAAGCAGAAAGACTGAAATTGTATTTTCTTGTAAAATATACTTAATCTTTTTTTTTTTTTTTTTTTTTTTTTTTTTTGGTAGGGTGTTATTTTGATGTACTGTATTTATATCGCAAATGTCAGGTGTAGCAGTATTGTAATCTGTTGAATGTTTAATGTGCAGTAGGGTGTGTTAGCAGTGTTTTTGGCTCGCAGCAGAAGCGTGTTTGTGGGGGAGGTGACAGAAGTCAGCAGGACCGTGTCACTCTGCTGCTGTAGCAACACATCACTGCTTGAGCTGACCTGCTCTCCAGAACTTATCGTGTGTGTGTGTGAGAGAGAAAGAGAGAGAGAGAAATGCAAAGAGACATTATAATTTCATCATCCTGTCTGTCATATTAATGACTCCCTTTTAATGTTAATATTTATAAGATAGTGATGAAACACTGTGATTTATAGCTCATTTGATCAATTGTCCCTAGTATCGCCCCTCTGCCTCAATCTCACTTAAAGTAGAATGGGGTCTTGGGAAAAAGCCCCCTCCTGCTGTAATGCGGTTTCCGTGGCAACAGGCACACTCTGCAGAGTGGGTTCTGCTGCTGCCTGACAACATCGCCCCTCCCCCTTTCTCCTCTCTCTCTTTCCCAGGCACATACATACATATAATGTATGTGCCTATATAGTCATACCAACCTTTTCTCTTATAAAATCCGATAAATATGCTGATAAATATGCTGGTTTACACACCATCCTCTCTTTCTGTCTCTCTATAATTAATCAGATTACTTTTTACCGCATTTAGATATTAAAGACCCTTCCTCACACACACACACACACACTCACACACACAGTCACACACATCTAGTCACAGCCCCACCCTTGATGATATCACACACAGTATCCAACCGCCCCCTCTGGTGTTCACAATGCTTCCACGCATCCTCAGGCAATTTTTTATTTTTATTTTTTGTCATGCATGCACACACAGACACAGAAAGGTCAGATTCAACCTCTGGTTAATGAATATGCCATAGTACGACCAAATTCTGTATTATGCATTCAGTATACTTCGTTTCAATAATGTTTCTACGCATGCACGTTCAAGCGTCACAGTTTTAATGCTCTGTTATTGAACACTGAGAATTGATCCTAGACTCATTTTAGTGCAAATTAAACAGTGGTTATCGAACCTATTTACTCAGTACACCTACAGTTTATGCTGTGTTGCCTGAAACATGTTTGATTATTAGAAATAGTTACTGTAAGCTTTCCTCTTTTTTTTTTCCCCCTCCTGGTTTAATCATCATCAAGATTTTTTTACTCCAGTCTTCATTCACAGTTCCATAATAACTATACATCATGTTACATATTAACTGAAAAAGGTATAGGATGAAGTCTTACCTTATTTAATTTTACCTACTTTTTTTTCCATAATAAGTGTCTTCCACTATATTTAATCTGAGCAAAAGTAAATAAATAAATAAATAAAAAATTTGCAACTTTCACTACAAACAACCTTATTCTGATCAGGGAGACTATTTCTTTTTAATATTTGATAAAATAAAGAAAAGTGAAGTTAGTTCTGAGAAAAGATTCTGCATCATTTGGCTGAACATTTCTGCAACATGGCTGGTACTATTGTTTATTTGCTATATTACTGTATTGTCTAAGAAGGCTTGCTATTTATGTGGCCTAGTGTGATGTGCCTTCATATTTTCAGATTATGATTATTAATATTTGAAATCATTTTGAGGGAATAGAAATAGGGCATAGGAGGCTGCTAGCAAGAACCTAATCCCTGGATTACACAGAATTTGAACGTAAATTCCATCTCTATTTATCTCTCTCTATCTCTCCCTCTGTCTCGGTCACACACATCTTCAGCAAACATGCGGTGAAATATTTAGCAAGAATGCCCCACTTTTACATGATTTATTTCTCTCACATGCACACTCGTTTATAAATTGGCTCATTCATATAGAAAAACAAAGAAATGAAAAGATTATTTGTGTGTGAACTATAGTGACGATTCCAGTATTGTAAAATTCTGTGTGTATGTATGAGTTTGCATGGTGGTGGTAAAACAAACAAAAAAAAAAAATAAAACAAAAAAAAGGAAAAAAAAAAACGCTGGATTACATACTGTAAGTGAAAAAAGTCATTTGGGAGAGAGGTGTGGATAGGCTTCTTTCAGCTTGCGTTCTTTTAAAATCATGCAGCTCCAACACATGCTATGGTTTGATTCTTAGTTTAACCTTAATGCACACTCATTGTGTATGTTTAATTCTTCAAAAAGAAATCTTGTGCAGTATACAGACACTTGCTTTTATATTTTGCAATTAAATAAAATGACAATCATACTTTTTTCTTTAATATTATGACATTACTATCCAAATAATGTTTAACTGCAACACAAAAACAAACATTTTGCTCAGCACTATTCAGATGTTTTTAAATACTTTTTTTTTTTTTTTTTTGTCTGCTTGCTTGTTTTTGGTCTACAGAAAGTCTAACCAGTTTTACGGACTCTATCCTTCAATTTAAATGACATTGAAGGGGACAATTAATAACCATTTATATAGTTAGTAACTTAAAGCTGAAGTGCGTATGTTACATTCCCCTCCCGTCTAGGGGTTCACGAGGGGAAGTGGCAAAGAAAAACGCATAAAATTAGAAAGAAACTGGCAAGAACACACTTCAGTCCCCTGTCCCAGAGTGAAGACAACTCCAATCCAGATGTTTACAAATTGAGTTTTATTTACAAAAAAGAAAGGACAGGAAATTTAACATAAGGAGATAGGGAGCGATGGCTCAGGAGAGAGCAAGGCCTAAAATAACAAACAAAACCATTAGCTAACTAATTTAGGAGCCGCTAACTTACCTCAAATGCCCAAAGAAAAAAGGAAATAAACAACATAAAACTTCCCTCAACTCCTTAACTGAACCAAAAACAGTGATGACAGTAGTATACAAAGAAAAAGGCACTCTCTCCCTACAGCTTCCCTTCTAACTCACACCAATATACAGAAAAAGAATATATTATCTGCTACTTGTCTTAGGGCTTTCAACAAAGCAAAAACAGGGTCAGGTATTATCTTAAGTCACAGCTCACCACAGAAGCACTATTAGCCACTTGCTAATACACAACACAAAATCGGGGAACAGACAACAATCCACCGAGGTGTTCAGTCTGGAGCAGGGGAGAAGTGTGTCTTCTCGCAGCAAACACTGGACTGCCATCATATACTCCACTCTCAGTCACAGGCACGCTCTGATAACGAGCACCAGGTGATGGGGATTCAGCCTGAGAGGGAACAGAGTGAGAGCAGGAGAGAGAGAGACACACCAAGCACAACCCAGGGCATACAACCACACCCACACATTCGTACAAGAAAATAACAACAATACATCCAGGACGTAACAGCGTATTTTCTTTTTTAAAATACTTTCTCCCATCATAACTTAATGTGTGGTGACACCTATTCATAAGGGCAGAGTTTCTTCTCTACAGGTAAGCTTATTCATTACTAAGTTAATATGTATCTATTACACTTTATTATTATTGTAAATATTATTGTTTATTATGAAAATTAATATTATGAATTTATTTATTGTAACATTTCATATTTATTCTTAGCATCTTACATCAGCAAGAGAGTAAGAGCCAACCTTTGTAGTAATAATTAAACCTCCCTGTAGAGAAAAAAAAAATGTTTATTGATTGTTATCCTTATACTAGAAGAAATAACCTGTATTGTTTACTACACGGTAGTTAGTGCTGTTTGATTAGGCAGTGTCATCAGACCTGATTCCTCAGCAATGCAATTCTCTTTAAAAATGAGCTTTTCTCTTCTTGTATTCACAGATATTGAAATCTTAGCAAAGATTATTTATCATGTTGTATTTATTTATTGTTGGAGTTGGGGTAGTAGAACTGGGGGCATAACGAGGTGGTAGGCAAAGGTTGCTTGAAATCAATTTTTATTTATGTAATTCTGATTGGTGATATTTGGGTTGCAGAAAATACACACTTCTGCTTTAAAAGGGTTAATTGATTTACCAGGTGATTTTTTTAATGTATTTCTGCCATTAGTTCTTCAGCTAATCTTTAACAGAGACTGTTACAGAATACCAGAAGTTTACAAAATGCAAGAAAAGTGCTTAATTTTTTTTTTTTAAATTTCCACATTTGATTTGATTTGTAAGAGTTTAAAAGTAAACGGTAAACTTTATTTCTTGACTACACTAATAAAATCAAGAGACAGAGGAGAATTTGTCAAGTGACAGCTTTTCACAAGTTAATTGCAAAACTTTTGTCTAATTTAATTACATTTTATCTTACATTTTATGTCAGGTTCTAGAAATTCAAATATTAAACTGAAAATCCTGAAACCTGACATAATTCATACTCAACAGTGACTATGTTCAGCAATGTTATAAATGTTTTGCTTAGAGTGTGTTGTGATTAAAATGTCTTTATAAGGATGCAAGGCCATTGTGAGATTTTTACACATAAATTTATTTGACTGTTGTAAGTAAAAGTTATGAAAAATAGGGTGCAATTTGTTGTTAGACCGCAAATTGTTGTCTACATGAAATTGTAAGGAGTAAAACAAATGATTTTGTCTTGGTAATATAAAATAAGAGAAAAAGTAATTAGTTTCAGTAGTACTCGAATAAAGTACAAATTCCACGAATTAATACTTATATATCAGTGCAATTATTGCTCAAGTGTTTTGCACCCCTGTAGCTTTTACAGTGAATCATAAACTGCAGTTAATGTGGAGGCCACTATGTGTCACTCTTGTTCCACTAGCTGTGTTAAAGGCGTGTCTCTCCTCCTCCTCCTAATCATGACCAGCCCCCTCTCTCTCTCTTTGCTCACTCTGATTCTCACCCTCTCCTTCCTGTATCTCTTGTTTTAAACCTCTTCACCATAGAACGTCGGGTTCAGATGTAAAAAACCCGTCTAGACATGCATGGAATATTGTATGCGGATTTGGACTGGCTTTGAGGATTTTTGACGTTTGCAAAACTTCCATGCTTTTGGATTTATTGTCGCTATGGGTTTGTCCTGGGGATAGAAAAGGGATCTTTGGCTGTTTTTTCTTTTGTCTTTGGTGGACCGAAACGGATCCTTTACTCAACTGAAATTAAACTTTCATCCATTTTTGATGCCAATTTTCGGAGAAAGAGAAAAAATATGCAAACATGTTTATGTCTACACAGAGGCATTTACTAGCCTGCTTCTCATTTGCTTTGACTTGTCATTTCTTGGAGGCTGTAACCGGACAGATCTCATACAGTGTATCGGAGGAGGTGAAACAGGGAACCACAGTCGGTAATATAGCTAAAGACATTAACCTTTCAGTAAAAGATCTGCAATCCAGGGGCTTTCGCATCGTGTCAGGTTCTAAAAAGCAGTATTTTAGTGTAAATATAGAGACGGGCGCTTTGCAAGTGAGCGAAAGGATCGATCGAGAGGAGCTTTGCGCAGGCGTAATCTCGTGCTCCGTTAATCTGGAAGCCGTAGTGAACGGTCCACTACAGCTCTACCGGGTAAGAATAAACATTCTCGATATTAATGACAACTCTCCAATGTTTCCTATGAGCTCTGTAGTGATTAACGTTAGTGAAAGCACCGCGCCCGGTGTGCGCTTTCCACTGGAGAGCGCGCATGACGCAGACATTGGAGTGAATTCAGTAAAAACCTATAAGCTTACATCTAATGATTATCTCACTTTAGATGTACAAACTCATATTGATAAGACGATCTCCGCTGAGTTAGTGCTTCAGAAGGCTTTGGACAGAGAGAAGACTCCGCGACTCGAGTTCACAGTGACTGCGGTTGATGGCGGATCTCCTGCCAGGACTGGAACCGTAATGATAGAAATTAATGTGATAGATATAAATGACAACGCTCCAGTTTTTAATAAACCATTATATAAAGTCTCCATAGCCGAGCACGCGCCAATTGGCACCACAGTATCCAGACTACAGGCTCGAGATCTAGATGACGGATTGAATGCGGAGATAGTTTACTCCTTTATCAGTCGAACACCCCAAAATATTTTGGAGAAGTTTGAAATTGACGCGCAAAGTGGAGATGTCAGAATTAAGGGTGATGTTGATTATGAGGAGAACGCCGTTTTTGAAATCAGAGTTCAAGCCACCGATAAAGGTCAGGTGACTATGTCAGGTCATACTAAGCTTTTAATAGAGGTGCTAGACATTAATGATAACCCCCCAGATGTGAGTGTAACATCACTTCTTAGCCCAGTAGAGGAAAATGCGGGAAAGGGAACAGTAATTGCCCTAATGACAGTATCAGATCCAGACTCGGGTAAAAACGGAGCAGTGCGCGTTCGTCTTGCAAGTTCCAATCCATTTAAGTTACAGTCATCCTTTCACAACTACTATTCATTGGTTTTAGATGGCGTGCTGGATCGGGAAAACGTCACGGAGTATAACATTACAGTCATTGCTGAAGACGAAGGGTCACCGCCAATGTCCAGAGCTAAAGTAATACAAGTGCAGGTCTCTGATGTGAATGACAATGCGCCTCGCTTCCCAAATTCTGTAGTTTATGCATATCTGCGCGAAAACAGCAAAGTGGGCTCCATTATATCCACAGTGACGGCCTCTGACGCGGATATCATGGAGAATGCACATATAACCTATTCTTTACTGCAAAGCTCTGTTACTGGTACACCTGTTTCAACGCTCCTTAAAGTAAACTCATTGACAGGAGAGATCGAGAGCATGCAGTCGTTCAACTATGAGGAAATAAAAATGTTTGAGTTTAAAGTTGAGGCCACAGACTCCGGTGTTCCTCCGCTCAGCAGTAACGTGACTGTCAATGTTTTTATCCTGGATGAGAATGACAACAGTCCCGGGATTCTCGCGCCCTATTCCGAGCTCGGTTCCGTTAACACAGAGAACATTCCCTATTCTGCTGATGCGGGCTACTTTGTGGCCAAGATCAGGGCTGTAGATGCAGATTCTGGTTACAATGCGCTGCTGTCTTACCACATCTCTGAACCCAAAGGAAACAATCTGTTCCGAATCGGAACCAGCAGCGGGGAGATCAGGACTAAGAGGAGAATGAGTGACAATGACCTGAAAACTCACCCGTTGATCATTTTGGTTTGTGATAACGGAGAGCCCTCACTGTCAGCGACTGTGTCTATTGATGTTGTGGTTGTTGAAAGCGCAGGTGATGTCAAGACTCCATTCAGACACGCGCCGATAAAGGAGGAGAGTTTCTCGGATTTAAATCTGTATTTGCTGATCGCCATTGTGTGCGTGTCCGTCATCTTTTTCCTGAGCCTCATCAGTTTGATAGCTGTAAAATGCCACAGGACAGACAGCAGTTTGAGCAGGTACAGCGCCCCGATGATCACCACTCACCCTGACGGGAGCTGGTCTTACTCCAAATCTGCTCAGCAGTATGACGTGTGTTTTAGCTCGGACACACTGAAGAGTGACGTAGTGGTTTTCCCTGCGCCATTTCCGCCTGCAGATGCAGAACTGATCAGTATTAATGGAGGAGACACTTTTACAAGAACACAAACACTCCCTAATAAAGAGAAGGTAAGGTTTTTTTGTTTGTTTGTTTTTTTGTTTTTTAATTTCTGAGACTTAAAATGTTAAAAGTGGCTTAATGGTTAATAGTGTTTTGTTGAAGTAAACGGACTTATAGGAATTACTTAATATATTATTATTGTTTCTCGCTTTTGTGGAGCTGTCCGGGGTCCTGAACTTGTGGTCTTTTTGATGTACATCGCTGCAACTATTTCTGTTTCTCCTGTTGCTATAACTTTTTTTTTTTTTTGAAAACTTGCTTAAATGTGAAATGATAGCGATGCTGTACAACTGAATTGTTGTAATACACATTTTTTAAAATTAATTTATGATAATACTAGTGTATTAATTAGTTATGTAATGTCATCCTTGTAGTAATATTAGTGAATTTAATATTATAGAACTTCATGTTATTCGTAGTGAAATCTAGTTGAGGCTTTTAAAAAATATCTCTTGATATGAAAGATGAAAACAGAATATGCAAATGAAAAATAGTCTGTTTTGATGACGAAAATATGCCCCCATATTCCCTCATATATTGGACAAAAAAAAAGCAGAATATTTTATTATAGTATCAGTTAAATAACTGCAATCGTATATGATGATTTGTTTATGATATTTTGTGTTTTTTTATGGATCTTAATTCATAAATCCGCGTGGTGTCACTATAGTCCGTTGAATCTCGAACTGTGTACCGGGTCTGGAAGCCCCTCCCGGTTTTAGTGGGGAGGAGATTTCACAGGGTTTTGCTTCAGAGAAACTGGACATTTAAGAGACTGGACATATAAGAGAGTGTACGAAGGCCCCGTGTTTTCTCGTCGCTAAAATGGAATATTGTCTAATATTTCTTTATTCGCATTGATGAGCTCGGAATACCGTCTGTTATTTCGTGGAGCATTGCACGGGATTCATTGGATGTAATAATGTTCTCGCCGTACAGATGGGAATCTATTGTGGCCTGTATTGTGCTCGTTGTTTTAGAGTGTTGTTGGGACGCGGTATCAGGGCAGCTCTCTTACTCTGTTTCAGAGGAGGTGAATCCGGGAACATCAGTGGGAAATATCGCTAAGGATCTAAACCTTAACGTTCAGGAACTGGAGTCGCGCATGTTTCAGATCGTCACTGGATCCAAGAAAAAATATTTCGAGGTAAATCTAAAAACTGGATTTCTTTATGTAAGCGAAAGAATAGACAGAGAGGAGCTTTGTGCCAAAGCACCTAAATGTACTCTCAGTGTAGAAGCGGTTATCAACAATCCACTTAAGCTTTATCAAATAGAAATTAATATTGTGGATATAAACGACAATGCCCCATCTTTTAGTGCTAAAACTCAGTATTTAGACGTCGCCGAGAACACTTCACCAGGCGTAAGATTTCCTCTTTCTTATGCGTCGGATGCGGATGTAGGAAAAAATACTGTGAGCACATATAAATTAAGCCAAAATGAGTATTTTTCTTTAGCTGTGCACAAAGGAGGAGAGCAGAGTGTCTCTGCCGAGCTAGTTCTGCAAAAAGCGTTAGACCGAGAGAAACAGCCTGTTATCCAGCTCACGCTTACCGCTGCAGACGGAGGAAATCCACCAAGATCAGGCACGTCTCAGATAATTATTAGAGTTTTAGATATTAATGATAACGCTCCTGAATTTAGTCGCCCTTTGTACAAAACTAGTCTTGTTGAAAACGTGCCAATTGGTACCACTGTGATAATTATAAACGCAACAGACAAAGATGAGGGAACAAATAATGAGATCGTTTACTCACTTAGAGAGACAGATCAAGATCACATTTTAGACATTTTTCAAATTGACCCGAATACTGGTGTTATCACAGTTAAAGGCAATATAGATTTCGAGAAAAACAATGCATTTGAGATCCGCGCACAGGCCAGTGATAAAGGACAGCCTCCGATGTCCACGCACTGCAAAGTCCTGGTGGAGGTGCTGGATATTAACGACAATGAGCCAGAGATAACTGTGACGTCTCTCCTCGGTACAGTGAAAGAGGACGCCAGTATCGGCACTGCTGTCGCTCTCGTGTCAGTGATTGACAGGGACGGCGGCAAAAACGGTATGGTTAATTGTGTTGTATCTAACAAAGTGCCTTTTAAACTTGAGACGAATTACAAAAATTATTATTCTCTAGTGGTAGATGGACCTCTAGACAGAGAGCGCGCGTCTGAGTATAACGTGACTATCACAGCTACTGATGAAGGCACTCCGCCTCTCTCTAGCACCAGTGTCATTACTGTACACGTTTCTGATGTGAATGACAACGCGCCGCGCTTTCCAGAGCCCGTCATTAATGTTTATGTGCAAGAGAACAGTCAGACTGGAGCTGTTATTCATACAGTATCTGCTTTTGATCCTGATGTAGGTGATAATGCTCGGATAACATATTCTTTACTAGAAAGCTCGAAAAGCAGCCCAGTAACATCCATGATCAACATAAACTCTGACAGTGGGGATATACACAGTTTACAGACGTTTAACTATGAGGAGACAAAAACGTTTGAGTTTAAAGTTCAGGCCACAGACTCTGGTGTTCCTCCGCTCAGCAGTAACGTGACTGTCAATGTTTTTATCCTGGATGAGAATGACAACAGTCCCGGGATTCTCGCGCCCTATTCCGAGCTCGGTTCCGTTAACACAGAGAACATTCCCTATTCTGCTGATGCGGGCTACTTTGTGGCCAAGATCAGGGCTGTAGATGCAGATTCTGGGAACAATGCGCTGCTGTCTTACCACATCTCTGAACCCAAAGGAAACAATCTGTTCCGAATCGGAACCAGCAGCGGGGAGATCAGGACTAAGAGGAGAATGAGTGACAATGACCTGAAAACTCACCCGCTGGTCATTTTGGTTTGTGATAACGGAGAGCCCTCACTGTCAGCGACTGTGTCTATTGATGTTGTGGTTGTTGAGAGCGCAGGTGATGTCAAGACTCCATTCAGACACGCGCCGATAAAGGAGGAGAGTTTCTCGGATTTAAATCTGTATTTGCTGATCGCCATTGTGTGCGTGTCCGTCATCTTTTTCCTGAGTCTCATCAGTTTGATAGCTGTAAAATGCCACAGGACAGACAGCAGTTTGAGCAGGTACAGCGCCCCGATGATCACCACTCACCCTGACGGGAGCTGGTCTTACTCCAAATCTACTCAGCAGTATGACGTGTGTTTTAGCTCGGACACACTGAAGAGTGACGTAGTGGTTTTCCCTGCTCCATTTCCGCCTGGAGATGCAGAACTGATCAGTATTAATGGAGGAGACACTTTTACAAGAACACAAACACTTCCTAATAAAGAGAAGGTAAGGCACTGAAGGATTTTAATTGCGATTATTTATTTTCGTTTTGTAAAATTAGTGTGACTTCTGGTGTTTCCTCTCTTTGACCTCTTTTTTTATTGACAGACTATTACAAGTTTCTGAGACTTAAAATGTTGAAAGTGGTTAAATGGTTCTGTTTGTTTATTTATTATTATTTTTTTTAATTTATTTATTTAGTTTTGCTGAAGTAAAGAGACTTATTGCAATTGCTTAATATATTGTCATTGGTACACAAAACCAACTTTTAGCGCTTTTGTGGCGCTGTCCGTGGTTCTGAACAGGTCGTGGTCTTTTTGATGAACATCGCTGCAATTATGTTTCTCCTGTTTACTAATGGTACATTATTTATTGTGGTAAATGTGAAATGATAGCTATACTGTACGAATGAATACTTATAATGCGCATAATTTTAAATTAATTTATGATAGTACTTATATATTTATTACTTTATTAATTTAGTTATACAAAGTCATCCTTGCAGTAATCTAAGGGAGTTGGATATTAGAACTGCATGTTTCTCATAGTGAAATCTAGTTAAGTCTTAAATATATCTCTTGAGATGAAAGATGAATACAGAAAATGCTAATGCAAGCTAGTTTTTGTTTTGATGACGAAAATGCCCCCATATACTCTCATATATTTAACACACCGAAGAATCTAAATATTTTCCTATAGAATTAGTTAAAAAATTACCAATAACTGCACTTCGGTATGATGATCTATTTGTGATATTATTAAGGTTTTTGGTGGATCTTAATTCATAAATCCGCGTGGTGTCACTATAGTCCGTTGAATCTCGAACTGTGTGCCGGGTCTGGAAGCCCCTCCCGGTTTTAGTGGGGAGGAGATTTCACAGGGCTTTGTTTCAGAGAGACTGGACATATAAGAGACTGGACATATAAGAGAGTGTAGGAAGGCAACGTGTTTTCTCGTCACTAAAATGGAATATTGTCTAATATTTCTTTATTCACATTGATGAACTCGGAAAACCGTCTGTTATTTCGTGGAGCATTGTACGGGATTCATTGGATGTAATAATGTTCTCGCCATACAGAAGGAAATCTATTGTGGCCTGTATTGTGCTCGTTGTTTTAGAGTGTTGTTGGGACGCGGTATCAGGGCAGCTCTCTTATTCTGTTTCAGAGGAGGTGAATCCGGGAACATCAGTGGGAAATATCGCTAAGGATCTAAACCTTAACGTTCAGGAACTGGAGTCGCGCATGTTTCAGATTGTCACGGGATCCAAGAAAAAATATTTCGAGGTAAATATAAAAACTGGATTTCTTTATGTGAGCGAAAGAATAGACAGAGAGGAGCTTTGCGCCAAAGCACCTAAATGTACTCTCAGTGTAGAAGCGGTTATCAACAATCCACTGAAGCTTTATCAAATAGAAATTAATATTCTGGATGTAAACGACAATTCTCCGTCTTTTAGCGAGAAATCACAAACCTTAAACATTGCGGAAAGCACCCTGCCTGGTGTTAGATTCTCTCTCCATCACGCTACAGACGCAGATGTTGGGAAAAATTCAATAAACACTTACAAGCTTAGTTCGAACGAGTATTTTTCATTAGCTGTGCACAAAGGAGGAGATCAGAGTGTGTCTGCTGAGTTAGTGCTGCAGAAATCTTTAGATCGAGAGAAACAGCCTGTGATCCAACTCACATTGACCGCTGTAGACGGAGGAACACCCTCTAAAACAGGCACATCTCTTATAATTATTAAAGTTTTAGATATTAATGATAATACTCCCGTTTTTAGTAAGCCGTTGTATAAAACAACCGTTTTTGAAAATGTGGCTATTGGAACGACAATTGTGGTGTTAAATGCGACAGACCTGGATGAAGGTACTAATAGCGATATTGTTTATTCTATAACAAAAAGAGATCAGAATAAAATCCTACAGATTTTTGATACTGACCCGAATACTGGTGCTATCACAGTTAAAGGCAATATAGATTTCGAGGAGAACAATGCATTTGAGATCCGCGCACAGGCCAGTGATAAAGGACAGCCTCCGATGTCCACGCACTGCAAAGTCCTGGTGGAGGTGCTGGATATTAACGACAATGAGCCAGAGATAACTGTGACGTCTCTCCTCGGTACAGTGAAAGAGGACGCCAGTATCGGCACTGCTGTAGCTCTCGTGTCAGTGATTGACAGGGACGGCGGCAAAAACGGTATGGTTAATTGTGTTGTATCTAACAAAGTGCCTTTTAAACTTGAGACGAATTACAAAAATTATTATTCTCTAGTAGTGGATGGACCTCTAGACAGAGAGCGCGCATCTGAGTATAACGTGACTATCACAGCTACTGATGAAGGCACTCCGCCTCTCTCTAGCACCAGTGTCATTACTGTACACGCTTCTGATGTGAATGACAACGCGCCGCGCTTTCCAGAGCCCGTCATTAATGTTTATGTGAAAGAGAACAGTCAGACTGGAGCTGTTATTCATAAGGTATCTGCTTTTGATCCTGATGTAGGTGATAATGCTCGGATAACATATTCTTTACTAGAAAGCTCGAAAAGCGGCCCAGTAACATCCATGATCAACATAAACTCTGATAGTGGAGATATACACAGTTTACAGTCGTTTAACTATGAAGAGACAAAAACGTTTGAGTTTAAAATTCAGGCCACAGACTCTGGTGTTCCTCCGCTCAGCAGTAACGTGACTGTCAATGTTTTTATCCTGGATGAGAATGACAACAGTCCCGGGATTCTCGCGCCCTATTCCGAGCTCGGTTCCGTTAACACAGAGAACATTCCCTATTCTGCTGATGCGGGCTACTTTGTGGCCAAGATCAGGGCTGTAGATGCAGATTCTGGGTACAATGCGCTTCTGTCTTACCACATCTCTGAACCCAAAGGAAACAATCTTTTCCGAATCGGAACCAGCAGCGGGGAGATCAGGACTAAGAGGAGAATGAGTGACAATGACCTGAAAACTCACCCGCTGGTCATTTTGGTTTGTGATAACGGAGAGCCCTCACTGTCAGCGACTGTGTCTATTGATGTTGTGGTTGTTGAGAGCACAGGTGATGTCAAGACTCCATTCAGACACGCGCCGATAAAGGAGGAGAGTTTCTCGGATTTAAATCTGTATTTGCTGATCGCCATTGTGTGCGTGTCCGTCATCTTTTTCCTGAGCCTCATCAGTTTGATAGCTGTAAAATGCCACAGGACAGACAGCAGTTTGAGCAGGTACAGCGCCCCGATGATCACCACTCACCCTGACGGGAGCTGGTCTTACTCCAAATCTACTCAGCAGTATGACGTGTGTTTTAGCTCCGACACACTGAAGAGTGACGTAATGGTTTTTCCTGCGCCATTTCCGCCTGCAGATGCAGAACTGATCAGTATTAATGAAGGAGACACTTTTACAAGAACACAAACACTTCCTACTAAAGAAAAGGTAAGAGACTGAGGGATTTCCATTTCTTTCTTTCTTTTTATTTATTTATTTATTTTTTTTTTTGGTTTTTTTTTGTTTTGTTTTGTTTTGTGGCACTTAATGGGACTTCTAGTGTTTCCTTTCGTTTACCTGTGCACTAGTTGGGAAAAAAAGACTGTTCTAACTAAAATGTAAAAAGTGGCTTAATGGTTAACAGTATTTTTTCCTAAGCAGACAGACTTGTAGTAATCGCTTAATGTATTGTGATATATTAAAAACGGAACGTTCGTGGTTTGGTGGAGCTGTCCATGGTTCTGAACTGGTCGTGCCTTTTGATATGAACATGATACGTCTGTTTCCCTTTATCTGATATTAACTGTAACATTTATTCATTTATTTATTTATTTGTTTGTTTGTTTTATTTTATTTAGAAAATAAGCTGTTTGTATTTTAAACTTGCTTAAATAGGGAAATGATAACGATTCTGTACAAATGAATAATTGTAATACATTTAATTTTAAAGTACTATAAATGTATGTATTAATTTTATCATTTAGTTATGTAAAATCATTCTTGTAGTAATCTAAGGAAATTGGATGTTAAAGAACAGCAAGTTGCTCATAAGGAAATCTGGTAAAATCATTTAAAAGTATCTCTTGATGTGAAAGATGAATACGGAACATACAAATGCAAGATAATTTCTATTTTGATTACGAAAATGCCCCCATATCTTCAGATATACTGGACACACCGGAAAATCTGAATCTTTTCTTACAGTAGTTAAAATTACAAATAACTGTGATCGGATATGCTGATCTGTTTGTGGTAATTTTAGGGGTTTTATGAATATTTATTCATAAATCCGCGTGGTGTCACTATAGTCCGTTGAATCTCGAACTGTGTACCGGGTCTGGAAGCCCCTCCCGGTTTTAGTGGGGAGGAGATTTCACAGGGCTTTGTTTCAGAGAAACTGGACATATAAGAGGCTGGACGTATAAGAGAGTGTAGGAAAGCCCCGTATTTTCTCGTCGCTAAAATGGAATATTGTCTAATATTTCTTTATTCGCATTGATGAACTCGGAATACCGTCTGTTATTTCGTGGATCATAGCACGGGATTCATTGGATGTAATAATGTTCTCGCCGTACAGATGGGAATCTATTGTGGCCTGTATTGTGCTCGTTGTTTTAGAGTGTTGTTGGGACGCGGTATCAGGGCAGCTCTCTTACTCTGTTTCAGAGGAGATGAATCCGGGAACATCAGTGGGAAATATCGCTAAGGATCTAAACATTAACGTTCAGGAACTGGAGTCGCGCATGTTTCAGATCGTCACTGGATCCAAGAAAACATATTTCGAGGTAAATCTAAAAACTGGATTTCTTTATGTGAGCGAAAGAATAGACAGAGAGGAGCTTTGTGCCAAAGCACCTAAATGTACTCTCAGTGTAGAAGCGGTTATCAACAATCCACTGAAGCTTTATCAAATAGAAATTAATATTCTGGATGTAAACGACAATTCTCCGTCTTTTAGCGAGAAATCACAAACGTTAGACATTGCGGAAAGCACCCTGCCTGGTGTTAGATTCTCTCTCCATCACGCTACAGACGCAGATGTTGGGAAAAATTCAATAAACACTTACAAGCTTAGTTCGAACGAGTATTTTTCATTAGCTGTGCACAAAGGAGGAGATCAGAGTGTGTCTGCTGAGTTAGTGCTGCAGAAATCTTTAGATCGAGAGAAACAGCCTGTGATCCAACTCACATTGACCGCTGTAGACGGAGGAACACCCTCTAAAACAGGCACATCTCTTATAATTATTAAAGTTTTGGATAATAACGATAATACTCCCGTTTTTAGTAAGCCGTTGTATAAAACAACCGTTTTTGAAAATGTGGCTATTGGAACGACAATTGTGGTGTTAAATGCGACAGACCTGGATGAAGGTACTAATAGCGATATTGTTTATTCTATAATTAAAAGAGATCAGAATAAAATCCTACAGATTTTTGATATCGACCCGAATACTGGTGTTATCACAGTTAAAGGCAATATAGATTTCGAGGAGAACAATTCATTTGAGATCCGCGCACAGGCCAGTGATAAAGGACAGCCTCCGATGTCCACGCACTGCAAAGTCCTGGTGGAGGTGCTGGATATTAACGACAATGAGCCAGAGATAACTGTGACGTCTCTCCTCGGTACAGTGAAAGAGGACGCCAGTATCGGCACTGCTGTAGCTCTCGTGTCAGTGATTGACAGGGACGGCGGCAAAAACGGTATGGTTAATTGTGTTGTATCTAACAAAGTGCCTTTTAAACTTGAGACGAATTACAAAAATTATTATTCTCTAGTGGTAGATGGACCTCTAGACAGAGAGCGCGCATCTGAGTATAACGTGACTATCACAGCTACAGATGAAGGCACTCCGCCTCTCTCTAGCACCAGTGTCATTACTGTACACGTTTCTGATGTGAATGACAACGCGCCGCGCTTTCCAGAGCCCGTCATTAATGTTTATGTGAAAGAGAACAGTCAGATTGGAGCTGTTATTCATAAGGTATCTGCTTTTGATCCTGATGTAGGTGATAATGCTCGGATAACATATTCTTTACTAGAAAGCTCGAAAAGAAGCCCAGTAACATCCATGATCAACATAAACTCTGACAGTGGAGATATACACAGTTTACAGTCGTTTAACTATGAGGAGACAAAAACGTTTGAGTTTAAAGTTGAAGCCACAGACTCTGGTGTTCCTCCGCTCAGCAGTAACGTGACTGTCAATGTTTTTATCCTGGATGAGAATGACAACAGTCCCGGGATTCTCGCGCCCTATTCCGAGCTCGGTTCCGTTAACACAGAGAACATTCCCTATTCTGCTGATGCGGGCTACTTTGTGGCCAAGATCAGGGCTGTAGATGCAGATTCTGGGTACAATGCGCTGCTGTCTTACCACATCTCTGAACCCAAAGGAAACAATCTGTTCCGAATCGGAACCAGCAGCGGGGAGATCAGGACTAAGAGGAGAATGAGTGACAATGACCTGAAAACTCACCCGCTGGTCATTTTGGTTTGTGATAACGGAGAGCCCTCACTGTCAGCGACTGTGTCTATTGATGTTGTGGTTGTTGAGAGCACAGGTGATGTCAAGACTCCATTCAGACACGCGCCGATAAAGGAGAAGAGTTTCTCGGATTTAAATCTGTATTTGCTGATCGCCATTGTGTGCGTGTCCGTCATCTTTTTACTGAGTCTCATCAGTTTGATTGCTGTAAAATGCCACAGGACAGACAGCAGTTTGAGCAGGTACAGCGCCCCGATGATCACCACTCACCCTGACGGGAGCTGGTCTTACTCCAAATCTACTCAGCAGTATGACGTGTGTTTTAGCTCAGACACACTGAAGAGTGATGTAGTGGTTTTCCCTGCGCCATTTCCGCCTGCAGATGCAGAACTGATCAGTATTAATGGAGGAGACACTTTTACAAGAACACAAACACTTCCTACTAAAGAAAAGGTAAGAGACTGAAGGATTTCCATTTCAATTTTTTTGTTTTTGTTTTGTGGCACTTAATGGGACTTCTAGTGTTTCCTCTCGTTTACCTGTGCTCTAGTTTGAAAAAAGACTGTTCTAACTAAAATGTTAAAAGTAGCTTAATGGTTAACAGTATTTTTTCCTAAGCAGACAGACTTGTAGTAATCACTTAATGTATTGTGATATATTAAAAACGGAACGTTCGTGGTTTGGTGGAGCTGTCCATGGTTCTGAACTGGTCGTGCCTTTTGATATGAACATGATACGTCTGTTTCCCTTTATCTAATATTAACTGTAACATTCATTTATTTATTTATTTATTTAATTTAGAAAATGAGCTGTTTGTATTTTAAACTTGCTTAAATAGGGAAATGATAACGATTCTGTACAAATGAATAATTGTAATACGCTTAATTTTAAAGTACTATAAAAGTATGTATTAATTTTATCATTTAGTTATGTAAAATCATTCTTGCAGTAATCTAAGGAAATTGGATGTTAAAGAACAGCAAGTTGCTCATAAGGAAATCTGGTAAAATCATTTAAAAGTATCTCTTGATGTGAAAGATGAATACGGAACATACAAATGCAAAATAATTTCTATTTTAATTACAAAAATGCCCCCATATCTTCAGATATATTGGACACACCGGAAAATCTGAATCTTTTCTTACAGTAGTTAAATTTACAAATCACTGCGATCGGATATGATGATCTGTTTGTGGTAATTTTAGGGGTTTTATGGATATTTATTCATAAATCCGCGTGGTGTCACTATAGTCCGTTGAATCTCGAACTGTGTACCGGGTCTGGAAGCCCCTCCCGGTTTTAGTGGGGAGGAGATTTCACAGGGCTTTGTTTCAGAGAAACTGGACATATAAGAGGCTGGACGTATAAGAGAGTGTACGAAGGCCCCGTGTTTTCTCGTCGCTAAAATGGAATATTGTCTAATATTTCTTTATTCGCATTGATGAGCTCGGAATACCGTCTGTTATTTCGTGGATCATTGCACGGGATTCATTGGATGTAATAATGTTCTCGCCGTACAGATGGGAATCTATTGTGGCCTGTATTGTGCTCGTTGTTTTAGAGTGTTGTTGGGACGCGGTATCAGGGCAGCTCTCTTACTCTGTTTCAGAGGAGATGAATCCGGGAACATCAGTGGGAAATATCGCTAAGGATCTAAACCTTAATGTTCAGGAACTGGAGTCGCGCATGTTTCAGATTGTCACGGGATCCAAGAAAACATATTTCGAGGTAAATATAAAAACTGGATTTCTTTATGTGACCGAAAAAATAGATAGAGAGGAGCTTTGTGCCAAAGCACCTAAATGTACTCTCAGTGTAGAAGCGGTTATCAACAATCCACTGAAGCTTTATCAAATGGAAATTAATATTCTGGATGTTAATGACAATTCTCCATCTTTCAGCGAGAAATCACAAACCCTAGACATTGCGGAGAACACACTGCCTGGTGTTAGATTTCCTCTCCATCACGCTACAGACGCAGACCTTGGGAAAAATTCAATAAACACTTACAAGCTTAGTTCGAACGAGTATTTTTCATTAGCTGTGCACAAAGGAGGAGATCAGAGTGTGTCTGCTGAGTTAGTGCTGCAGAAATCTTTAGATCGAGAGAAACAGCCTGTGATCCAACTCACATTGACCGCTGTAGACGGAGGAACACCCTCTAAAACAGGCACATCTCTTATAATTATTAAAGTTTTAGATATTAATGATAATGCTCCGGCTTTCAGTAAGCCGTTGTATAAAACAACCGTTTTTGAAAATGTGGCTATTGGAACGACAATTGTGGTGTTAAATGCGACAGACCTGGATGAAGGTACTAATAGCGATATTGTTTATTCTATAATTAAAAGAGATCAGAATAATATCCTACAGATTTTTGATATCGACCCGAATACTGGTGTTATCACAGTTAAAGGCAATATAGATTTCGAGGAAAACAATGCATTTGAGATCCGCGCACAGGCCAGTGATAAAGGACAGCCTCCGATGTCCACGCACTGCAAAGTCCTGGTGGAGGTGCTGGATATTAACGACAATGAGCCAGAGATAACTGTGACGTCTCTCCTCGGTACAGTGAAAGAGGACGCCAGTATCGGCACTGCTGTCGCTCTCGTGTCAGTGATTGATAGGGACGGCGGCAAAAACGGTATGGTTAATTGTGTTGTATCTAACAAAGTGCCTTTTAAACTTGAGACGAATTACAAAAATTATTATTCTCTAGTAGTGGATGGACCTCTAGACAGAGAGCGCGCATCTGAGTATAACGTGACTATCACAGCTACTGATGAAGGGACTCCGCCTCTCTCTAGCACCAGTGTCATTACTGTACACGTTTCTGATGTGAATGACAACGCGCCGCGCTTTCCAGAGCCCGTCATTAATGTTTATGTGAAAGAGAACAGTCAGACTGGAGCTGTTATTCATACAGTATCTGCTTTTGATCCTGATGTAGGTGATAATGCTCTGATAACATATTCTTTACTAGAAAGCTCGAAAAGCGGCCCAGTAACATCCATGATCAACATAAACTCTGACAGTGGAGATATACACAGTTTACAGTCGTTTAACTATGAGGAGACAAAAACGTTTGAGTTTAAAGTTCAGGCCACAGACTCTGGTGTTCCTCCGCTCAGCAGTAACGTGACTGTCAATGTTTTTATCCTGGATGAGAATGACAACAGTCCCGGGATTCTCGCGCCCTATTCCGAGCTCGGTTCCGTTAACACAGAGAACATTCCCTATTCTGCTGATGCGGGCTACTTTGTGGCCAAGATCAGGGCTGTAGATGCAGATTCTGGGTACAATGCGCTGCTGTCTTACCACATCTCTGAACCCAAAGGAAACAATCTGTTCCGAATCGGAACCAGCAGCGGGGAGATCAGGACTAAGAGGAGAATGAGTGACAATGACCTGAAAACTCACCCGTTGATCATTTTGGTTTGTGATAACGGAGAGCCCTCACTGTCAGCGACTGTGTCTATTGATGTTGTGGTTGTTGAGAGCACAGGTGATGTCAAGACTCCATTCAGACACGCGCCGATAAAGGAGGAGAGTTTCTCGGATTTAAATCTGTATTTGCTGATCGCCATTGTGTGCGTGTCCGTCATCTTTTTCCTGAGCCTCATCAGTTTGATAGCTGTAAAATGCCACAGGACAGACAGCAGTTTGAGCAGGTACAGCGCCCCGATGATCACCACTCACCCTGACGGGAGCTGGTCTTACTCCAAATCTGCTCAGCAGTATGACGTGTGTTTTAGCTCCGACACACTGAAGAGTGACGTAGTGGTTTTCCCTGCGCCATTTCCGCCTGCAGATGCAGAACTGATCAGTATTAATGGAGGAGACACTTTTACAAGAACACAAACACTCCCTAATAAAGAGAAGGTAAGACTCGTTTCTCGAAGCGCAGATGTGTGTGTGTAGTTTCAACCCGATCTCATGAAAGTGCGTATAAATAGTACGCCAAACAAAAACAAAAACTCGTGGAATTGATATGCAAAGATTGACTTTGGCGTGTATATGATACGCAATGGGTATAAGATATGTTTGTGGGGTAGATACGTATCATATGTACGCAAAAACTGCGTATCATATGCACGCCAACAAATTTCGTATCATATGCACGCGAAAACTGCTTATTATATGCACGCTAAACACGTGCGTATCATATTCATGTCAAAGTCCATTTTTGCGTATCATTACCACGAGTTTTTGTTTTTATTTGGCTTACTATTTATGCGCATTTTTATGAGACCGGACTCGTAGTTTTTATATAGAATTTTACATCACATTTTAGGTTATGGGCTTAATAAACCAAAAGCTCGATTTTAGAGTTTGTTTTATTGTGTATATTGTCAACAATATATTATTATTATTATTATTATTATTATTATTATTATTATTATTATTATTATTTAATTTTTTTTTATCGCGAATGCATAATTTCGCCCTTTATTTATTTATTTATTTATTTTATTTAATTTAATTTAAACCGTGATCAGCTGAATCTGCTGTTTATTTCGTGATGTTGAAAGTTACTTCAAGAGCGCTATAATGGTTATTATTATTATTGCCATTTTTACTAAGAATAAGCTTTTCCTTAACAATATGTATTGTATTGTATTGCTATGCTTCTATTGGGCTATTATTCAGATTTGATCCATTGTATAGGCCTAACATGTTTTCACAGTATCTTAGATTATCTGATGGCGATCAGTGGCGTCTTATATTTATCAATATCTGGTTGATTGTTTTCTACGTTATCTTTTCAATATGTTGTATATGTTTGAAGTCAGAAAATGCTGGGTGTTTTCAAGTATTGAACATGTTTGTCCGCACGGTGGGTGTCAGTGGCTACCCATGTAAGTTTTCTTGTGTCTCTGTAAAGCTCCTCCTTTCGTTGGGCAGGGATCCTCGCCTCGTCAGAGGTCTTTGTTCGAGAGGACAGGGCCGCCTTGGAGTTGCTATCGCGGTGTCTTTGCGAAAGCAGTAAGCCTGTTATGGAATATGTGACTGATATTTTTTATTAACCTGAGGAAATATGGACGTAACAAATCACTGCTGCAGCTTTAAGTGGATTTTTATTGTGTTTTTCTTTAATAACTGGAATTATGCAAACGGGCAGATTGTGTATTCTGTGTCGGAGGAGGTGAACACCGGGACCACGGTAGGAAATTTAGCAAAGGATCTAAACTTGAATGTACAAGACCTTGAGAGGAGAGGATTTCAGATCGTCACAGGTTCAAACAAAAGATATTTTGATCTACATGCAAAGAATGGGATTCTCTTTGTTAGAGAAAGGATAGATCGAGAGGAGCTGTGCGGTAGGAGCTCTAAATGCGCTTTAGAGTTGGAGGCCATTGTTAGTGCGTCGATGAACATATACAGATTCGAGGTAAATATTTTAGATGTTAATGACAATGCACCGATATTTCGCAGCTCAAAATTGTATCTTAATATTTCTGAACAGACATATCCTGGGCAGAGATTTACATTACCAAGTGCATTCGATCTCGATGTTGGAGTTAATTCGATAAAAAGCTATAAACTGAGTCCGAATGAGCACTTTTCTTTGGATGTGCAAAGCGGAGGAGATCAGAGTCTATCTGCTGAATTAGTGCTGCAGAAAGCTTTAGATCGAGAGAAACAGCCTGCTATCCAGCTCACATTGACCGCTGTAGACGGAGGAAAACCTCCGAAATCTGGTACGACACAAATAATAGTTAATGTAGTAGATGTGAACGATAATATTCCTGTGTTCGACAAGCCGCTTTATAAAGTACAGATACCAGAAAATTCACCGCCTGGTGCCTCCGTGATCACAGTGAACGCAAAAGATGCAGACGAGGGTCTGAATGGTGAAGTCATATACTCCTTTATAAATCATGATAATGATAACAGTGTAAATGCTTTCTCTATCAGTCCAGTTACTGGTGAGATAACCATAAAGGGTCCTATAGATTATGAAGAAACTGCTGCAATTGAGATTCGTATTCAGGCCGAGGATAAAGGTCCAAATCCACGAGCATCACATTGTAAGGTCTTAGTCGAAGTAATTGACTTAAATGATAACGTACCAGGAATAAGCGTAATGTCTTTGGTTAATGAAGTGAGAGAGGATTCGTCTCCAGGTACAATGGTGGGATTAATCACAGTAAAAGATGGCGACGCTGGTAAAAATGGTGTTGTGCAGCTCAAAATAAAGGACTCAGTGCAATTTAGCTTAGAGAATACTTACAAAAACAGATATTCGTTAATGGTTAACGGTCCGCTGGACAGAGAGCGCGCATCTGAGTATAACGTGACTATCACAGCTACTGATGAAGGCACTCCGCCTCTCTCTAGCACCAGTGTCATTACTGTACACGTTTCTGATGTGAATGACAACGCGCCGCGCTTTCCAGAGCCCGTCATTAATGTTTATGTGAAAGAGAACAGTCAGACTGGAGCTGTTATTCATACAGTATCTGCTTTTGATCCTGATGTAGGTGATAATGCTCGGATAACATATTCTTTACTAGAAAGCTCGAAAAGCGGCCCAGTAACATCCATGATCAACATAAACTCTGACAGTGGAGATATACACAGTTTACAGTCGTTTAACTATGAGGAGACAAAAAGGTTTGAGTTTAAAGTTCAGGCCACAGACTCCGGTGTTCCTCCGCTCAGCAGTAACGTGACTGTCAATGTTTTTATCCTGGATGAGAATGACAACAGTCCCGGGATTCTCGCGCCCTATTCCGAGCTCGGTTCCGTTAACACAGAGAACATTCCCTATTCTGCTGATGCGGGCTACTTTGTGGCCAAGATCAGGGCTGTAGATGCAGATTCTGGTTACAATGCGCTTCTGTCTTACCACATCTCTGAACCCAAAGGAAACAATCTGTTCCGAATCGGAACCAGCAGCGGGGAGATCAGGACTAAGAGGAGAATGAGTGACAATGACCTGAAAACTCACCCGCTGGTCATTTTGGTTTGTGATAACGGAGAGCCCTCACTGTCAGCGACTGTGTCTATTGATGTTGTGGTTGTTGAGAGCGCAGGTGATGTCAAGACTCCATTCAGACACGCGCCGATAAAGGAGGAGAGTTTCTCGGATTTAAATCTGTATTTGCTGATCGCCATTGTGTGCGTGTCCGTCATCTTTTTCCTGAGCCTCATCAGTTTGATAGCTGTAAAATGCCACAGGACAGACAGCAGTTTGAGCAGGTACTGCGCCCCGATGATCACCACTCACCCTGACGGGAGCTGGTCTTACTCCAAATCTACTCAGCAGTATGACGTGTGTTTTAGCTCCGACACACTGAAGAGTGACGTAGTGGTTTTCCCTGCGCCATTTCCGCCTGCAGATGCAGAACTGATCAGTATTAATGGAGGAGACACTTTTACAAGAACACAAACACTCCCTAATAAAGAAAAGGTAAGATAAGAGATTACATATTTTGTTTTATTGGTGAATTGAGTCTTACGATTTTGAGCTACATATCTAATTGGTATTCTCTCCGTTGTCTTGATTATTTAATATTTTGTTTTATAGTTACAATATATTGTAGTTTTTAGTTTAGAATGCACATGAAACACGATAGACATGGTGGACATTGCATTGTTCTGTATTGTTTATTGTTGGTATAACTGGCGCTCTTCGTGGTGCTGAACACTTCGTATCCAAAGGTAACTGTTATTTGTCCTGTCGTATAACACATGTAAAGCGTTTTTATCTTGGAACTGAAGATTTCATATCATTATGCAATACAGACAATCAATCAATCATTCTACATTTTTCGTACGAGGTGATAAATTTAGCTGAATGTAAACTGTTTTATGTAAGAGGTTTGCAGAGCAAACTTTCTCTTTACACGCATCATTTTTTTAAGCCCCTATTAGTCTACGTTAATTTGCCTTCGCTTCCCGTCCGTTGTTCTGCTTTTTGTGTCTCTTAGTGCTGTTTGAGTAATTCTTTCACTGATATTTTCAACATTTTGTTTATTTGCCATTCATCTGAAATAGTTTGGAACTTGGAAAAATATATATCAAATAGTTTTTCCTATCTATCTATCTATCTATCTATCTATCTATCTATCTATCTGGTTGGTTGAAAACAATGTTTTGCTTTCTTGATGTGATGCTCAGTTTTGACCGCGCGATGTCAGTATCTGCCTGTTGTTTGAGCATTCCTGACAAGATGAGGCTCCTCCTATTTTTCTTGTTCTGTCTTCCTGGATAAGGGCTTTTGTTAGTCGTGCGCCATTGTTCTCGGAAACAGTCCACTCTTGGATTTAGCAGAAAACGTTTTACAGTCATGCGGGAGAATTTCGGTGATCTAACATACACGGCAATGGTTTGGTAAAAATGGCTTCAACAGAGGGACATATTTTGAACGTGTGGATTTTTATCAGTGTCTTTCTTGGCTTTGGGATTTTTACAGATGGGCAGATTGTATATTCCATAACGGAGGAGGCAAATCCAGGCTCGACAGTTGGAAATTTAGCTAAGGATTTTAACTTGAATTTACAGGACATTGAAAGACGTGGATTTCAAATCGTGTCGGAATCCAACCGAAGGTATTTCGATTTGAATTTAAAGACTGGTGTTCTTCACGTTAAGGAGAGAATAGACCGAGAGGAGCTATGTGAACAGAATGTGAAGTGTTCTTTACCTCTAGAAGCAATTGTTAACTCGCCTTTGAATATATATAGATTTGAGGTAAACGTACAAGATATTAATGATAATCCACCATTATTTCGTATCTCAAAGACAACACTAAATATTTCAGAATCAGCTTTTCCAGGGGAGCAATTCGCTCTGCCGAGCGCGTTTGACGCGGATGTAGGCAGTAATTCGGTAAAGAGCTACAAACTGAGTCCGAATGAGCACTTTTCTCTGAATCTTCAGAGCGAAGGAGAGCAGAGAGTGTCTGCTGAATTAGTGCTGCAGAAAGCTTTAGATCGAGAAAAGCAGCCATTAATTCAGCTCACACTCATCGCTGTAGATGGAGGAAAACCTCCAAGATCAGGAACAATGCAAATAATCGTAAATGTTGAAGATGTCAACGACAACATTCCTGTTTTCAGTAAATCATTGTATAAAGCTCGCGTAAATGAAAACTCGCCACCCGGTACTTCTGTTGTTACAGTTCAGGCCAGCGACCCAGATGAGGGTGTAAATGGTCAGATTGTTTATGGTTTAGTTAACCACGATAATGATAAAAATGTCGATGCATTTTCAATAAATCCTGAAACTGGCGAGATTACTGTCAAAGGTGATGTAGATTACGAAAGAAAAAATGCTGTGGAGCTCCGCGTGCAGGCAAAAGATAAAGGGCATAAACCTAGAGCTGCTCTTTGTAAAGTGCTACTGGAAATTGTTGACATTAACGATAATGTTCCAAAAATCTCCGTAACATCTTTGGTTAACAGTGTAAAAGAAGATGCTCCGATTGAGACAATGGTTGGAATGATAACCATCACTGATAATGATGCTGGTAAAAACGGACAGGTAACGTTAAAAATTCAGGGCTCTGCTCCTTTTAAAGTTCAGAACTCGTACAAGAATTATTATACTTTAGTTGTTAATGGGCCTTTAGACAGAGAGCGCGCGTCTGAGTATAACGTGACTATCACAGCTACTGATGAAGGCACTCCGCCTCTCTCTAGCACCAGTGTCATTACTGTACACGTTTCTGATGTGAATGACAACGCGCCGCGCTTTCCAGAGCCCGTCATTAATGTTTATGTGAAAGAGAACAGTCAGACTGGAGCTGTTATTCATACAGTATCTGCTTTTGATCCTGATGTAGGTGATAATGCTCTGATAACATATTCTTTACTAGAAAGCTCGAAAAGCGGCCCTGTAACATCCATGATCAACATAAACTCTGACAGTGGAGATATACACAGTTTACAGTCTTTTAACTATGAGGAGATAAAAACGTTTGAGTTTAAAGTTCAGGCCACAGACTCTGGTGTTCCTCCGCTCAGCAGTAACGTGACTGTCAATGTTTTTATCCTGGATGAGAATGACAACAGTCCCGGGATTCTCGCGCCCTATTCCGAGCTCGGTTCCGTTAACACAGAGAACATTCCCTATTCTGCTGATGCGGGCTACTTTGTGGCCAAGATCAGGGCTGTAGATGCAGATTCTGGGTACAATGCGCTGCTGTCTTACCACATCTCTGAACCCAAAGGAAACAATCTGTTCCGAATCGGAACCAGCAGCGGGGAGATCAGGACTAAGAGGAGAATGAGTGACAATGACCTGAAAACTCACCCGCTGGTCATTTTGGTTTGTGATAACGGAGAGCCCTCACTGTCAGCGACTGTGTCTATTGATGTTGTGGTTGTTGAGAGCGCAGGTGATGTCAAGACTCCATTCAGACACGCGCCGATAAAGGAGGAGAGTTTCTCGGATTTAAATCTGTATTTGCTGATCGCCATTGTGTGCGTGTCCGTCATCTTTTTACTGAGTCTCATCAGTTTGATAGCTGTAAAATGCCACAGGACAGACAGCAGTTTGAGCAGGTACAGCGCCCCGATGATCACCACTCACCCTGACGGGAGCTGGTCTTACTCCAAATCTACTCAGCAGTATGACGTGTGTTTTAGCTCGGACACACTGAAGAGTGACGTAGTGGTTTTCCCTGCGCCATTTCCGCCTGCAGATGCAGAACTGATCAGTATTAATGGAGGAGACACTTTTACCAGAACACAAACACTTCCTAATAAAGAAAAGGTAAGAGATTTATATTACACGAAACCGCTTTAATTAGAGCTGCTGTTTCTACTTTGAATTTTTCGTTCTCTATATTGCTTATTCAGGTGATTTTATATCAGGTTTGAGGGGAAATAAAAATTAGTGTTACCTTATTTCTCTCTAAATTAATCTACTCTGGTTGCACGAAGGTTTAACTGAAGTTTTATTTTCTTTTGCACTGACATACTCTGTCCATGGTGCTGAAAACGCATATGTTCGTATCTACTGTTTTTTCAGGGGGTCCGTGAGTTGATGTAAAGCTATTAATTAAAAAAAAAGATATAATTACTTAAATACAATTTAAATAAACAAATAATTTTGAAATAAAAAAATATAGGGTTGAAATGTGTAATAAAGCAGTGTCTATGATGCGCTGATTTGTTAACAGAGGTTACCGTGAAAACAGCTCTATTTCTGCTGTTCCATAAGCACCTGCTGTCAGACAGTGGATTTAAGCTTTATTCAGTCGTTATTATGTTTTTTTGTTCTTTTTGGCTAAAGTTTTTTTTTTTTAATTGTTTTTTTATTTTTTTGTTTTTTACTCTTAATTGGTAGATGGAAAACAAACTAATGTGCCCTCTACAAATTTCAACACTATAATAGAGTATGTAGAATTGTTTTTGAAGCAGATAAAATCCCTATAATTTATCATTTTGACTCATCATTATCTTGAAAAAAAGAAAAGATTTAAAGCCTGAAATGTGAGATTTAACATTTTATAAAACTTTTTTTTTTGTCAAAACTTTATTTGAACACATGATACATTTTAGCAGATAACGTTATGCTGCAAGTCACCAAACCAATTATATTTTTTATTATTATTAGTTGAATATCTGTTGGTTTTAAACTAAATTTCTGTGTGTATGAGTACTTCTTGAACATTTCCAGCACATTTTAACAATACAGTGATACTACTGATAACTCTGATCATTTTGGTTACTATAATCCTGATGAAATATTCATGCTATTTTATTTCTCTAATGTAGCTATGTAAACTAATTCTGGTAAAAATTTAAAGTGGTTAAAAAAAAAGAAAATAAAAAGAAGTTTTTGAAATAGACATGCAAAAAATTGTGCCACTAAGTTAATGAAATATTTACTTAAAATCACAGGGGCTACTTTAAATAAAATAATTTAAGCCATAGGTGTTTGGCTGGCAAAAAAAGTTTGTCAACCCATTGCAAAAGAAGTAATATAAGTCCGTTTCAGGTCTTCTTAACATGTCTTGTACTTTTTTTCCCCCCAGTTGTTAAATTGTCTCGTTAAGTGTGTGAATTCAGTACCACTGTTATGATTAGATAGCCAGTATGATGTGGACACTTCCTTTATTCTAAGCATTATCAAATATATTTTAATGTTATGCTCATATAACCGAAAGATTAATCATATCAAAATATTTAAATTAGAAACAGTGGAGTTTGCAGTTGTCCGCACGATGTCACTAGTCTTTCATTTTACACGAGAATTTTCTTGACTCCACTAAGCTCCGCCTCATTTTGTAGCTTCCGGAGCAGAGAGGCTTTGTTCAGAATTCGCCATTGTGTCTGGAAGCTGCTGTAGTGCGTGATTTTGTGTGAATATTTCCTGAGTGACTATGCTATCGGATTTTTATGACTTTGGCAAATTCGGAAGATTTAGAGGCAATGGCATCCAAAGGGCAATCAAGATTTCGGGTTTGGATTTCTGTGTACTTTCTGTGTTGGCTTTGGAATATAGCGGGCGGACAGCTGGTGTATTCAGTGTCGGAGGAAGCAAACACAGGCACTACAGTTGGGAATTTGGTGAAGGATTTTAATCTGAATATTCAGGACCTTGAGGTTCGAGGGTTTCATATTGTTCCGGGACCGAACAAGAGGTATTTCGATGTTAATGCTAAAACTGGAATTCTCCTTGTAAGAGAGAGAATTGATCGAGAAGAGATTTGCGCGCAGAATATTAAATGTTCTCTGCCTTTAGAAGCCATGATTACCTCACCATTGAATATTTACAGATTTGAGATAAATGTTATTGACATTAATGATAATGCACCAGCATTTCGGACATCAATAACAAATTTGAATGTCAGTGAATCAGCTTTTCCGGGGGAGAGGTTTCCGTTAAACAGAGCATTTGATGCTGATGTTGGTGTTAATTCGGTAAAGAACTACAGACTGAGTCCGAATGAACACTTTTCTCTGGATATTCAGAGCGGAGGAGAGCAGAGTATGTCGGCTGAATTGGTGCTACAGAAAGCTTTAGATCGAGAGAAACAGCCTGTTATCCAATTCACACTGACCGCTGTAGACGGAGGAAAACCACCTAAATCTGGTACAATGCAGATTGTTGTTAATGTTGTGGATATTAACGATAATATTCCTGTTTTCAGTAAGTCTTTGTACAAAGCTCGAATCAATGAGAATGCGGCGCCTGGGACTCACGTTATAACTGTTCAAGCTGTTGATTTGGACGAGGGCGTAAACGGTGATATAATTTATGCAGTTGTCAACCACGACAATGACAAAAATGTAAATGCGTTCTCGATAAACCCTGAAACAGGTGAAATTACTGTGCAAAAAGACGTTGATTATGAGCAGAGTAATGCAATTGAACTTCGAGTACAAGCAAAAGATAAAAGTAATAACCCGAGAGGAGCACATTGTAAAGTATTGGTCGAAGTCGTGGATGTCAATGACAACATACCAGAGATATCTGTGACGTCTTTAGCGAGCACTGTTAAAGAAGATGCTCCAATTGAGACAATGGTTGGAATGATAACTGTAACTGATAGTGATGCTGGTAAAAACGGACAGGTAACTTTGAAGATTCAGGGCTCTGCTCCTTTTAAAGTTCAGAACTCGTACAAGAATTATTATACTTTAGTTGTTAATGGGCCTTTAGACAGAGAGCGCGCGTCTGAGTATAACCTGACTATCACAGCTACTGATGAAGGGACTCCGCCTCTCTCTAGCACCAGTGTCATTACTGTACACGTTTCTGATGTGAATGACAACGCGCCGCGCTTTCCAGAGCCCGTCATTAATGTTTATGTGCAAGAGAACAGTCAGATTGGAGCCGTTATTCATACAGTATCTGCTTTTGATCCTGATGTAGGTGATAATGCTCGGATAACATATTCTTTACTAGAAAGCTCGAAAAGCGGCCCAGTAACATCCATGATCAACATAAACTCTGACAGTGGAGATATACACAGTTTACAGTCTTTTAACTATGAAGAGACAAAAACGTTTGAGTTTAAAGTTCAGGCCACAGACTCTGGTGTTCCTCCGCTCAGCAGTAACGTGACTGTCAATGTTTTTATCCTGGATGAGAATGACAACAGTCCCGGGATTCTCGCGCCCTATTCCGAGCTCGGTTCCGTTAACACAGAGAACATTCCCTATTCTGCTGATGCGGGCTACTTTGTGGCCAAGATCAGGGCTGTAGATGCAGATTCTGGGTACAATGCGCTTCTGTCTTACCACATCTCTGAACCCAAAGGAAACAATCTGTTCCGAATCGGAACCAGCAGCGGGGAGATCAGGACTAAGAGGAGAATGAGTGACAATGACCTGAAAACTCACCCGCTGGTCATTTTGGTTTGTGATAACGGAGAGCCCTCACTGTCAGCGACTGTGTCTATTGATGTTGTGGTTGTTGAGAGCGCAGGTGATGTCAAGACTCCATTCAGACACGCGCCGATAAAGGAGGAGAGTTTCTCGGATTTAAATCTGTATTTGCTGATCGCCATTGTGTGCGTGTCCGTCATCTTTTTACTGAGTCTCATCAGTTTGATAGCTGTAAAATGCCACAGGACAGACAGCAGTTTGAGCAGGTACAGCGCCCCGATGATCACCACTCACCCTGACGGGAGCTGGTCTTACTCCAAATCTACTCAGCAGTATGACGTGTGTTTTAGCTCGGACACACTGAAGAGTGACGTAGTGGTTTTCCCTGCGCCATTTCCGCCTGCAGATGCAGAACTGATCAGTATTAATGGAGGAGACACTTTTACCAGAACACAAACACTTCCTAATAAAGAAAAGGTAAGAGATTTGTATTACACGTGAGGAAAACGCTTTAATTTGAGCTGGGGTTTCTACTTTGAATTTTCGTTCTCTATATTGCTAATTCGGTTGATTTTATAGCAGGTTTAAGGGGAAATAAGAATCAGTTTTACCTTATTTCTCCCTACATTAATATACTCTCGTTGCACGAAGGTTTTAACTGCAGTATTATCTTCTTTTGCACTGACATACTCTGTTCATGGTGCTGAAAACGCATATGTTCTTATCTACTGTTCTTTTAGGGGGTTCGTGAATTGATGAAAGCTATTAATTAATAAAATTAGAATTAAATCATAAAATTTAAATAAAATTTTTTGAAATATAAAATATAAGGTTGAAATGTGTAATAAAGTATTGTTTATGATCGCAAGCGCTGCTTTTTTTATTTTTTTTATTATTTTTTTTTTTAAACAGAGGTTACCGTGAAAACAGCTCTAGTCAAAATTATACATTATAGAGATTTTATCTGTTTCATAAACAATTCTACATATGGGCTACTTTATTATTATAGCGTTAAAATTTTTAGAAGGCACATTAGTTTTTCCATCTACCAATTAAGATTTGCAACATAAGCACCTGGATTTTGCTGTTCCATAAGCACCTGCTGTCAGACAGTAGATTTAAGCTGCTATTCAGCCTGTCTGCTGTTTTGTTCAGACCAATGGGAAACCTGGACCAAAATTTTGTTGCAAATCTTAATTGGTAGATGGAAAAACTAATGTGCCTTCTAAAAATTTTAACGCTATAATAATAAAGTAGCCCATATGTAGAATTGTTTATGAAACAGATAAAATCTCTATAATGTATAATTTTGACTCATCTTTTTCTTGAAAAAAAAAATTAAAGGCTGAAATGTGAGGTTTATCATTTTATAAATCTTTTGTCAAAACTTTACTTAAACGTGATACATGTTAGTAGATATGTTATGCTGTAAGTCACCCAACCAATATTTTTGATTTATTGAAAATCTGTTGGTTTTCAACTTAATTTCTCTGTGTGTATGAGTACTTCTTGAACATTTCCAGCACATTTTAACAATACAGTGATAATATTGATAACGCTGATCATTTTGGATACTTTATAATCGTGATGAAATTTTCATGCCATTTTATATCTCTAATAACAATATCTATGTAAACTAATTCTGATAAAAACTTTAAAACAGTTAAAAAATAAATGTTTTTGAAACAGACATGCAAAAAAAAAAAAAAAAGTGCCATTAAATTATTTAAATATTTACTTAAAATCACAGTGGGTACTTTTAAGTAAATAATTTAAGCCAAAGGTGACCAAAAAACAAACAAACAAACAAACAAAAGTTTAACAAACCCTGCACTAAAAGAAGTACTATAAGTCCGTTTCAGGTCCTCTTAACATGTCTTGTACTTTTTTTTTTTTTTTTTTTCCCCCAGTTATTAAATTTTCTTGATAAGTGTGTGAGTTCAGTGCCACTGTACTGATTATAGTCTGCGTGATCTGGACACTTCCTCCATTCTAAGCATTATCAAATTTATTTTAATTTTATTCTCCTATAACCGAAGGCTTAAACATATCGAAGTATTTTATTTAGAAACAGAAGAGTTTGCAGTTGTCCGCACGATGTCACTAGCCTTTCATTTTACACGAGAATTTTCCTGACTCCACTAAGCTCCGCCTCATTTTGTAGCTTCCGGAGCAGAGAGGCTTTGTTCAGAATTCGCCATTGTGTCTGGAAGCTGCTGTAGTGCGTGATTTTGTGTGAATATTTCCTCAGCTATGCTGTCGGATTTTTATGATTTTGGCATATTCAGAAGATATAGAGGCAATGGCATCCAAAGGGCAATCAAGATTTCGGGTTTGGATTTCTGTGTACTTTCTGTGTTGGCTTTGGAATATAGCGGGCGGACAGCTGGTGTATTCAGTGTCGGAGGAAGCAAACACAGGCACTACAGTTGGGAATTTGGTGAAGGATTTTAATCTGAATATTCAGGACCTTGAGGTTCGAGGGTTTCATATTGTTCCGGGACCGAACAAGAGGTATTTCGATGTTAATACTAAAACTGGAATTCTCCTTGTAAGAGAGAGAATTGATCGAGAAGAGATTTGCGCGCAGAATATTAAATGTTCTCTGCCTTTAGAAGCCATGATTACCTCACCATTGAATATTTACAGATTTGAGATAAATGTTATTGACATTAATGATAATGCACCCGCATTTCAGACATCAGTAGCACATCTGAATATTACCGAATCAACTATTTCAGGAGAGAGATTTCCATTGCAGAGCGCGTTTGACGCAGATGTGGGCAGTAACTCCTTAAAGAGCTACAAGCTGAGTCCAAACGAGCATTTCTCTCTGGATGTACAGAGCGGAGGAGATCAGAGTGTGTCTGCTGAATTAGTATTGCAGAAAGCTTTAGATCGAGAAAAACAGGCTGTAATTCATCTTATACTGACCGCTATAGATGGAGGAAAACCTCCAAAATCTGGTACAACAGAAATTATAGTTAACGTTGTGGATGTTAATGATAATATTCCTGTTTTCAGTAAGTCTTTGTATAAAACTAAAATTACTGAGAATGCAGCGCCTGGTACTCATGTGATAACGGTTCAAGCTGTTGATTTAGATGAGGGCGTAAACGGTGAAATAATGTATGCAATTGTCAATCACAACAATGACAAAAATGTAGATGCATTTTTGATAAACCCAGAAACAGGTGAACTTACTGTAAAAAATGATATAGATTATGAGCAGAAGAATGCAATTGAACTGCGAGTACAAGCAAAAGATAAAAGTAATAACCCGAGAGGAGCACATTGTAAAGTATTGGTCGAGGTCGTGGATGTCAATGACAACATACCAGAGATATCTGTGACGTCTTTAGTGAGCACTGTTAAAGAAGATGCTCCAATTGAGACAATGGTTGGAATGATAACTGTAACTGATAGTGATGCTGGTAAAAACGGACAGGTAACTTTGAAGATTCAGGGCTCTGCTCCTTTTAAAGTTCAGAACTCGTACAAGAATTATTATACTTTAGTTGTTAATGGGCCTTTAGACAGAGAGCGCGCGTCTGAGTATAACGTGACTATCACAGCTACTGATGAAGGGACTCCGCCTCTCTCTAGCACCAGTGTCATTACTGTACACGTTTCTGATGTGAATGACAACGCGCCGCGCTTTCCAGAGCCCGTCATTAATGTTTATGTGAAAGAGAACAGTCAGATTGGAGCTGTTATTCATACAGTATCTGCTTTTGATCCTGATGTAGGTGATAATGCTCGGATAACATATTCTTTACTAAAAAGCTCGAAAAGCGGCCCTGTAACATCCATGATCAACATAAACTCTGACAGTGGAGATATACACAGTTTACAGTCGTTTAACTATGAGGAGATAAAAACATTTGAGTTCAAAGTTCAGGCCACAGACTCCGGTGTTCCTCCGCTCAGCAGTAACGTGACTGTCAATGTTTTTATCCTGGATGAGAATGACAACAGTCCCGGGATTCTCGCGCCCTATTCCGAGCTCGGTTCCGTTAACACAGAGAACATTCCCTATTCTGCTGATGCGGGCTACTTTGTGGCCAAGATCAGGGCTGTAGATGCAGATTCTGGTTACAATGCGCTTCTGTCTTACCACATCTCTGAACCCAAAGGAAACAATCTGTTCCGAATCGGAACCAGCAGCGGGGAGATCAGGACTAAGAGGAGAATGAGTGACAATGACCTGAAAACTCACCCGCTGGTCATTTTGGTTTGTGATAACGGAGAGCCCTCACTGTCAGCGACTGTGTCTATTGATGTTGTGGTTGTTGAGAACGCAGGTGACGTCAAGACCACATTCAGACACGCGCCGATAAAGGAGGAGAGTTTCTCGGATTTAAATCTGTATTTGCTGATCGCCATTGTGTGCGTGTCCGTCATCTTTTTCCTGAGTCTCATCAGTTTGATAGCTGTAAAATGCCACAGGACAGACAGCAGTTTGACCAGGTACAGCGCCCCGATGATCACCACTCACCCTGACGGGAGCTGGTCTTACTCCAAATCTACTCAGCAGTATGACGTGTGTTTTAGCTCCGACACACTGAAGAGTGACGTAGTGGTTTTCCCTGCGCCATTTCCGCCTGCAGATGCAGAACTGATCAGTATTAATGGAGGAGACACTTTTACAAGAACACAAACACTTCCTACTAAAGAAAAGGTAAGATATAACATATAAAGCATTTTTTTTTTTCATTTTTCAGGCACAACTGTCAAATGCGTAAAAAAATAAATAAATAAATAACAATAATAATAATAATAATAATAACTTAACACAAGTGTATTTGCCATATTTCAAAAATGTACAGATAATGAGAAAAGTAATGTTTTAACTGATATTGTCATGTTATAGTTTTCTTTTCGAAGCCACTTGGTGTCAGTATTGAAGTGTTTTGCATCTTTTTTGCGCGCCCACATTGGCTCCTCCTCAATCTCCTTTGAGCGCGCGCTTATAGGCTTTGTTCTGTTTCGTCTTTATGGCTGTAAGCATTGAAAAAAATGGGTATATATGATAATTTAACCAAAGAATGGGACATGTTTTATTAATATTTACGAAATAGATGCGCAATGGCTCGGATAATTCTTCTTGGCGGGACCGGGTTTTGTCTGGTTTTGCTGCTCTTGCTGTCTAGAGCTTCAGCCCAGATCGCATATTCCGTTTCAGAGGAGGTGAACACGGGGACGTTTGTTGGAAATATTGCAAAGGATCTTAATTTGAATGTTCAAGAACTGGAATCACGCGGATTTCATATCCCCGCAGTTTTGGGAAGGAAATATTTTGAGGTTAATTTGAAAACCGGTGTTCTGTTTGTCAGCGAAAGGATCGACAGGGAGGAATTTTGTCCAGCTTCGCCACAATGTTCAGTGAATTTAGAAGCCATTGTTAATAATCCGTTAAACCTGTTTCGCATTGAGATAAATGTTTTAGATATTAATGACAATGCTCCGTCGTTTCGTGTTAGGTCTAAACAGTTTAACATATCAGAGAATGCCTTTGTTGGAGACCGATTTCAGTTGCCTAGAGCGTCGGACCCTGATGTTGGAGCGAACTCGATTAAAAACTACAAGCTGAGTCCAAACGAGCACTTTTCTCTGGATGTACAAAGCGGAGGAGAGCAGAGTGTGTCGTCTGAGTTAGTAGTGCAGAAAGCATTAGATCGAGAAAAACAGCCTGTGATCCAGCTCACACTGACTGCTGTAGATGGAGGAAAACCTCCCAAATCAGGTACAATGCAGATAATCATAAATGTGCAAGATGTGAATGATAATGCACCCGTGTTTGGTAAAGCTCTTTACAAAGTGCGTCTTGTTGAAAATGCACCAGTGGGAACATTAGTCATAAATCTAAATGCCACTGATTTAGATGAGGGTGTGAATAGTGAAATTATTTATTCTTTAGTGCACCAAGACAGCGATGACAAAGCAAACAGCGTTTTTAAAATTGATTCTTCCACCGGCGTGATTTCAGTGCAGGGCAGTGTGGATTTTGAGCAACGCAATGCATACGAGATTCATGCTCAGGCTAAAGACAAAGGGTCGAGTCCGCGATCCGCTCACTGTAAAATATTAGTAGAGGTTTTAGATATAAACGACAATGAGCCAGAAATATCATTAACGTCACAAGTGAACACAGTAAGGGAGGATGCTAAAAAAGAAACAACGGTTGCTTTGATTACGATATCGGACAAAGACTCGGGAAAGAATGGGAATACGCATGGGAAAGTGGTAGGTGATGTTCCTTTTAAATTACAGTCGTCGTATAAAAACTATTATTATCTTGTTGTGGATGGGCTGTTGGATAGAGAGCGTGTTGATCGATATAATGTCACAATCATGGCGTCAGATGAAGGGACTCCGCCTCTTTCTGCCATTCGTGTTTTTACAGTATATGTATCTGATGTTAATGACAATCCGCCACGTTTCCCAAATCCTGTCATTAATATCTTTGTAAAAGAAAATAGCCCTAAAGGCCAAATCATTTACACTATTTCAGCTGTTGATCCAGATTTAGATGAAAATTCCAAAGTTACTTATGGATTATTGGAACCACTTCATAAATCTGGAAATACATATTCTGTTGTTAGTATACACCCTGACAGTGGGGATATACACAGTTTACAGTCGTTTAATTATGAGGAGACAAAAACATTTGAGTTTAAAATCCAGGCCACAGACTCCGGTGTTCCTCCGCTCAGCAGTAACGTGACTGTCAATGTTTTTATCCTGGATGAGAATGACAACAGTCCCGGGATTCTCGCGCCCTATTCCGAGCTCGGTTCCGTTAACACAGAGAACATTCCCTATTCTGCTGATGCGGGCTACTTTGTGGCCAAGATCAGGGCTGTAGATGCAGATTCTGGTTACAATGCGCTGCTGTCTTACCACATCTCTGAACCCAAAGGAAACAATCTGTTCCGAATCGGAACCAGCAGCGGGGAGATCAGGACTAAGAGGAGAATGAGTGACAATGACCTGAAAACTCACCCGCTGGTCATTTTGGTTTGTGATAACGGAGAGCCCTCACTGTCAGCGACTGTGTCTATTGATGTTGTGGTTGTTGAGAGCACAGGTGATGTCAAGACTCCATTCAGACACGCGCCGATAAAGGAGGAGAGTTTCTCGGATTTAAATCTGTATTTGCTGATCACCATTGTGTGCGTGTCCGTCATCTTTTTCCTGAGCCTCATCAGTTTGATAGCTGTAAAATGCCACAGGACAGACAGCAGTTTGAGCAGGTACAGCGCCCCGATGATCACCACTCACCCTGACGGGAGCTGGTCTTACTCCAAATCTACTCAGCAGTATGACGTGTGTTTTAGCTCGGACACACTGAAGAGTGACGTAGTGGTTTTTCCTGCGCCATTTCCGCCTGCAGATGCAGAACTGATCAGTATTAATGAAGGAGACACTTTTACAAGAACACAAACACTTCCTAATAAAGAAAAGGTAAGCCTTTATAGGGGCCTCTATTTGTCCAGTTAATATATATATATATATATATATATATATATATATATATATATATATATATAATATCCCCCTGAAGTTCCTGTGTGTGCTTTTACATAGTTCTTGTGTTGAATTCCTGACACACCTCTGCAGAATCATGGGCCTTTTTAGATTGCCTGAGACTGAGAGCTCTCCATGGTGCTGAAACACACTGATAAGCATAGTTTGAATCTGTCCTGCAACGGTGAGCTGAATTGAGCAGTAATTATTATGGTGCCTATATGGAATACCAAATTTTATGTTTGGCCAAACTATACAGATCAGTTTCAAGGGTTTTTCCTCATATTTGCAGCAGTTATTTTATTGTTATTTTATTTAATTTTTTTTCTTTATTGCTTTTTTCCCCAGTTTTGGCCACTCGCTTTATGCAGAGATTACTACGTTTGCTTCTAGGTCTGACCATGAGTCAGACGGCTGTCACGTGGAGCGGATTTAACGCTGCCTGTGTCATGTTGGTTAAGGAGGCCATGCTGTGCTCCCCTTGGATGATCTCTGGCACATAAACAGCAACAAATGATGCTACTACTGGGCTTAAATTTGCCAATGCTATCTTACTGAACACATGCCTTTTCCCTATTTTATTGCTTTTTTTTTTTTTTACTTACTGCAGGCAGTACTCGTTACTGGTGGTGCTCCTTTTCAACCTCGCTGTGTGCCTTTCAATCAGTTTAGATGCTATTTCCCAATGGAATTTTCATTGTAAACAGGGTTCAGTAGATTAGAATTTTAACTGCAGTCCAGCCACACACTGTCTCTCCTTGCAGCTGAGGCCTCTCAGCAGGGTGGGAGCAATACAGATAGTTTTGCTCAGATATATATACATATGTATATGTGCGTGCGTATGTATGTATGTATGTATTTATTTATGTATTTATTTTTTTTTTTTTTTAATTATTATTATTATTATTATTATTTTTTATTCATTTTTTTTATTTTTTTTTTTTGCATGGTTTGATATTGTTAATGGCCAGTTGGATGCTTTCTCTCTTTCATCATGCTTTTAGGTTGATCCGGTTGTGTTTGTCTCTGCTGTACATTGCATCACTTATATGCACGAGGATGATTTAGATGGTCTCTAAGCAACATATTAATGTTCTGCCTCTGGTCATACTGTGGTATGTACAGCTATATGTATATATACACAGCTCCAGTTCTGTAAAACAGCAGATGAGATAACATTAAGATTATATATATATATATATATATATATATATATCTTAATATATATATATATATATATATATATATATATATATATCTTAATGTTATCTCATCTGCTGTTTTATAGTACACCTGCAGGTTTGTGCTTTGCTGTGTTTTGTTGCGTTAAGCAGAACCACACAAAGCAGAATTCAGCTCTATTATTGTCTCTGCATCGGCTGAGATTTTCCTTCTAAGCGGATGCATCTTGTCTGTGTGGGAGAACAAGAGGGGGATGGGAGAGAGAAAAAGAGGGATTGAGAAAGGGAGGAGAGTGGGGGTGTTGAGGAAGGAGAGATGGAATAAAAGGTAGAGGGAAAAATCCAGAGAGATGGGACATGTAGTGGGGGAGGGGCCGGTAATTTTCCGTACTGCGCTGCAGGAGCCCATGGTTTGCAGGCTGAGCTCATAGTTCTGACATCATCTCTGTCAATCACACCGAAGCCCCACCCTGTGCTCCAGTTCTGCTGAGGACAAGAGTCACTGTGACAACAACCGCAAACACAGTCATGCTGTTTATAGAGTGAGCGGTATATGTGTGTGTTTGTGATAGTTTGCTTATATGAGCAGAGGTTGCACATTTGATATTTGTTGACCAGCAGTATGAGTAAGAGTGTCAGCAGCAAAGGTTTCATTACAGTCCTGCACTGACTCTGGCTTGTACAGAACATTAAATTGATTTCATAAGCGCATTACGAAGATACAGTTCAGCTAATTGCTTTACATTTTGCCTTAATGCAAAGAGGTCCACTCACATGAAGAGAAACTCAATTCAACAGCTGTGCTGCAGGATAGTTATTCACAATATATTATTTTGCAGTGAAATATTTTAATGTTTTTTTTTTTTTTTTTTTTTTCCAAGACCACGTCATTAGAATATTTTCTTTAAAATTCTTCATGACTTGCAAGAATGAGAATGTTAAAGCAAAGAATTTTGAATTACATCTGCAATGCTTTTGTTAGTTGCTAAAATGTTGTTACAGTTGGTGCATTTCAACTCTTTGTCCATCCATCAGTTCAAATCAAGCAATATGTAACTCTGATTTAACAATTCGTTTGCTGTATCATTTTAAAGATATTTTTTATTGCATGATTATCTTTGCACAGAATATTTATTGTATTTAGCTTTAAACATTTTGAATAAAATTGGCAAATAATAGCTGTTTGGTTAGGTTTATGGTCTCCCTGAAGTGAGTTTAGAGCAAAATAAACCGTAAAATATTGAATATTTTTTGCTCCATTATTACCCATTCATAGTTATGTCCTACAGTTATGAGCTAAAGCACATGATTTATTGGCACAATCATTGACCAGTTGTTAATCAAGTAACATATGTGTCTTTTGTTCCCTCTACTCCTCTGTCTCCCTCACTTCCTGTCCAAACACGTGCCATAATGATGTTACATTGCGATCTTGGCACTTAGTGTCTTTTCTCATCCCTTCATCTTCAGGTTGTCATGGCGACCGGGCTCTGTTTCTTTACACCCAGCCAATGCTGCATTTTGCCACACCCACACACACAGTGAGAGAGAGACAGAGAGAAAGCAAGGGGGGAGAGAATACGGGAAAGAGCATGCGGAGTCTGTGTGAGCAGAATGGGTGTGGTGAGCTGTTAGGGTAAATGAACGGAAGAGAGACAGTAGATTTAGAGCATGTTCATGAAAAAGAGGGAATAAAAGGAAAAGCAGATGGCATCAGGCAAACAAATGAGGGTGTCGGGGAAACAATAAAAACCTGATTTGCTGAATTAATTCACTCTCGGGAGTGTGAGTGGAGAACAGCAGCCGCTGGGAGTTTAGCCACTGATTAAACATGACAGAATTTATCATTGGCTCATTGAGAGACAGAGGAAGAAAGAGAGGGAGAGACAAGGAGCAGGAAAAGATGATGAAACATGGGCAGCGCCAGTGGTGCTTTAAGGATGTAAACCCTGATTGTTTTTAGGGAAAGCCCAGAATGATGATGTTGGCCAGTTTTTTATTTGTTATTATTATTATTTTTTTTTTATTATTTATTATTTATTTATTTTTGTTTTTGTTATAAAATCACTTCCTTTCCCACAGAGTGGCTAAATCTTGTTGCTAACAAAAGCACATTTTGTGCTCCAGTATTATAATTTAGATGTAGTGTCATAAACCAAGTCTAGTGCATATATTAGCTCATACTTGGAAGGAGTTTTAATTGTAGGACACACAAGCCTGGACATTTGTCTTTGCAAAACTCTTTGAAAACCACAATGTAAAAACTTTGCAAAAATTGACAAACTAAGCAGCAATTTTTTCCTGATGCATTCATTTAACAACCTTCTAAATAAAACAATCTTGCAGCAACCCAACTGTTGTGTGTAGGCCTACTGTGTGCTGTTAATGTACAAAACTATTAAAGAGTGAAAATAATTGTTTTTCAACACTGTAAATAAAAAGTTTTGGAGTCCATCTTGGAGGAAAGTACGATTTTAGCATTTTTACTTAAAAATCTCATGTTTAAATCAATGTGGGTTTTTTCTTCAGTTTTTGTAATTATTTGTGAAATTTACTGGTAATTTATTATTATTATTATTATTATTATTATTATTATTAATTATTTTATTTTAAAATACATGAATACAGAGAATAATACAAGATTAAAACTGCTGCTTCTGGTACTTTTCCACTTGAAAACACTTACCCTATGCTATTATAATGTTTCAGCATTCATTCTGAAATATATATACCGTTATTTGTCTGTCCTAAACTCTGAATGTCCACTGACTCTAGAACTGTTCTTGTAAGGCAAGCGACAAAAAGAAAAGAAAAATAATGGAAAACCTGGCTGCTTGATTTATTCTTGCTTTCCCACACATACACAGCATTTATGGGGTTCTCAGTAGTGGCTTTGCTGCTCTGTCTGTTCAGAGGACTACTGAGGCTTGTCTGCATTGCCTGATAGGTTTGTTTCACCTCCACAGGCATCTATTTTAGAATCAGGCTTCTGAAGGGCAGCCAGTGCTGAGGCAGCAGGGTTTATCAGGGTCCCGGAGGTTGACTTGTTTTGTGTTTAGTAAAATCATGGACTGTTCTGTGACGGAGAAATGTAATGGAGGAGAAATTACACATGCTTTGGGATCACAGATCCGGGGATCACGTTGGTTTACAGAAGCAGAAAGCATTTTGGGTGCATTTAGCTGTGCCTTCAGAGAATAGAACAGAGAATTCTGAATGTTTTATTTATTCTGCTGTCCCTAAAATGTCCTTTTGAAGATGTACTAGAAGTTTGAATGTTTTTTTTGAAAACCTAGGCTATGATTAGTAATGCCTATCCTGGGAGTTTTAATTATTAAAGAAAGAATGTAAATATTTGTTCTGGCAATGATTCAATTTAATTACAGTTCTTTAAAATAAATAATTTTTTGAAGTTGTAATAAAACATTATTTGAATATGTTTTGCAATAAGAAAATTTCAGTTTTTTTCTACTTAATGTAATGTTTACTTTCTTGGTGTTTCTTTGTTACTGTCAGATTTTCTAACAATTTCCGAATGTAAATTATTTCTAAACATTTTTTTATTGCATACTTTGTGATGTTTACCAATGTCGAAAGATAGAAAGAAGATACATATATTTTGCCTTCTCACTCACTCTTGCCTTTAAATTTTTCTCTTTAAATTTGAATAGTTTCATGATTGGTCAGGATATGTCAGTTTATTCTACATTTAAGCCATTATTTAAGGGTAGCTGAGAAGGAAAAGAGGAAGGGAGAATAGGCTGTTTTAAAAATAGATCACACTGCAGGAGAAACATGGAAATGTCTGGCAGACATAAGTATCGAGGATAAGAGCATAACAATGTTTAGAGATGAAATTTGCAATTGCAATTTGAAATTATTCCATCCCATTGCTACTTTGCCTCATGACAACATTCATTCTGATATGATTTATGCAGACCTGCAGTTCTTCTTTGTACCTATAGAGGTCTGACTTTACCCATCCTCTGTTTGACAACGTCCAGTTTATGCTGAAACACCCAGAGTGTTTTCTTCTTCTTGATCTTTCAGCCATCATATTATCATTAATACGCAGGTCACCTAGAAATAAAATTGTGTAGGATGATAAAGAAAAAAAAAATTAGGAGAGGAAAAAGCTGAACTTTATTAAACATGATATTGATATTTTTATGTGTATCTTATATAGCAAAGTTTTAATCTGTACAAATATCCAAAGTTGTTTAAATTCAATTGTACAATACAAATGTAGAATTTAGATATTTTTTACAGAATTCTATATTTCTATAAAATATTATTTATAGAATACCTCATACATTTTTATTTAATTATATTAATGTATTTTTATTTTTAATAAAACGTATTTAACATTAAGAAAAAGTAAAATGTTCAATAATATATTTCTGTAACAAACATATATAGCTTGATATTTTCATGTAGCTTATACCATTGCAAAGCTTTAATCAAAACAAATATCCAAAGATATTTACAGTAAATTGTACAATAAAGATGTAGAATTTGATTTAAATGTTGAGCAAATACATCTAATTGTATCAGATATTTAAAGAATACATTTTTTTTTTTTTTACATGTGTGTTTCTATAACAAACATCTATGGAAAATATCCAATTAGATACACAAAGTAGTAAAAATTAATTAAATAAATAGTTTACTGAATAGAGCATGGTGGTCTTCTGATGAGGTCATCTTTTACTGTGAATGATGAGTGCAGTGAGGTCATCACTCATGGCCCTGAGCTGTGTGACAATGAAGAGGGGAGCCCCAGTCAAACAGAAGTCACAAAACTGACTCACACATTTTTTAGACGGACAACACTGACTCACACACTCCTATAATGACCCTCATTTTATAAAGACATGTGAGGACAATTCAACACATGAATTATAGAGAATTCACTCTCATAAACGTTTCTACTCACTCACCTCTAACAACTGTGTGACAGTCTCAAAGCTGGGCCTGCAAAGCTCTGTTCTGCATAACAGCAATTATTGCAGTCTAATGAATGTCTTTTTAAAGGGGCAATAACTGCTCTGTAATGATCCAGTGTTAATATTTCAGAGTCATTTATAATGAGTGAGTAGAGCTGGAAATTAATATCTAACAGTAACTCTGGTGAGACTCTGATACAGAGAGGTGATTAAATCTATATCTGTCTATCGATCTGTCTATCTATCTATCTATCTATCTATCTATCTATCTATCTATTATCTATCCAATTTTAGTAATATGGTCAATCCTGAAAGTTTATTTGCTTTTGTGTTTTGAAGTGGTCTCAAAACAAAAAAAAAAAGTGGTCTCAGACTTTTGGATGCCACTGCGGGTAAATAATGTGTGTATGTCCTGTTTACATCTAGAATAGCTAAGAAAATGAGGAAGTTGAAGTTAAGGTGTAAAATTTATACAGACAAATTTCAGAGTAAGTGAATAAATGGTTTAGGGTGGTCGATGAGAATTGCAGAATGAAGGGTTTTATTTGTTGATTAAAAAAAAAACTCCCAATATAGAAATATTCAGCCATTGCATAGCATTTAAGACACTGATTTGCATGAAATTTGGCTTTAGAAGGCGCAAAACAGCGTCTTTTTGTTGAGTCTGACAGGTGTCCGTTTGAGCAGAAAGTAGAAGAGATAACTTCATCTAAAACCCCGAGAGAGGGGGAAAACAATTAGCAGCAGACAGCAGATGGATGCAGTTCCAACAGGTAAGACAGGGAGATGTCAATGTTGTACAAATGCATCACAGCACAATGAGAGACAGAAAACGACAGTGAGAGAATGTGTGTGCGTGTACATGCTAGACAGACCTCGAAGGAAAGGCCAGGTGTTTGGATCAGCTTGCGTGCATAATTGGCGAGATTATCGCGGGGTTTTTTTTCTTCCTCCTCTTTGAAATGAGCGTAAACAGCCGTGTGTGTCCCGCGGGGAGCGTCTCTGAAATGTCAGGGCAGCGCAGTCAGAGCTCACTTTTGCTGAGCAAAATATTAAATACATTTGGTGGCTTTGAATGTGCAAAGAATATTTTTTATACATTGAATAGTTGCCTTATATATTGCCTTGAATAGTGGTTTTCTTTTCACGGTTTGCATCGAATAGATTAAAATTGTAATATAATTACATATAAATTTATATATAAAATATTTTTAAATGAGGCAAGCCACATCTGCAGTATAAATAGCTCTAATTCATTGTACAGTATTGTTGCGGATTTGTTGCTGATATACACACAAGTTCTGTGACTTATTGCTTTTTTTAAAAAAGATTAAAGATCCACCCTTTTCTCTTCTCCTCTCTCTCTCTCTCTCTCTCTCTCTCTCTCTCTTGCTTTTAATACTTTTATTTATGTTTTAAATCCAGGTGTTAGCAATGAATGTCCTTTTTGTTTTCAGAGAGAGACCGTTTTTCATAACTTTTTGTATTGTTCAAGACTTAAGCCTTTATTTGATGGTTTGCAAAATCTTGCAAAAGTTTTCTGTGCAAACTTTTATTTTGGGCTTCAAATATGTTCAAAAACGAAAGTATGAGTGTCAATTGTTAAATTTTATTTTGGGTAAAGCCAAAATGGCCATTTATAGTAGCAGAAGAGATAAAACTGAGCAAAAAAAAACAAAAAACAAAAAGGATATAATGTTGAAAGGGTGCTTATAGCTATGATCAAATCAAGGCTTTTAATTGATTTTCGTTTTTACAAAGCTATGGACTCTTAAAATATTTTTTTCAAAAATAGTGTCATAGAAGAACTTTGTGTTCTGTTATTGAAAATGAACTTCATTTTGCACTCTTTTTATGAAATGGTTTAAAAAAAAGGAAAAAAAGATTTTAAGTGAGTAATCTTTTTGTTAAAGTTGCTAGAAAAATTCAAAACTCTCTCTCTCGCTCGCTCTGTCTTTCTTTTAAACACCGTAGTTCTGATCAGAGCGCGTCGCTGCGTTCTGTCTTGTCGTGGGCGCGTGGATTCTCCAGAGGCAGAGAAAGGCGAGCTAAGGCGAGAGAGGGTGGAATGTGGGGGAGCTTTTACTCGCCCTGTGGCCTGATGACTCAAAGCACCAGGTTCTTCTAGGTCATTCCGTCTAAACAGCAACCTAAACACAGCACTGCTATTTGTACAGCAAAGCCTGCCAGACATCACTTGTCGTCAGATAGCACCGCCAGTTTAGGACCGCCTTAAGCCAGACATACACTGTGCGAATTTTATCCGATTTTGAGCCGAATTCTGACTCGTGCGACTCTTTTGAGTCGGGCCGAATTTCAGCTTTGTCGTGCGTCGTTTGCCGTGCAGTGTTCGTTCAGTGTACAGGGCGAAACGAGAAGCGATCCGCCTCTCCCGACAGGCAATCGGACGGTCGGATGAATTTCTGACATGTCAGAAATTTTGGTCGCCCCTCGTGAGGGTATCGCACAATTGAAGCAAAGCTACGAACCGACTGCCCTAAACTCAGTGCTTTTTCCCTCACTGCGCCTGCGCGAAAACAGAACTTTAACTATTTAAGCTTTATTGCAGCAAGAAAGAAAACGAAAAGAGGGAGATCTTTAGATGAAATAGCTAATGATATTATCATGGGAAATGTGAATCTTGGTCCATCATTTTGCAATCAGTGATGAAGACAAACACGTCGCAAAATTATAAATATTTCAGTTTTAAACCATGAAGGCGAGCCAGTGCATACCACACAAACAATTTGCAAACTGCATGAGCGCAATGCCCGTGAAGAAGTTGTTAAGAAAGTTTTAGCTCTTTATCTTTCGATGCCGTCCGACTATTCTCAGTCCTTGCATTCATGAAGACATGGGCCCATGGAAAGAATTATGAACAAGACGCCAATTGTCTTTTCACAAACTTCTTCCAAGTTTATTGTTACATCCATACATTATATAGTCTCATTGCTAGGGGTGGTGCAGTGATACATCCAATGAGAATTATACACCACATCTGTGGTACTCAGGCCAAGAAACATACGTTATGTAAAATGGAAATCTGGCCAGGAAATTCTGGACATATTAGGGATACACTTGGACGGAGAGAACTACATCTTTATGCCAAGTGTCAATAAGCCAAGTCACCGCCGAGCTAGGAGGCCCCCTCCTCAGTTGAACATTTGAACTCCATTTAAGATGTATATATGTGAGGATAAGAGAGATACAGTCAAACATAAGAGAGAGAGAGAGCGAGAGGAGGGAGTGAGAGGAGGGAGTGAGACACAGAGAGAATGGGGAAAAACACGTATGGGAGGAGGGAGCGATCAGAAGAAAAGTGAGAAGGGAGGAGGGATTGCATAGAGGCAAACTCACAGAAACATCTGGCAGAGAGCATGATATATTTTAACAGTTCCCCCATTTGTTTATATAATAAACACCATGAAGGCTCTCTGCCCAATTCTCCTTCTCTTAACATTCAATCAACATTTTTCTCATCCCACTTAAAATCAGCACATATAACAGTTCTAGTCATCAAGGCACTTACGAGCATCTTTTACCAACTTGTAAATCAAGACAAAAATCATTCTGAAGTATTCGCTACTTCCCTTGCCTACAATTCCTAAGCATTCCTAGACATATTCAGTAAACCTTCATTAATCAGCATCCGTATCAGGGATGTATGGGATGTATGCAACACAATATTCCTACGATAACACATAAGCCTTGTAGCTTTTCCTTGGCCTCAGATTTAACAATATGGTTGGCTGGTCACTAACACGTTCATAGCAGATGTATGGTATATCTTCATTATCTAGCCAGTTTTCCTCACCCATCTCTTCAAAGAAATATGTACGGGTGAGCAGGCTTTCAGTACAGCCAGGCATATTACCAGTTTTGCAGCCATGGCCTAATACTTTTAGTAATAGTCTTGCAAGTTCTAATTTCCTTCACATAATTCCCTATCTAAACATTATGTATTAGATTGCAAAATTGCAATGCTTTACATTACATTGTTCACATCTTTGGTTTCTAAAAGGTTATGAATACCTATTTATTACCAACTAGATATTCGTAAGGTATAAGACCTTAACCAGGACAATCAGATTTGGGCCAATTTAAGAACTAACCCCTATGTCTCCTGGACTTCTGCTGTGTCGAGGACTTACTACAGCTCTCATATAATGTATGCTACCATTTTAATTTTAGCCTGTGATAGTAATGTATCCAGTGTAAGTGTCAAGTTAATCTAACAAATTAACTTTTAAAGTCTATTTCAATACTATAGACCTATGCAGGAACTCGAGTCAGCTAAAATAACAACATTATCAATAATGTCAAACAAACAGACAATCAATCTAAACCACATCGCAATCTTCATTCCATGCTGTATCAGAATGAGGTCAGGATCAGGATTATTTAATCAGTCTCTCTTGCATTCTCCTTGTTCTACTGAACACTGAGTTGCTCCTCAATCTATCCTTGATTCTGGAAGGCTCTTTATCAGTTGGAGCAAACGGCGGGCTTTTAAGCCACCAGTTGAGTTTGCTCATTCTCCTCGTTGGTCCCCCTAGGGGACTCTTCTGCCCCTGCCAGGGTTAGAGGCACGCCTGGTGTGAACTCAGGGTGTTTCTCCTTTCAGCGACGTTAAGGTAACACCGAAACCATGTATCTCACTCTGTCGGTCCAGATTAGCAGAGTAAACCATCCTTGATATCAGAAGAACTACTTCTACCTGTGAAAGGAGATCTTAAAATGCTTTTGTTAGGGACAACACATGTTTACTCCTCACCCAGTCGATCCTTGTTGTAGTGACCTGTGAGGAAAAAATGAATGTGGCCTGAGGGCTGTCCATTTTTCCTATAACACCAGTATATTGACAGGGCTGGAACCCATATCATTCCAATTTCAGTCAATATCATTTATAATCTTATCTGATTTCTTTCATATTCCCCCTGTATACCACGTCTAAGTGGTATACACTAAATTTAAATTCATCTCAATTGTGTCTTTGTTGTTTAAAGGCGTCTCACTATTCATCAAATAGTTTCTTAAACATTACTTTGTTTATTCAGGCTTTTCACTAATATCAGTTTTTTCTGTGAAACACTCAGCCCACATGTAATATGTTAACAAACACAATGTATTTCATACATTTGACACAGAATCAATTTGATGAAGTCCATCATGACATCCTGAAAAGGAAAAAGTTAAATATGGGGTGGACAGGGCAAGCCTTCTTGCTCTGCCTTCCCATGTTTTACCCTGCGCAGGTGTGGCACTTTTTCTTTCTGCCACAAAAATATCCCAGGCCAGGATAATTAGCCAAATTAATCCATAGCCATTATTTCTCGGGCATAATCTACATTGTATGCCCTCTTTGAAAATTTGAAAACAGCTGTTCATGGCAGTTTGTCTGCCTTGGTGCACCATCACTCACACACTTTCACACACTCTCACACACCCCTCCTCTGGCCAGAGCATCATCTCTTTTTGTCACTGCCTCCGAAGACAGTAAACTGAATGGGGAATGTATGTTGTTAGGGTGGAATACCACCAAGTCTACTCGAATAAAACAATTTCGATAATGACAGAAACTACTCAATGTAGGCACTGTGGCTTTCCCCTTGTGACAGTGTCTAAACGTTGGACTAAAACAGCTGGACGATGTCCATCACAATGGGGTTGAATTTCATCTCGCGGTCATGAACCCAAATATTTAAAAAAAATTTGTCCAAATAAACTTTTAGGCCTAGGCATGCCATAATTAAAAGAACCAATTTTAATTTCTGAAATATAATTCATTATTCAACTGTGCACTTTTCATCTTTATTATCTCTTCCTATTGCTCATGAGCTGCTCTAAAAAAATTGGAGATCTCTGCATGATCTTGGATCCATGGCCAATAACATTAACATCATGTTACCGCAATCTCTGGGTAGGACAGCATTTGTGATTTCATGAATTTAGAATTTTAGAATTATTACTGAAATTCCGCCCTAGGAAATATCTATTAACCAAGATGGAGTGACCAGTTCCATTGTTTTACCATTCATATTTTGATCTTGGACACTTTGTGCCCCTCTATTCCCTTATTTATTTATTTTTTAAGGAATCCTGGAATTTTTATCAGCTTGACAAGAAGCTCTGTCTTTAAATCAGAGTCTAAACTCTCTATATTTTACAGTATCTCCTCTCTATGCTAAATCCAGTCCAAATTTTAGCTGATTGAGAAATCAGGCAAACACATTCCTTCTTTCTATGGTGTTGGACTGGTGCCTATTAAAAGAAAGCAGTGTGTTGTTAGTTGAACAGATTACAAAGAACTGCTATAAAACCAGTGAATTATCAAGTTACACATTAATATGACAAATCAAAAGTTGAGGCGGTCTCTGTAGTGATCATTGTATATGCAGTACCTGCCCACGAGGGAAGAGATGAAAGTCTCTGATATCATCAGTCAGTTGAACATGTTTTGGCTGTTTTAGTGTCTCTCTCTTCATGCAGTGTCTTCCGGTCTGCCACTCGGTGATGAGGATCTGGTGGGGCATCGGAGTTTTGACTCGGAATGCAGTTATCTTCCTCTGTGCCTCTCATGGCAGATATTTCATGTCTGCATTGTTTCTCAGTCTTTCTCCATTCTAACCCCTGAAGTGTCGGATTCCTCTTATAGGGGGGTTTAGCCGATCGCCCATCAGCTTTTCCTGTTCTCCACAGCCATAATGTCTCTTTCTTCATGTTGCGTCGCCCATTGGCAGCTGTCCCAGAAGTCATCTGGTTTCTTCTATAGAATGAACACTCAAGAGAACCGCATTGTAAATTTTGACCACAACTGCATATAAGCAATCTGTGCTATGGTCAGTCATCTTGTGCAACTGTCCAAAATTTAAGGAATCTCATCCAGTTAACAATATATAGCAGTTCCTTATTTCATTTTAATAAAGCAAGTTCTTCTTTGCGAGAAAAGAGCAAACAATTCCTTCTTTGCAGAATGCAGAAAAGAGCAGTAACCTATTCTGACTGAACTGAGCATGTCATACTTCTATAAGCCTTATAAATACATCAGCATGATGCATTGTATTATAACTTCAGACTGAAATCTTGTAAATAGTCTAGCAAATGTGGCAAAGTCAAGAAAAAAAATAATTTTCTTCTTTTCTCTCTTTTTTTTTTATTTTTATTATTATTAGCTGAAAACGGCCGTTTAAATTAGTCACTCAATCTTGTTGTCATTGATCACAATGCACAAGTTATTTCAGTTAACACAAACTAAAGTCTTAATCTCTGCACTATATCACATTTCAAGCTGTCCCCCAGGGATAACGGACACAAACTTCATACATCTAAAGATAACAAGATGTAATACAAACTAAATCTTTGAAGACCTGTATTTAGCATTATACTGTTTCTTAAGTTATCAACATAATTCTCTCCTGGCTCCCACATTTCATATAAAGTATAACCTTTAACTTTTCGGAGCCAATACATAACTCAAATCTCATGAAAAAAATCTTTTCATCCAAGTTATCCAAATACAGTTGTAAATCTCTGCTCTATACATTGTCATCCACATAATCAACCATATTGTCTCCTAATTTTAGATTTGCTGGTGACTGACAATGCTTTCAAAAATAGCAGCGCACTTGATCTAACACAGCAGAGACAGAACAAAGCAAGAGTAGATTCATTTAAAACTTCACTAAATCCTAGTGAACTGAGAATGGCAAATAGCCAGTTGAATTTGTACTAAACAATTTTCTGAAACATACTAATCTGCTGTTTCATCCGTCCTGTCCAGATCAAGTGACATAGACAATTAGAAAAATTGTTATTTAGCAGTTTATTTGTTTTAGTGCCTTGCAAGGACTTCACTATACCAATTTTCTTATTGCATTTAGAAAATCATTCAATCTTGAAAGGACTGAGAATGTCAATGTGAGAATAGGTAACAAAGATAGCTTTTCACTAAGCATCCATTCCCTTTTTTAAGAATGGGTAGTGAAAAAGGTATTTTGCAAAACATCTATTCTCCTTCCCACATATAAATTGTGAGGATAATCAATCGGTCGCGATCCGATATCCCATACTATAGCCTACGTCCCGTATATCATAAAATACGAGGATAATACACTCTGCCAAATATGGTAGAGTGTAAATTCACGGCACGAAAATGTGCTCAATTTCTTAACAGACAGTAAGAATAATTCATTACAGATTATTTCTCACCTGTCTGTAGAAATTCCCGGAAAGACGAGCCCCCATTTGTTAAGAAAGTTTTAGCTCTTTATCTTTCGATGCCGTCCGACTATTCTCAGTCCTTGCATTCATGAAGACATGGGCCCATGGAAAGAATTATGAACAAGACGCCAATTGTCTTTTCACAAACTTCTTCCAAGTTTATTGTTACATCCATACATTATATAGTCTCATTGCTAGGGGTGGTGCAGTGATACATCCAATGAGAATTATACACCACATCTGTGGTACTCAGGCCAAGAAACATACGTTATGTAAAATGGAAATCTGGCCAGGAAATTCTGGACATATTAGGGATACACTTGGACGGAGAGAACTACATCTTTATGCCAAGTGTCAATAAGCCAAGTCACCGCCGAGCTAGGAGGCCCCCTCCTCAGTTGAACATTTGAACTCCATTTAAGATGTATATATGTGAGGATAAGAGAGATACAGTCAAACATAAGAGAGAGAGAGAGCGAGAGGAGGGAGTGAGAGGAGGGAGTGAGACACAGAGAGAATGGGGAAAAACACGTATGGGAGGAGGGAGCGATCAGAAGAAAAGTGAGAAGGGAGGAGGGATTGCATAGAGGCAAACTCACAGAAACATCTGGCAGAGAGCATGATATATTTTAACAGAAGTTTTCAAATCATTAACGGCACATGTTCTCTCAGAGGAGACGAAAAACATATTGGGTATTGTCTTAATTTATTTCCTAATAAATAAATAAATAAATAAAAAATCTCTCATGGCTGATATACGTAGTGAAACAACAACAACAACAGAATTGAAGTATTTCGTGTTAAACAAGTTGTTTTTGGAATTTCCTTGTCTGTAATGAAGGTTTTATTTTCATTGACTAATTAGGCTATTCATTAAGCTGTTCATTCAGTGTTCGGAGTCCGGGCATAGGCTAGCTAGACGGTTGAGAATTTTAATTATAGGCCTATTAATATATCTAAATATTTTAAATAATATTCAGTGAGGAGTAATCAAAATTAATCTTTTATTATCCGCGCATCAGTTGTGCGGTAAGTGCGCAATTATTTCGGGGCAAATGAATTGTAGTAGACCTATAAATTTAATAATAAAACTACCATAATAATAATAATAATAATAATAACAATAGTAATAATTTAATACATTAATTGGAAATGCCAAATCCTCACGATAAATAAATATTTTTATTTATTTATTTTTTATTATTATTTACACATTTTTAAGTTATCTCCTCATCTCTGGCTATCGTCCTTATATGATGTCATCGTCTGCGCAAGCGCAACCCGAGTATTTCACACGTAGGCTCAGACGTCACGCCCACGGAACGTTGGCTAAACGTCTGAAGCATATCGTCGCCTTGGAATTATAAGGTTCTATCTGCGTTCTGAGTGGTTTTGAGATATTGAGCTTCAAAGTTTTTGCATTCCATATAGTAAAAATGATATGAACTCTTTCCTACATGAAATTGACAGAGGCCCTTAATGTATTCTAAATGTACAATATCAAAATGCTCTCAAATTTTTAAATGGGGATTTTTGGAACAGGTCAAATGCAGATAGAACCTTCTAATTCTAAAAAGTCACTTTCCGCTTGGAATTATAAGGTTCTATCTGACAAAACATTAATTGAAGCCACAATTTTCAAGAAATACGTTTTTTTTTTTTTAATATATATAATTTGTTTTAAAACATAAAATTAGTGTTGTAACAATGTGTCAACATGTATATTTGAGCAGATGATTTTACCATCAGTGCCATCGTCAGAGCGCATTTCCACAGTGTTATACATTCAGCATCTGGCTCATATTCACGATATTCTCAAAGCTATCGTTTTCAGCATCTTCAAAAACAACATTTTGATCGCTATTCACCACATCCACCATCAAACGACAGCGACACTTATATTTCATTATGTACAGTAATTGTTCTGCAGTAAAGCCATTCAAGCCAGTTCAATTTTTGCAGATGATTATTTGTTTTATGCATGCGCGCTAATGAGTGAAAAATCAAGTCATCATTGTTTTAAACAGTGCCACTTTGTGGAATAAAGGTGAATTGCACTTATTGATTCTGCAGACACGTAATTATTGTTGTTTAATGTTTAATCTTTCCTGCTGTTACGGAGCAGTCCGACGACATGACAAAGAACCTTGATCCTGATTGGTCCGCTTGCGTGCATTCGAAGTGCTGATTGGTTGATTCGCAGATAGAACCTTATAGCAACAAGTTAGAGTTGGACTTTGTAGATAGAACCTTTTTGTTTTCTAAATAAAAAGTCCTAAAATGTACACAACTTTAAAAAAAAAAAAAAAAAAAATTCATCACATAATGTAAATAAGTTGCCACAGAATAAGAATATGTGAATAACTCGATTTTGACAAAAATGTCAGATAGAACCTTATAATTCTAAGGCGACGGTATGGCACACTTATCTGGAAACACTTCAGGAGTGTCGAAGTCTTCTTCTTCTTCTTTGACGTTTAATGGCGGTTGGCAAACCAGCTTTGGTGCATATTCCGCCACCTACTGGGATGGAGTGTGAGGCATTGATATCAGAAGTAAAAAAAAAAAAAAAAAAAAAAAATTAATATATATATATTCTATATTTTTTTATATAACTTTGTTGCTTTCAAAAAAGAGATAAGAGCTTTATATCCTTTGTAAGAACTATTAAGTATATTCTGCAAAGTTAAAGATTCTATGCCAACAGAAATTAAATCGTTTTCCAATTGAATTCTTTCACTTTCATATGCCAAGCAATCGACTATTACATGCTCTACAGTTTCTGCAAGTCCACATTTATTGCACTGACCAGAATCATGTTTCCCTATCATTAGAAGTGATTTGTTGAGGGTAGAATGACCAATTCTCAGACGAGAAATTACTATATCTTCCTTTCTATTTTCATAACTATTTCTAACTAAACCAACTTGTTTTTGTATATTGTACAGATGACGACCTTTATTTCCTTTATCCCACCTCTCCTGCCACATATTTTTAATAGCTGTTTTAATTAAACCTTTCATTTCAGATTTACCCAAAGGTATATCTAAATCAATAACATTATGTTTAAGGGCCTGTTTGGCTATCTTGTCCACATCCTCGTTACCCTCCACACCAACATGAGCCGGCACCCATAAAAAAACTGCTGAAAGTTTTAATTGGCAAATTCTATACAGATTTTGTAAAATTTCTATTAATATATCTTGTCTGGAATCTGATTTCCCACTTATTAAACTATTAAGAACTGATAATGAATCTGAGCAAATTACTACAGCAGACGGTTTAACTTCTTCAACCCACTGTAGTGCTATCAAAATAGCCACCATCTCTGCAGTATATACAGATATATCATTAGTAGTTCTTTTTCCATCTCTATACTTATAAAGAGGGATATACATAGCTGCAGCTGTTCGTCCAGTTACTGGGTCTTTGGAACCATCTGTAAATATTTGTAAATAATGGAAATATTCACTCTCAAGATGCTGTTGCACTACTATTGCTTTAGGAGCTTGATTTTGTTTATCCTTTATAGTTTTAAATATCTGGAGATCCACAGAAGGCATTGAAAAAAACCAAGGTGGAGATAATGGCAATGCTACTGTAGGACTAATATTTATGTTATTAACACCTATTTGCTGAGTTTGTTGTTCTACTATCCAACCAAAACTTTTCACCTGTGATCGTTCATATTCCCAGCAACTTCCCAAAACATTTTTAACTGGATGATTTGGAAAATGACCTTTAATATTTGCCCAGTATACCAGTCTTAGCTGGAGCTCACGTAAATCTAAAGGCATTTCTCCCATCTCTACCTGCAGTGATGATACAGGAGAAGATCTAACAGCTCCACAGCAAATCCTAAGGGCTTGACTTTGAATTGTGTCAATTTTTATTAGCAAAGCGTTTGACGCTGATCCATAAATTATCCTACCGTAATCAATTGATGATCTAATTAGTGCGCAATATATTCTCTTTAGTGAATGTCTTGTGGCACCCCAATCCAGTCCTGCCAAACATCTCATTACATTAACTCCTTTCTTACATTTATTTATTACCTTTTGAATATGTGTTCCAAATGTTAACTTTGAGTCCATCCATACTCCCAGATATCTAATAGTAGATACTTGCTCCAAAGTTTGCTCATACAACTTTAATTTTACTTCAGGAGTTTTCTTCTTTTTTGAGAAACAAATTACCTGAGTCTTTGCTACTGAAAGACGAAAGCCCCACTGATTAGTCCAGCTTTCAACTATACCTATTGCTTTCTGCATTTTTTTCTCTAAATATCTTAGATTTCTTCCTCTTATCCATAAGGCTCCATCATCAGCATATAATGACCTTCCTATTTCTGATCCTATTTCCTCAAATATGCCATTTATCATAATATTAAAAAGTACTGGACTACAAACGCTACCTTGAGGAGTTCCGTTGTCTATTATGTAGATATCAGAGTAATCTTTACCTACTCTTACCTGTATTTTCCGTTCTTTTAGGAAATCCATAATCCAATTAAACAACTTCCCATTAATGCCCATTTGATTTAATTTTATTAACAGTCCTTCCTTCCATACCATGTCATAAGCTTTCTCGATATCAAAGAATACTCCTAGGACCATTTCTTTTTTCACTTGAGCTTTCCTAATTTCATTTTCTAAGCAAATTACTGCATCTATGGTACTACGTCCTTTTCTGAACCCACTCTGATAAGCATGTAATAAATTTCTAGTTTCTAAAACATATAATAGACGAGACATAACCATTCTTTCCATTATTTTACACAGGTTAGATGTTAAAGCTATTGGTCTATAATTTGTTGGTACAGTATGATCTTTCCCAGGTTTAGCTATTGGCACCACTATACCTAATTTCCATGAGCTAGGAAGTCTCCCTTGCCTCCAAATTTCATTATAAAATCTTAAAATAACTTTTAATCCGATATCTGAAAGATGTTTAATCATTTCATAACATACTTCATCTTTTCCTGGTGACGTATGTTTAACTCCTTCCAAGGCCTGCTTGAGTTCATATAATGTGAAAGCAGCATCCATAGTGCCTTCTGATAATCCTTTTTGAGCTAAAATTTCTTGATTATCTCTTACCCTTTTCTCTCTTAACTCCCTCATATCATCTGATATATTGCTATTGCTATGCACCTTTACAAATGCTTCTGCCAACACCTCAGCTTTTTCTTTATTATTAATAATCTGATTATTTCCACTTATTAAAACAGGAATTCTATTAGATTTTTGTATTCCCCCCATTTTCCTTATCATTCCCCATATCTCGCTAATATCTATATTTTTACCTATTTTGTCACAGTATTCTTTCCAGTAATTTCTTTTAGCTGCACGTATTACTTTCCTTACTACAGCCTGTGCTCTTTTATACAATATAAAAACATCAAATGAATATGATTTCCTTACTTTCTTTAAAAACCTATTCCTTATTTTAATTGCCTGACTACACTCAACCGTCCACCAAGGTACATTTTTCTTCTCTATTCTCCCTACACTTTTTCCTATCACTTTCCCTGCAACTTTACAAAGACTTTCACAGATTTTATTGTTATATTGCTCTACATCTTCTATTGTACAACTTAAATTAAGTAAAAACTGTTCACATTCTTCTTGAAATATGTCCCAATCTGCAGACTTAAATTTCCATCTAGGGATCATTTCAATTTCTGTTTTAGAGACTTCTAATCCAATTTTACAATTAATAGGAAAATGATCACTACCCATCATGTTTTGATTTATTATTTTCCACATACTTATTTTAGCTAGATTTTCTGACATAATTGTTAGATCTAAAACTGAATATTTCATTTTAGATACATCCAACCTAGTAGCACTTCCATCATTTACACATACCAAATTATTTGTTTCCAAAAATTCCTCTACTTCTCTTCCGTTATAATCTGTTTGTATGCTACCCCATAACGTATTATGTGCATTAAAATCTCCACACCACACCTGATTAGACTTATGCTGTCCCCCTATTTTAGTCAAAGTTTCATTATTTAGTCTTTTACAGGGATTATATAAATTTATTATTCTAATTTTTTGTGTTCCTGCCCAAACGTCTACTGCTATCGCTTCACAATCTTCCTCCACATCAACTTTCTTATATGCTACCTCAGATTTAATAAATGTTATCACTCCACCGCCCGTACCAATTTCCCTATCCCTTCTAACTACTGAGTATCCTTTTAACACAAAGTTTAAATGTGGCTTAAGCCATGACTCTTGAATACAAATTACATGAGGTTTATCACTAATATCTGCTATGTATTTCTTAAATTCTTGACCATTTGAAATCAAACTTCTAGCATTCCATTGAAGAATTACTAACACCATTAAGATCCACCACATGTTGTCTGAGAATTTGTTACCTTTACCTTTAATTTCTCATTTATTTGATCCACCGTTACTTCTTCTATATTTAAATATTTTCCAGCTGCTCTTAGAATTATTCTGATTTTTTCCGTACGGCTTTCTGTTTGCGCTGAGCAATTGACCACTTCTGCTATAAATGCAATAAAAGACATCTTATCAACCAACAAAGTATTTTCGTTTATTTTACTACTGTTTACATGTTGTACAACCCCTACCGAGGGATCTTCCACCGGGACTATCTTTTCAGTACACATCTTTGAGCTTTTCTGGACTCGCTTTAATGCATCAGCATATGATACTCCTTCAAATACTCTCAAGCATTGAACTTTCTCAGCATCTTTCCTTACCTTACAACCCCCATAACCTGCACTATGATTACCTCCACAGTTACAGCATTTTGGGAGAACTCCATGTCCACATTTCCCGTATTCATGCTCACCTCCACACCTTGCACAGCGCTGTTTTCCCTTGCAGCTTTCAGCAATATGTCCAAATCTCTGACACTTGAAGCATCTAACAGGCGGTGGTACATATGGCCGAACTCTGTAACTTACATACCCAATATACACTTTATCAGGTAACTTTTCCTCATCAAACTGAATCATAACTGACAAGCTATCCGCCTTTTGTTTATCTTTTACATATTTCAGTCTCCTCACATCAATCACCCCTGCCCCTGACAAGTTTTCCTTAATTGATTCAGTTGATATATCTGTCGAAACCCCTGAAATCACTCCTTTTACCCATTTCTTATCTTCCAACACGGTACAAGACACTTTTATCCCTAGTAATGTTTTTAGTCCCACGGCTGCTTTTTGTTGATTTTTATCTTTACAAATCAGCAGTAGTCTTCCATCTCTTGTCATTTTTGCACTTTCAATTTTTCCAATCGCTTCTTTCAATGCCTTAGTTATTTTAATTGGGTTTAACATTTTTGTGGATTCTGCCAGAAATTTTAGCATTACCTTGAATTCTACTTTAGGTCTTCTAATTTGCTGTCGATCTCTTTCACTTTCTGAACCAGACGTTTGATACCACGTTTTCTTTCTTTTGCGATTTTCCACTAATTTCCAATTACTTGCCGAACTTTCTAATTCCCCGCCATCCATTCCATCCGTTTCCGGATCACTTCCTGATTCTACGCAACTTCCTTCCATCTCCGCCTCAGTCACACCCCAGTGCTGCCCACACCGAGTGTCGAAGTCGCCACCGGATTGGTTGAATTATACAGGATTTCCGGGAGACATGTGTCGCGTTCTTTAACGTTCCGCCTGGAAACAAAAATGCCGTGGCGCCAAAATCCCTCACGAAAGAAGAAAGCCGTCATGTTTATAACGGTGACGCTTATCAGGATCAACTAAATGCTGGACTCTCTAAAGTATGTGAAAAATTTAAAGTTCGCGGCATAGAATCTTTAAAATATGTCCGAGAGTTTTACACACCGGTCTGTTATTGTGGCGACATTTCCACGCCCCTAAACATGACGCGGAACAAAACGAAACGTGATTGGTTGCTTTACCTGTCAGTCATATGGCCTATTGGGCGGGCCTTGGTCATTCAAAGCAGCCAAAGTTCAACTTCCCGTCAGTCTGAAGGTCTGGCTACGCGAGACTATAGTGTGTGAGCACATAAATCGTGAGCTTTGGCTTTACATCGCATGCGATCTTCTCGTACAGTGTGAGTTGATACCTTGCTGAAATCGCACAGAAATCGCACAGTGTATGCCCGGTGTTCTGTCGATTTGTGCTACCCTGTCAGATTTTGCTACCTCTCATTAAAACAGTAGGTAGTACAATTTGACAACGAAAAATGCTGCCTGTCAAATTATGATTTATTAATGTCTACACCTACCACAACCCTAAACCTACCCTTACAGTAATGCAAATACAGTAATTATACGTTATATTCGCGGTTGTGGCTAGAAGGGATACAGCTACCGGAAACCAACAATAAATATTTTTTTTTTACCTATTAGATTGTGTTTTATTAACATCTACACCTACCCCAACCCTAACCTTACCTATACAGTAATGCAGATACATTAAATATTGTTGTTCAGCGTGAGAGAAAGGACGCAATATTGATGTGCGCATGCGCAATAAACCCTGGTAGGAAAATCTGACGGGTAGGATAAAATGTCAGGACACCGGCTTTAGGCGATTATACTCGTCGTGCTTATCGCTGTCACGACCAATTCGTACGTATTTAACGAGGTGGCTAATTCGTACGACCTCACTCATACGATTTTGTACGATGTGTCTAAACCCCAGTGACGGGTGGGTTTAGGGGCGGGGTTAGGTGTAGGTCATTCGTTCAAATTCATACGAATTGTGTAATTCGTAAAATACGTACGATTTGCCGTGAGATGGGGCTGGCTTATCACGTTAGACGAAAGAGACATTATAATTGAATCGAATTCCTGTTTTTAATTGAATTTACATGAGCTCAGGTCATCATCGTTTCAAGTCATCATTAACCGTCAATCCATAGTCTGGTCACTTCTGCCCAGAGATGTGTGAGATGTGTGCTAATGTCTGACTGGAGAGAGAGAAAGAGCCAAATACACTGCCCAGAGTTTATAGCTTCCAATGGATATCTAATAGCCCCAGTGGGGGCAGTGTCAGGACTGTTGGCGGTCTGATGTAACTTCCCGCCTGGCCTTGATTAATTAAAGAGTTTTATTGGGTCCTGTGAGGTACCGTTATTTGTTTGAAACTTGGCATCGAAAGGCCTGCAACAGAACTGGACCCACAAGCCGTAGGCCTATTAGGAATGTGCGGTATTTTAGTTTGCTTTTTTTTAAAATCTTTGATTTGTTATGGCTCTTTGGATGTCTTAAACTAATAATGCGTAAATATTATTAACGACTACTTTATTTATTTTTTTTAGACTATTTTTTTGCTTGCGTAGAAAACAGCCACTGGCTCTGTACCTTCCTATCTCCACTCACTTTTACAAACCTTGCATCCACAGGGCTCTACAGTGCGACCATTTCAGTCGCATTTGCGACTGAAAACTACTGCTTTCGACTATGAAAAAAAATATTTAGGAGCACCTGTGCGACTGACCCGATCAGCATATTTGTGTTTGCGCTGAGGGAGCTTCAAAGGTTTCTAACGTACTCACGTGTTTTTGCAGCGTTGAGTAATGAGACCTATCCTCTCATTATAACAAACAAAGTGTAAACAGAGAGTAAATAAGAGATTCACTGTGCAGTGTAGAGAGCTGCGTTGATTTATAATGGAGTTTTTTGAGATCGTGATGAACTAAGGAGAGTGACAGCTTGCAAATGTGATATTGATTTAATACAATAGTTCATTAAACAAGAAGTTAATATTAAGTGACTTATATTGTCTGACTACACTATTGCCTTATTTTGCTCTATTTCGTCAATGAAAATAGTTTCAAACAGTCACATCTGAGCCGCTGCGCATCTCCATTCAAACACAGCGGTGTTTGGTTTATGAATGAACTGCTTTTTTAAATGAATCTAGTGAGTCAATGATTCAATTACCCATTCATAAAGACAGTCAGATGTTTCTTTCCTGAATGAATCAGCCGTTCGAACGAATCAATTAAATGAATGAATCAGTGACTTGACGCCACCTGCTGGCAGTTTTAATTTAATTTTTAAAGTATCTTTTCTGTTATTTAAATCATTTAATATTTCTATATTCAAAATTGTATATTGTATTAAAACATTAACCTCAACATGAATTTATGAATTGCACTCATGCACTCATTGCAATCATGCAGCCTCATTAAATGTCTGAAAATACACCTACAAGCCACTTTTGTCTTCTTCTGTGCCACCTCTGTAAGTACAAATTTATTTCTTAAATACTGATTTAATTTTATTGGTAACATTCTTATTCTACTTAGTCTGTTGTTTTAATTAAAAATGTTAAAAAGCTTTTTATATATATATATATATATATATATATATATATATATATATATATAATTATTATTATTTTTATTTATTTATTTATTTTTGATTATCAATTGGGAAAATATGGCTAAATTGCACGTAGCGTATGTGTGCACTTTTTTTCATGTTCACAGGTACAGTAGAGGAAAGTGGCATTATTTTGGTGGGCTGGCTTGCATCAGAACGTTTGGCTTGCACCTGTTTTGGACATAAAAAATGAATAAGTGGATGAGCCCCATGGTAAAAGCAAAAGAGGAGAGGGAGAGAGAGTGGAAGGAAATGTATGGGGGAGGCAAAGCAGTCAGAGATGCTCCATTTGTAATCGGTGACAATTTAATTTGTCAGTTTTGGGGACAGTAGGAAGAGCGAGTGAGTGGCCAGCGAGTGAATGCTGACGGCTAACTATAAAGGCTGTCAGCAGTCTCGAATGCATAGACAGTGAGAAGTGAGATGTCTTTCTGAAATGAAAGGCGAGAACAAACTAGTCAGGACATTGCAAATCAAATTTATATGTTCATTAAAAGTCAAATATGTTGTGATTAAAATATAATTCGTCGTTTGTATGTGTGTGAAATGTCATTTAATGTGAGCAATTTTACTGTATAGAATCCCATCTAGTCACCTCAGCTGTGCGCTGTGAAGAGGAGACAATGAAAAAAGGGCGGTGGCACTGTCTCTGTGATTGAATGCAGTCGTGTTTTAAATCGATATTAATGATAATGTTTTGAAAACAAGACGAATGCTGTAAAAGGCGAGAGAAAACGATCATTTTCTTACTATACTTGTGTTTTTTATTCTTCGTAGCGCATCTGGTTGTTAATAAGCTTGTCGATGTTTTTGTTCGGAGGTGCTGAAATGCAGTGAGCTGCGCTGGTTAGAGCGCGTTGCTCCCATCCCCCGCCTGTACAGCACAGGGTAAGGGAGGGGGACAGGAGAGAGAGGGAGCGATAGGCAGCACCCTTGTGAGGGGAAACAAGAGTCAGCTTCGCGGAGAGGAGAGAAGAAAAAAGAGCTGGGGCGCAAACAAAAGAGAGAACATGGATGAAGCAGAAAAATGTCTATTTAAAAAGGCAGCGCAGCGGAGGCTTTGGTCGTCCTGCTCATAGTCCGCCCGTTTTTTGGATGCCGTGGTTTGGAGCTGTTGCGCGGGGAGCTCTCAAGGCGGAAAGCGGTTTTTAATCCGTCTGTGGATGTTGCCAGCTTGCGATGGCTGTTGCAGGGCGATGTAGCTGCATAAAAGAGAACGTGCCTCTTTGTTTGTGTTTCTTCATTGTTCTACTAAGTGTCCTTACAAATGCACAAATTCGCTACAGCATTCAGGAGGAGCTGGAGAGCGGCACTGTCGTTGGTGATCTTGTTCGGGATCTCGGGCTGGATCTGCGAACGCTTTCGGCTCGTCGGATCAGAATCATCTCCGACAGTGCCAGGCGATACTTCAGCATCAACCACAAAACTGGTAAGCTTGTTATAAGCGACCGGATTGACCGCGAAACGCTCTGTGAATTCAGCGGCACCTGCACGCTTAGCCTTGAGGTGGTGTTAGAAAACCCATTCGAACAGCACAACGTGGATGTTGAGATTTTGGATGCAAATGACAACTCGCCGCTTTTCCCGCGAGACGAGTACCAGTTGGAGATTTCCGAGGGCGCACAGCCAGGCGCGCGCTTTTCCATTGAGGGCGCGCAGGATTCTGACGACGCCTCAAATTCCGTGCGCCATTATCGCCTCACCTCAAACGAACACCTGGCGCTCGATTCAACCAAACCACCTGCGGACGGAAAACACATAGAGCTCGTGCTGAAAAAGCCTTTCGACCGCGAGCTTTTGCAGTCGCACCAGTTTCTACTCACCGCTACTGACGGCGGATCTCCTCCGCGCTCAGGCACAGCCAAAATCAACGTGCGCGTTTTGGATACCAATGACAACGTGCCAGTCTTCGGCAGTTCCGTATACAAAGTGAAACTGCGGGAAAACTCTCCTGTTGGCGCGCTGGTAATTAAATTAAACGCCACAGATAGAGATGAGGGCTCCAATGGGGAGGTGTATTACTCATTTAGCTCTTACACGCCAGATAGAGTGAGGCAGGTGTTTTCCGTAGACACAGACAGTGGAGAAATTAGAGTTAAAAGCAATGTGGACTATGAAGAAACCAACAGCTATGAGATGTATATCCAGGCAGCAGACAGAGGCCAAGGGGCCGTAGCAGTGCACTGTAAAGTGGTGGTGGAGGTGCTGGATGTGAATGATAACCCTCCTGAGATTGTGCTCTCCTCTCTCTCCAGTCCAGTTCGGGAGGACGCTCGTGCAGACACTGTGGTGGCTTTAATAAGCATAAATGACAAAGACTCTGGACAAAACAAGCAGGTCAGCTTGGACATCATCCCCCCAAATCTACCTTTTAAAATCAAATCATTCCGAAACCATTACACCATTGTTACCTCTGCCTTCCTGGACCGGGAGACAATACCATCATATAATGTCACAGTTACAGCTACGGATGGTGGAACACCACTTCTTTCATCGTCAATGACGGTACGAGTAGAAGTGGCAGACGTAAATGACAATCCACCACGTTTTGAACAGACTTCATACACTGTTTATGTCTCAGAAAACAATGCACCCAGTACACCTTTGTGCATCGTCAAAGCAACAGATCCTGATGCCGGTGAGAACGCTCGCATCACATACACCGTCCTAAATGACAACAACCATGGTATTTCAGTGGCATCATATGTTTCTGTCAAACCTGCCTCAGGTGAGGTGTATGCACTGCGATCGTTTGACTTCGAGAAGTTGCGTGAGTTTCATTTCCAGGTTAAAGCTCAAGACAACGGTGTGCCACCTTTGAGCAGAGTGGCAACTGTTTATATTTACATCATGGACTCCAATGACCACAGCCCGCAATTTGTTCGCCCAGCGGCAAATGGCTCACACTCCACAGAGACTATTTTGCGTAACTCAGAGGCAGGAGTCCTTGTTTCACGTGTCCTGGCTTGGGACTTAGATGCTGGAGAAAATGCCTGGTTGCTATACAGCCTCCATCACCCGCCGGAATTGGACTTGTTTAAGGTACATGAATACACAGGTGAAATCCGCACAACACGGCGAGTAAACGAGGACAATTCTACAGTCTTTAGCCTCACAGTGAATGTACGAGATCATGGTTTGCCTCCTCGCTCCGCATCTACAACAATCAACATTGCCGTTATGGAGCTCCCACCCAAAGTGGCTCCAGACCCAAAACGCATTATCAGGCCACACGGCACAATGATATTCTCCCATGTAACCCTCTATCTTATCATTGCCCTCAGTGCAACCACCTTTGTTTTTTTGCTTACCATCTTCGTCCTAGCAATTGTTCGATGCCATGCTTACTGGAGCCAACCTGATGCTTGCTCCTGCTCACCTTGCTGTGGGTCCAAGAAGAAAAAGACTACAATGAAGAAGGCACCCAAAGACGGTGGAGGTGGTGGTGGTCCTGCAGGTGGCGGAGGAGGTGGAGCTGCAGGTGGGGGTGCTGCTGGCGGGGTCACAGTCCAACAACAGTCTGCGGTAATGCGGAGAGACCTAAAAGTGGAGCCACACTACATTGAGGTCCGAGGAAATGGCTCTTTAACCAAAACATACTGCTATAAGACCTGCCTGACCGCCACCTCAGGAAGTGACACTTTTATGTTCTACAATACGGGCCGGCCGTTGAGTGGGACTTGGGGCTCGGGGGCAGACCGTTTCTTCACAGGACAGAGTGGGCAGTTTGTGCGCAGACTGAGCATGCCCGACGCTACGGCAATACAGGTGTGTGCAGTGCCCACACTGTTATAGCATCCATTAAGTGGCTCATCCATCTATCTGCCTCATCCATGCATGAAGAGAGGAGAAATTCTCTTCTCTTCAATAATGTGGTACCTTTTCACCCTCAGATGTGTTAATGATTTAAGAGTAGCCCCAACATTTTTTTTGTTTTGCATCCAAATACACACACACACTCACACACAAAATTGGTGTAACAGTTTTCACTCAGAAATTGCTAGTAAATTTCACAATTTATTTCAAGTAGACGCTAGTAAAACATACTCCAATAATCTTTTTTATTTAAAACTTCAAAAAAAAAAAAAATACAGTTTAGTGAAGTTGTTTAGTTGTATTACTGACATTTTGCAGTACCGCTGCAGTGGAAAGAACAGGTGTTTTGCTTGGTGTACAGCAGGGCTCAGTAATGGATCCTGTTATATTGGAGCATTTTTCTTTTTCTTTTTGTGCCTCATTAATTCACAGCAGCGGCCTTCAGTTTGAGCTGCAGAATGTGTGCGTGTGCAGTTTGGATGATTTAGGGTATCAGACTCCCTTCCACTTGTTTACAGCTGTCATCAAATTGCATTTCATCAGTTATGAATTTAGAGAGAAGTGCACTGTAGGGACCACCCACTGGTCCAAAGATGGTAGCCATTGGCGTGACAGAAGGATTCCTGTGTGTTACTGTCTTTCTTTTATTTCCTTTTACACGTCAGTTTTTGATAATCAAATTTAGATAAATGTTTGATCATTCTGTTGAACTCTTTACTTTATATTTTACTTGTTCATTAGAAATGTTGCTCAATGTCTTGCACTACCATTAACACTGATCTCACGGTTGCAAACTCACCAGTCTGATCATTAGCCAGAAGTTATTACTAATAATATTTAATGCGCCCATTCTTGCTATTTAATTCAATAGTAGTTTTGTCTAGCCCCTACAGTGAATGTGACTAAATAAAAGCTTAGCAAATCAAGCAGTTAGCCAGAAATCTAGAATCCCATCTGCTGCATCTACCTTGAATCCCACCTGCTCTATCTAACCTGAAATCTAGTATGTACTGAGCACTAGATGCAGATTTACGATAACATAGACTTTCACTTTATTTACTTGAGAAAATAATTTCAGAGTAATTCAGAATTAATCCAAACATGACAATTTATTCATCAGGTAATCAACATAATTATTCAAAATCCAGTTCAGACAATATAAAGCATCCAATAAAAATAAGAATTTAGAATCCAATAAGAATTTAGAAACATTTACCTGCTAATGAGTGATTGTTTGGGAGATCTGTCTACAGATTTCCTGAAAATTTTACTACCCTCATTTTAATATCCAGGTAAGCCATCAGTTTACCAAACGTTGTTGTTTGCTCGTTGATTATTAATGATTTTGGCACATCAGTCTGAGAGTTGTAAGTGAGTGGTGAGGATTCTTCTTTGATTTATGTGGGAAGATGCATCTCATGTACATACATGAAGTAATTTGTGTGAGAATTACATACAGTTCACTGTTAAAAGAAACTAAATTTTCTGTATTGATTTTTTACAGGTGTTTTACCTTTATTTCGAATTATGCACTTCATTGCTGTGTTTTAAGGGTTTATTGAAATATTTTTTTTTGTTTGTTTTTTTCCCCAGATACTGTAAGACCTTTAAAAAGATACCAAGCATGAATTGTCATACTCTTGTTCACTCTGATTTTGTTCACTCTGATTTTTCCTGAGTTTAGGAGAAGAGAGGGGGGAGTGAGTGAAGGAAACAGATGTGGTAGATCACCAGTGAACTGTTGAGGATGTTAACCTCATGAGAAAGAGTTCAGATGTTGATTCTCATGAGTTCCTTGTTTTCTCGGACAGTGGCCTCATCAGGGTTCAGTTATCTTGACATCAGCCTTGCAACTCTCTTTTTCTCCTCTCTTTCCCTCTCTCGCGCTTGTTCTCTCGCCCTCCCTCTCTCCAGCCTGTTCTGCAGTGCGCTGTTTCAGGACAGCTGGGTGTGTTTATATTTAGAGGTGTAAAGCTCAAACAACACTCCAGTTTCTCTGTACCCACACTTAAATCTCTCTAGAGAGACTTTGCAGTCTAGCTTCAGTTTAGTTACACAACTTCATGTTGGACATCATCCACTAAAACCAACTGTGATAGACCTTTAATCTGTCAACACAGGTTAGCATGATTGGTCCTCTAACGATAGATAGATAGATAGATAGATAGATAGATAGAAAGTCATTCTTTTGTATAAGGTTCTTTTTATTTTCTTTACATGTCATACACACTTACTATTATATGGGTAAATCTCAGGAAATTTGAGAGAATCCAATAATAATCACTGCCCAGAATAATGGTGGTTAGAAATTAAAGATTTTATGTTTTGTTTTATTTTATGAAAGGAACCACTCTCTTTCTGTGTTGTTAAACCCTGTTAGATTGACCATAGCTTTCAGTGTAAATCATGCTGCCCCACTGAGTAATGCATCATTCCCAACAGATGAAGTGATCTTCTTATCAGCAAGTCTTTGCATCAGAGTTTTTTCAGTCTTTCAAGCCTTAATATGACCGGCAATTTATTACAAATGAAGTCTTCCCTATTTGCTCTGTTAGTTCACCAGAGATCATCATTACAAACTGAGTGCATTTATGTTGTGTCGTTGATCGGGTTGTGAGTGTTTCAAGTATTACCGGATGCGAAAATAGTTTCTCTGTGTGAGCGCCTCTTATTTGTGAAGTAATTACTGGCTCATTTCAGCTGTTCTCATTAAATGTCAGTCATGTTTGTTCTCCCTGTGTGTGATTAAGTGGCAGTGGAGCTGAGCTCCACGTTTCTGGTGGCTGATTGGCTGGTTCGGTTTGGAAAGAAAAGGACAGAAGGATTGTGATTGGTTGGTGCAGAGGTGCGAATGCTGTATCTAGGCGAGGTGTGTCCACTCAAAAGAGAACTGAGAGAGAGAAAGAGAGAGAAAATAAGGAAGAGTAAGGAACTGCTGGTGAGACGAGATCAGACTAAACTCATTATCTGCTACACACACACACACACACACACACACACACACACAGTGATAAATCAAAGACATGTGAGATGAATAAAAACAGCTCACCTGTTTCTTTGCTCAGCAACCCTCTCTGTTACCATATTCACTTTATTTGAGTGTCTAATTTCTTCGAAAGATTTAACCCCTTTCAAAAGTCTTCCTCCTAAATATGATTTTTTTTTACTGTAAAACAGTTAGTGTATCAGATGGTTACAATACATTTTAAACCCTCTGGGTTTGTTATTTTGTTGTTGCATTTTTTTTATTTTTTTTTTTTATTTATTTATTTGTTTTGTTTTGTTTTAATTTACATGTTTTCCCCTTTATATTAAAGGTTTGGCCATTGAAATTTGGTCATTACAGACCTGGTGGATTTATTTGAACCTGATTTATATTCAACCTTTTTTTTTTTTATAAAATGTTTTATTTGACAGTTTGCATATACCATCTATGAAAGGTTCTTGCTAGGTTGAACATCAGTGTTAGTATGGGATGTTTCTGTGCATGACTGCTAGCTGGTGTGTATAGTCGTTGTCTTGCAGGCTTGTTTGATGGATGTGTGTGTTGTGTGGAGGAAAAGCAGGCCCTGCTGATTACATTTTGAATTGGATTTCACATTGATAAATGTCCTCCAGGAGATGTTTGTGAGAGGGAAAATGGGTGACAAAAGGACGGGTTGGGAGCAAAGATGCCATGCCTGCCTTTTTTTGTCTATAAAAGTTGATAGTACTGAAAATCTGGGCAGCATAAAACAAACTGAAATGTCCTGCTGTGCCTTTTTAAATGCAAGGAGATTTTACATTGATTGTAAAGGGGCAAAGGGTGTATCATACCACACCTAAGTAAACAAAGATTCACCCTAAAATTAGAAGAGGGAAAAATATTTTAGTATTTTATATTCCAATTTTGCATAAAGAAAATGTCGTCTATTTTACATTTTCATTTATGCACTTATGCTTTTATGGAGAGTGACTCATGAATTTCTGTTTTAGGATCCTTACAGGGTTTTTTTGTTTTTTGTTTTTTTTGCATTGGGACATTTAATGACAAGCAAGCATTTCCTCTTGTCTTTATGGTACTAAAAAATAAGCTTAATTTCCTTTAAGCAAGATGCAGTATCTTGTTTCTGTTCTTTTGATTTTGAAATTAAATGTGACCTAGACATGTTCTTGAAAGGTTTCATGACATTCACTCACCTTGTGCATTTTTAATCAGTTTCTTTCTCCCTGAGGAGACTCATTCAATCCAATCTCACCCTTCTGTTACTGCTCCTTTAGGGTTTTATGACCCTTATTCATCTAATTTGTTTGAGTGGTTGTTTGAAATCTTGTTTTGATGATGAACATCTCAAATTGGCTTTAATGTTTGTTTTTTTTTCGTTTGTTTGTCTGTGTGAGGGTAAAAATGTGTATGTTTAAGACTTGAATGAAATCTTGACCCAACTCTAACACTTTCCTCAAAAGCCAGAGTCCTGCAGCCATCATGACCTACACTCCAGCATGATTAATTAATGAGATGATATTGGTTTTTTGATCTGCCCCAGTGCTTACTGTCATCTCTTTCTCTCTCTTTTTGTCTTTGTCTTTCTCAGCCTAAAGCTCCCAGTTCAGACTGGAGATATTCAGCGTCCCTCAGAGCAGGGATGCAAAGGTAAGACTTCATTGGTTTTGTCTTTTTTGTTGTCATCTGCTGAATATGCCCCATTACTTTAAAGGGGTAAATAAATAAATATAAATAAATAGTTTGTAAATTTGCTTTCTGTGTTCATTGTTCCAAAGTTAAGGTGGAATTATCACAAACAAAATATGTACAAATAAAGACTGTGTGTTGACCACAGTAAAACTACTACATAAAATGTATAATAATGACTTCTTTAAATGGATGAATCTGGTGAATGGAAGGCAAGAAAGACATATTACAAGACAACAATTTCCAGACATTTTATGGACATAGTTACCTATGAAAACAACTGATGTTGATATGATCATGGAAACTCATGTGCACAGACATTACATTACCCATACACCACTGGACCGTGCTGGGTAGCATATAGTTATCCACCACTCATTGTGAATCAACTAATTGTCTGATATAGATGTAGCAGCCACTGAATGACCAGTAAAGCTGTACAGCGACAGTTTCCGTGGAAGCAGAAGTAGGTCACATGCGGCGATTGAAGTATTGCCTGCGGCCATGTTGGCAAAACGATGGCAACGAAGGACATTGCAGACAACAGACTGGGCAGCACATTCACATATGCCAGGGCTGTGTGTGTGACTGAATGACCTCCGATCTTCATTAGTGGTACACTGATTCCCTCCTAATTACAACAAGGTTTAATGAGAGCTATGTAGCCACGCAAATCATTCTCATGCATTAAATCAGATTTCTGTCTCACAATTTATGTGCTTAGAGAAACCGCTGCAAAATTAATTTCACATTTATGATGCTCTTCCTTTGTCTTAAGGCAAATTTGTAAGGCTTTCATTGATAGTTTCTTTGTAAAGTCAGTGGCTTCTTGTTAAAATTTACTATTGCTCATTTTTAGAGTTTAGAATTTAAACAAACCCTAACTCCCAAGTATTTATTTTTATTTATTTATTTATTTATTTATTGACATGCAAAATAGTTTGTGACTTGACTTGCTGCTGTTACTTTAATAAGTGAAATAAGATCCATAGGGATCCAAACCATATCCAGAGACCAGAATTATTTAAATCACAACACCCTAGCAACCTCATAGAAATGTGTTAAAGACAATCAGAGTGAGATTTGCGAGGGCAAACATTACCTTTATTTTATTATTACTCTCCTAAATTTATTTATTTATTTTACACCAAAGCCAAACAGGTTTATGCAAAAATAGTTTTTGCATGTTAAACAGAGAAATGATCAGTGGAGAAAGCAATGACTTTGATATGCAGGCAGAAATGAGCAGGGGGAAGGAGAGACAGACAGAGAGAAAGCGAGAAGGAAGATGTTTGAACATTAGCTGAGGATCATGTATTTGGTCCAGTGTTTCTCATTAATAATGTATTAGCCTTACTGACTGCTACTTCACAACTCTTTAAAATGGCTTCCACACACACATACACGTGCGCACACACACACACACACAGCATGTAATAGCAGCAGTAACCACCTGACCTTGGACTGCAAACATTCATCAGAGAAGGAGAGAGAGGGGGCAACTAAAATGGTGGTTTTCCACCCACCCCCCTCTGTTCAGCATGCTTTCTGTCTTTGGATAATTTTGGATGATAATTTTGTATGGGTTTTACCTGATTACTGGTTGATTGCAAATATTAGAAATGTCACAACATATTAATTAACATATGCATTTTAAAATTCACATTTAAAATGACATTTTTGTTCTGTTATGGAAGATGATGCCAAAGACTGGTGAATTTGCTCATATGTTCATACTAATCTATCCACTGAAGAGTGACTGGCATGCTAAAATAATCAAATAGTGGAGAGTAGCAAAGTTATTTATCTTTTAACAACTTTTTATATATATATATATATATATATATATATATATATATATATATATATATATATATATATATACACAGTACTGTGCAAAAGTCTTAGGCGCTAGTATTTTCACCAACAAAAAATGGTTTTAAGTCAGTTATTTCTATATTTTGCTGTAGTGTGTCAGTAGGAAATATCAGTTTACATTTCCAAACATTATTTTTGGCATTAATTGTAATAATCCAGTGAGATTTTTGTATGCACAAGGAGTCTGACAACAGTCAGTGCTCCACACAGAGATCTGATCTCATCATCATCCAGTCCGTCTGGAATGACATGAAGAAACAGAACAAACTGAGAGACTAAATTCAGAAGAACTGTGGCAACGTCTCCAAGATGCTTGAAGATAAAACCTTCCTGCAAAGCTACCTGAAAAACTATGTGCAAGTATATCTCAGACAAAAGCTGTTTTAAACGCAAAGTGTGGTCATACCAAATGTTGATTTGATTTAGTTAATAGAAGTTAATTGATAAATAAAATCTATTTATGGGATTATTTCTGAAATCATCCTCATTTTACAGCATTTTTACACAATTGCCTAAAACTTTTAACAGTACTGTAGCTTTGCAGGAAGGTTTTTTTTTTCTTCAAGCGTCTTGGAGACGTTGCCACAGTTATTCTGGATTTAGTCTGTCTCAGCTTGTTCTGTTTCTTCATGTCATTCCAGACGGACTGGATGATGATGAGATCAGATCTCTGTGTGGAGCACTGGCTGTTGTCAGACTCCTTGTGCAAACAAAAATCTCACTGGATTATTACAATTAATGGCAAAAATAATGTTTGGAAATGTAAACTGATATTTCCAACAGACATGCTTCAGCAAAAGATAGAAATAGCCGACTTCAAACCATTTTTTTTGTTGGTGAAAATACTAGTGGCCTAAGACTTTTGCACAGTACTGTATATGATGCATTATATTGATCAAAAGTGGCAGTACAGATATGTATAATGTTATAAAAGATTTTTATTTCGAGTAAACGTTCTTTAATTTTCTACTTATCAAATAATCCAGAAAAAAAGGAAACGTTTCCACAAAAAGGATGAAGCAGCACAACTGTTTTCAACATTGACAATAATCAGAAATGTTTCTTGAGTAGCAAATCAGCATATTAGAATGATTTCTGAAGGATCATGCGACACTGAAGACTGGAGTAATGATGCTGAAAATTCAGCTTTACATCACAGGAATATGTTACATTTTAAATATATATTCAAGTAAAAAAGTTATTTTAAATTGTAATATTGTTTTTACTGTATGTTTGATCAAATAAATGCAGAAATCAATCAATCAATCAATCAATTTTTTACCATTTTTACCATTTTACCAAGTCTATAATTATAAGTTTAGTGTTCAAATTTATTGATGGCAGTATGCCATAATTAGCGTGTAGAATGAGCTAAAAAAGGGTACTGTGATAGAGAGACAGTTTAAGTCCAGCATACAAATCAACATAAGCATTCAACAGCTACCTTCTGATATGCATTTCTCCACCATTTTTTATGATGTTGTGATGTTTGGGAACAAATCTAAGTGCTTCATGTTTTCAGCCACTCTGAGCACAGTGAGCTAATCCTTTCTTAACACACTTGCAGCTGCACACAGAGCAACAGAGAGAACATATCAAGCGATAACACCCTTTTCTAAGAGTAACAGAAATCTCCTGCTTGGTTTGATTTTCTGCCACTGGCAATTTTTAAGGCTTTTTCCTGACACAGACACAAACGTGGGTGTATAGAGTCAACATAAAATGGAGTTTGCAACACATTTTTCTTCCATAATATGGCACATTTCCAATTGAAGCAGGATGATTAACTGCATAAATTACACTGCTAGCTGTGTTTGTGTGTAAGAAAGTCGTTGGTGTGAAATTTGCACAGGAGTGTAAACTTTAATCTCAGAGGTAGTGTGACTGCAGAGAGGAGCATGGCCTAATCCTTAATCTCTAATCCAAGTTTCTAGATTCCAATTCTCACTGAAGACCTGCATGTACCCACACTCAATCATTCAGCCCAAGTCAAACATAAACCCTACTTTCATGCCACACATTGTCCTTTATAATCTAGGACATTATCTACAGACAAATCTTTTCTCGTAGAGTGGGATCTGTGGCAATTTGAGTATGAAAAAAAGTACATTACTGTAAAGAATATCTTAATTTCGTGCTTAAATTTAAGAAACCTATAAATAGAGCAGAATTTTAAATTGTGATCCTTCATAATAGTAGTAGTAATCTTGAAAAATTGATTAGTATTAATTTGACAAAGCTCAGCTTTTCAATGTTGTATTTCAATCAAATCAAGGTTTGTTTGTTTGTTTGTTTGCTTATAAATAAAAGGTGAATTAATAGTTTTCATTCAAAAAACTTTCTCCTTTGTTTGTGTATAGTTCGGTCCATATGGAGGAGTCATCCGTGATGCAGGGTGCTCAAGGAGTTCTGGTTCAGAACTGGCCCACCGTCTCCAGCGCTCCTGGTAAGATACAGAATCTAAACTCTCTATAGCAGAAACACTCTTGAAGAAATTCAAAATTTTTAAATGAGATCTTTCATTTCTTAGTTGTTTCTCTAATCAGATTTATATCAAATAGAGTTGTTTGCTTCTCCGTTTCCTCTTCTTGAGTTTTGCCTTGAAGGGATTGAACTAAATTGAAATTCCTGATGTTCTGAGCTGCTATCCACATTGACTTTATTTTTGTGAGAAACATCTTAATCCAGGTTGATACTTAAATGAAACATAACTGAAAACCCATATTAAGTCTTCAGATCTAGAGCAACCACTGAGCAATACAATTTTCCTCTGAGTGTCCTGGCAGGACTGTAACACTGTCTTTCACAGTTTCACTGATATTACCACTCAGGACCATCTATCACTCTATCAACCCCTGTCCCGATCTAGACTATCACTCTCTTATTTTCTGTCTCACATCATTCTTTCACTTGCATGCTTCTTTCCCTGCAGTCTCCTCTGCGTTGGCCTCTTTTGCTGAGCCGAGCTGCTGCAGTCATGCAGGATATAAGGAATATGACCTACATGAGGATTCTTTAGGAAACCTAGCCGAGTAGTTCAGGGAGCAACTCAGAAACCACTGCAGTACATTAGTGATACCATAATCTGCCTTTTTGTGCTATGTTGAGTAGTAACAGTAAATATGAATTCATAATGGAAGCAGCCCACTCAAAATGTGTTAATGTACCCAAAATTAAGATTTATCATCATCATTTGCTCACCCTCATGTTGGACTGGAGGGAAAAATGATATGTAAATAATGACATTATTTTGGGGCTTTATAGGAATAAATTTGGGGTCTTTGGTAATATATAGTATAGATAAACTACTGTTATTGCACTTTTTCTGTTTTTAGAGCTTGGTAGTACAAATCACTCTCCTCTTTCACTGTGTAGAAACTAAGAGATTTTAAGTCTTTTTAAATTTTAAACAAGAGTTTACATTTTTATTTAGATTTTATGCTTCATGTCTCATTTTGTGTTTTATGGAATAAAGACATTAAAACAAAGCTGAAACAACACGAGGGTGAGTAAAAGATGCAGAATTTTGGGGTGAACTATTCCTTTAAAACTGCTATTGTACATTTTCCCACAGTCTGATCACAGTGGGATCCCCTGGTTTTAATGTTGGATTATATACGTTTAGCTCACTCAGGTGGCCTATCACAGCTAAGCGATGAAGTAGAGAGTGACACCGATTTCCACAGCTCTGACCAGATCAAGCATAAATCCAGTTTATCAGCTGAAAGAGGAAATGACACAGTCAGAGGGGATGTGGAGGTTATCTGCAAAAGCAAGAAAGAGAAACTCAGTACAAAGCGGCGACCGAGAGAGCGTGGCGAAAGCACAGAGAGATGATTCGATTAGGAGATGAATATTAATAATGGTCAGCTCAGAGTATTTCAACACAAACATGCACACATTCTTTCTCACTCGCTGTGGAGATGTCCGCTCATGGTAATTAATCCACAATATTAGATTCCATTCCTATTTTGCCCATCTAGTCTCTTTCTCGCACTCCAAATAATTGAAGAATCACCTGTCTTTCTGTAGAAGACAGAGTCTCGGTTATTAATCAGAGATGTCTGCACACACTCTAAATCACCCATAAATGGATTACCACAACCATCAGGGCAAAACATATTAAGATAAAATACGTTTTAAGTCAGAATCAACAAGAACATGCTTAGAATAACAAATTGTGTCATGCTGTAGCGTTGTGTTTGTAGCCATATAATATTGATGTGGTGTATTGTAGAACATTTTGTTGAGGAAATAAACATCCGGTTACACAAATGTGATGAAGTTTAAAAATTACATCAAAACAGACTTGCTCTTGTGGTGGCGTATGATGTACATGACATGAAGGCAGCAATAAACCTCTCTACCATTTTGTCTGGGATCATTTCCTGGGTCACAAGGTCATAGGTAGGAACCCGATACAATTAATGAATATTTAATTTCCTAATTAACTCTGCATGAGGGTCACGGATGTCTAGGTTGAGACTCGACCCTCTTGGATGGAATGATGATGTGACTTCTGGAGGTGTTCGAAATAATGAAAGTAATTTAGTTTCAATAAGATGATTGGGAGAGAAGGAGGGAGAGAGGACAAAACGGGCGCAATTACTCGGGTGATGAAAGAGCAATTTGTTCTAATTAAGTCTCTGATGATGACTGCAAAAGCAAACACTGAAAATGAATGAAATAAGCTTCTTTAGATTTTTAGCTCTCTCTCTCTCTCTCTCATCTTTCTTTCTTTCTTTCTTTCTTTCTTTCTCCTATTCACTGTTAATCTGTCTCGTTTACAAATCTTTCACAAGCTGCCAAGTCTCAGATGCTGCTTAGCTTTTTAACACATTATTTCGGCCAAAAATGGAAAATTATATATTATTTAATCTATATACTGTATCTCTTTTGTTCCAAACTATCTTTCTTCCATAAAAGACAAAGAAGAAATTTAGCAAACTTAAGTATATTAAGCTCCTAAAAGAAATTATGTGTATTCCATACTATTCTTTCTCTATATGTGACCCTGAACCACAAAACCAGTCTTAAGTAACACAGGTATATTTGTAACAATAGCCAAAAATACATTGTATGGGTCAAAATTATTAATTTTTCTTTTATGCCAAAAAACATTAGGAAATTAAGTAAAGATCATGTTCCATGAAGATATTTTGCAAATTTCCTACCGAAAATATATTAAATCTTAATTTTTGATTAGTAATATTCATTGCTAAGAACTTCATTTGGACAGCTTTAAAGGCAATTTTCTCAATATTTAGATTTTTTTGCGCACTCAGATTCCAGATTTTCAAATAGTTGTATCTCGGCCAAATAAATCACTTTCGAAAAATTGACCCTTATGACTGGTTTTGTGGTCCAGGGTCACATATTATATCTTCTGAAACTATATGATATCTTTGTGTTGTAAAACTGACTAAAACAGAGGTTGTTCACTGAAACCTTTCTCATTGCTGTAGTTTTGCATTCCTTAGGTTCAAGCCTGTTCAAGAATGTTTATCAGTCATGTGAAACATAAAAACTATAGATGTTTAGAATCAAATATGATAAAATGCCTCTTCGTAAAAAAAATTAGCAGGATACTGCAAAGGGCAAAATTTACAGAGAATAATGAAATACATCTCAGTCAGTTGTAGAATGTACACAATTCATTTTAACTTATAACATATTAAAGTGGTTTTAAAAAAAGAGCTGGATCTCATATAACTTAAAAATGAATTCAAAATTGTTTAAATTAATTTGATAAGTCAAAGTCATGAAAAGCAAGCCGTGATTTATTGATCGTAGAATTTACAGTGTATAGCGTATGAATCAAATGGACCATTTGTATTGTGTTTGCTGAGATTTGGAGCTTGACAGATGGACAGAGAGCTTGATCAGTAAATTATGGCATGTTGATTTTTGGCCTAGCTTTTAAAACAGTATAAGATGAGAAAAACTACATACATGAATCAGACGACACCGTCGTTTTTGTTGTCAGCAGCAAGAGAATCGGCAGTTTAGGTGGTAATGTGAATGCTCAGTAGGTCTGTGGAGGTGTAAAGTAGTGCTGGTTTGTTTTATGTTCTGCATTTTTATGAGCTTCGTTTGGAGCTCTGACGTGCAAAACAACTGGAGAAACCAACGCCCCTGTCTCTCTCTCTCTCTGTCTCTTTGTTGTGTGTGTGGAACAGATGGGCAAAACTACCAAAGCGTAGATCTACAGAATTAATATAATTAAAATAGGATAAAGCATGCTGTCTGTCTCAATTTCCGTCTAACTCTCTGATTTTGTGTCCGTCACATTTTCTGTTTCGGGTTTTTTTTTTGTTTTTTTTTTCTTCTGAAATGCGGTAAAATGTTAAAGTGAAACAGTGTGACAGAGGCAGAGGGCAGGAAGACAGCCTAAGGGAAAGAGGGATTGAGAGAGTGACAATGAGGGGAAAAAAGGTGACCGAGGGGGAGAGTGAAAGAGAAAACAGAGATGCAGAGAGGAGGGGGCTGTGACTGCCTCTGTTGCTAGGGGAGAGAAGTATTTGACCATTGGAGAGAGAGAGAGAGCGTTCTGTATTAGTTTCCATCAGTGTCTCTGCCACAGCCAGATTTCACTGGAGGAGGCCGTTTCCACGGCAACCATTCATACCATGAACAGGGTGCTGGAAGAGTAGAGGGAGGGTGAGAGAGAAACAAGTGAAGGAGAAATGCAAAATGGAGAGAGAAAGAGAGGAGAGGTGTGGCTGAACTAGAGAGTTAACAGAACGTAATATAAAATAAAACAAATGGGTAAAGCTGTGCATGTAAGGGGAAGAAGGAGGTTTAGAGGGATGAAGACAGGTGAAATGGGAACAGATGGATGAAAAAAATAGTGAAATATGAGTTTTTCTCACTTTTGTCATCTCAGTAAAGCTATATGAATTGAGAGAAAAATATTTTTCTACTGTAAATGTGATTGTTCAGTTATAGCAGGTTGGGTAAAGATGGATGAATGGAGAGATAAATGGATGGGTGGATGAGTGTGACCTATCCTGATCTGTCTGTTTAAAGATCATCTCTACAGGTGGGCCAACCTGCACAGCCCACAGGCTCTCGTTTCAGCTACAATGCCATATGGCGCACAGAAACACTTGCCCACAATGCAACGCACGTTCATACTCACAATCAGACACAAATACTCTTACTGTACCTACAATGCAACATGCCTGTATTTTGTTGGCAAAAAGCTAGTTCAAAATGTGAAAAATTCAATACAAAAGGAGTATAAATAAAAACAACAGTCAGAGGTATCAAGAGACAAAAACTAATATAGCTGACACATTATATTCAAATAAAAATGTCAACAGGTCTTACTGATTTCCAGTGATTTTGTAGTAATTTTATGATTTTGGTTTTATCACTCACTTTAGTCAATCAGTGACAGAGGAAAGGCTGTGCGAGAGTGTTTGTGTGTTGTAGGTCTAGTGGAATTTTCCAGAACACGCCAGGGGCTTTAGTCAGCTCATAAGGGTAAACTGAGGACAATCACTCTCTTTCTTTCTGTGTCTGTGTTTGTCTCCATATCTTTTTTTGTTTGTTTGTTTTTGTTTTTTGAGGCTTTGAAATATGAGGTTGACATTCATTCATTCATTCATTCATTCATTCATTCATTCATTCATTCATTCCTTTATTTATTATTATTATTATTATTATTATTTTTCTTATTATTATTATTATTATTATTATTATTAATGCTTCTATTTATGGGTTACTTGTGCATTCATGTATTTTTCTTCCCTGACTTTATGGAAAACAAGGTTATTGAAAATTACAGCATTATTCTCAAAACATGCAGTTATTACAGAGAGCAGAACTGTCCTTAACACACACATGCACTGCTGTCTTGGCAGGCTCATGAGAAAGCTTGTGGTGCCATCTGGCACATATTTTATCAGGATTACTAGAGCCTGACGTACCAAGTTGTGCCACACACACACACACACACACACACACAAACTACAGTGTGATTATATTCATTCTGCATAGACAATCAGTACCACATGCACATATCTAATTAATATTGTATGCCCACACATGCTTTATTATTCACACACAGCTAATGAAAATTAATCAAATTTTCTGTTAAATATTTAATGCGAAAACATGCAATTTACATACACAGACCGTAAATAACAAATTGTGAACTGTGATTCATAAAAAGACAGAGCTACCAAACATGTATTATAATCTAAATTTATTTTATATTACAGATTAAAAATTTGTAGTCTTCAGACTTATATTTTAAATCAGCCAATTTTCTGTGCTTCAGGCAGCGAAAGCATGAGCACAAATTTGCTGTCGTCTGGTGTTACGCATGCACACACACACACACACACACACACACACACACTGCTTCAAAAGCAGTGTGGTCTCATCTAAACAAACCCATAATTCCTTGGCTCTGCAGTGTTGCTCAGAAATCTGCTCCTTCAGGAGTTTACATTGAAGTTTGGCTCATATTTCATCCTCAGACTGCCCTTTCTAACCTCCTCTTCTGCATTATGTAAGACGGCACTCCACTCCTCCTTGAGAAAGGAGAGAGATACAGGGATATATAGAGAGTAGATGGGAGAGGATCGGCAGGCTCATGTTGTTTTCTTAATGATGAGACGATTCGATTTTCTCCCCATCATCTTTTTTTATGGGCTGGATCTTACACTGGCCATAATAATCAAGCCCTTGTCATGCAGCTTATTAAACCTGTGCCATTATCTGCTAGCCAGACGTGTGTGTCTGTCCAAAGACTGCATTACACGAAAGGTCAAGGCAAGATGGAGATATGCAGAGGTTGTTTTAGTCAGTGTAAATGTATTGGGAAATTACTCTTAAACTGTATTTTGCAAAGATACTAGCTACTTCCAGTTTAAAACAGATAAAGCAATCTGTAGAAATAATGAAGAAATAATCTTTATACAGTTAAGGTCAAAAGTTTACACCCCCCTTTCAGAATCTGCAAAATGTTAATTATTTTACCAAAATAAGAGGGATCATACAAAATGCACATTATTGTTTATTTAGTACTGACCTGAATAAGATATTTCACATAAAATATGTTTACATATAGTCCACAAGAGAAAATAATAGCTGAATTTATAAAATGACCCCGTTCAAAAGTTTACATCCGCTTGGTTCTTAAAGGGTTACAGTCACAAGCCTCCCGGATTTCATCCAAAATATCTTAAATTGTGTTCCGAAGACGAACTAAGCTTTTACGTGTTTGGAACGACATGGGGGTAAGTGATTAATGACAAAATTTTAATTCTGGGGTGGAGTAACCCTTTAATACTGGGTTCTTACCTGAATGATCCACAGCTGTTTTTTTTTTGTTTGTTTTTTTTTTGTTTCTTTAGTTATAGTTGTTCACGAGTCCCTTGTTTGTCCTGAACAGTTAAACTGCCTGCTCTTCTTAAGAAAAGTCCTTCAGGTCCCACAAATGTATTTGAACCCTTTCCAACGACCCTGTGATTTTGAGATCCATCTTTTCACACTGAGGACAACTGAGGGACTCATATGCAACTATTATAGAAGGTTCAAACGCTCACTGATGCTCCAGATGGAAAAACCATGCATTAAGAGCTGGGGGGTGACAACTTTTTGAATTTGAAGATCAGGGCAAATTTAACTTATTTTGTCTTCTGGGAAACATGTAACTATCTTCTGTAACCTCTGAAGGGCAGTATTAAATTTAAAAATATTATATTTTGACAAAATGAGAAAAATGTACACATCTCCATTCTGTTCAAAAGTTTTCACCCACTCAGTTTTTGAACATGTTAATTTGACAGTTTTGAATATCAATGTAAATTAACTTAATAGCATTGCTACTTTTAGTTAGTTACTCTCTAGCCCTAGTGAATTTTATGCCTTATACTGTCAGAAAGATAACTAAAGAAAGAGAGAAACAAAATGGGAGGGCATGGAGAGAGGAAGATCAGATGTGATGAAAGAGTATGTGTGAGAGTGAGAAGAGAAAACAGCATTTGGGCGTTTAGTTGTTGTGTTGCTGAGGGATTTGGAAGGGTTGTCAGTTCCCTGAGGACTCATAATGGATGCTGCCTGTTTCTCGTTCTTATTTCACACCCACAATCCTGAATACAGACCTTCTTTCACTCCCAGATATCGTAGTCAGAATGGTTCCGAGGTTGTAATCCATCTTAATCTTCACCGCAACATAAGCTACAGACAAAAGGCAAAGTGCAAACAAAGACCTGCACACAGATATGATGCCAAAGGTGTTGTCTGTATTAAATTAAGTGATGTTGTGGTGATCCAGTGTCATTATAAATGAGATTACTTGCTCATCAGACAGAGAGAGAGATTTTCAGCAGTGCACAGGGGATGTCAAACATAGATTAGACCAGCTACCACAGTAATTTATATTTAAAGACATGAGTACATTACACTGCATTACATTCTTTCCTACTGTTCCATTTTTATGAGTGAAATTGAACAAGATAAAAATGTGTGGTGGGAATGAATGGTGAATTTTGTCTGTATAAGAAAGAAGGTTGGAGGAAGGGGTAGGGGTGAAACATTTTTAAAGTAAATGTGACCAATTTTGAGTGTAATGCTTCACAGTTTGTAATACAAAATCAAATCTGAACTATATACTACACTTTTTTGCACTTTTTTTGAAGTTGTAAATAAAGATTATTGAAGTAAAACAGACTATTGAAATGAAAACAAATGTGGAAGAAAACTAGACTAAAAAGGGGGAGAGAGAGATAAAGATTTTAAGTGTGTGTTTCTGTTGGTCCACTTCTCATTGTGTGCACTTTATATATATATATATATACACACACACACACACACACACACACATATATATACGTGTGTGTTAATTGAATATGAACAGCAGTGTTTGGTAAGTTACTAAAAAACGTAATCCACTACAAATTACTAATTACTTATTTAAAATTGTAATTTGATTACATTACTGATTACTGATTACAGATTACTAATTACTTTACTTTCAAGTTACTTTCAAGTTTACTTTTCAAGTTATCAAACCTAAAAAATACACTACAAAGAGAAACTCATAGTTCTTTCATTAATTTCATATTGACTGAAAAAATACATAAGTAGGCCTGTTATTTGTATAACCTGATTCACTCCCAATATCAACAAAACTTTTTTGGTTTTGTAAAATAAAGAAAACAAATAGGGTGCACTTTCTGCATTCTCAGTCTCCGTGAATATCTTCCTGAAACGAGTCACTAGAATGAACGAAAATGACATGAGAAATACAGTAGGCGTATATCTAAAGAAAGCTTGAAGTGTCTATCATTAAATGAAGTAAGTCATTTTGAAAACAAATGTTCTCTGATAAAATAACACGTATGAAACCAGTGTGAGGTCCAGTCTTTCCCGTCTGAGCTCACCTATAATGTAATCATGCCAGCGCACATTGCGTGCTATAAGATAATCATCCGCGCGAACATGTAAACGCTCATGTCTCCTCTGTAGAAAGATTCAAGTTCATCTCATACTTTTCGTTTTTGGAAGAAGATGCGCTGTGAGGAATAAGCCTTGAATTGTGATACCGACGCGGTTTAATCCAGCGGTTGATCTCATTCTGATGAGTCATTTATTTTTACTTGTATTAGTGTTACTGTGACATAAACTTGTACAAATTCACTTGTTGAACTTTTCCCAAACTAAAATGCCAGACTAAAATATGTTGAGTGCAACATTTTGAAATATGATAGGCAACATTTCATTGCATCTAAATGTTGTAGGACTCTCATTTTAGCTCGCATTCTCTGGTGATTTATTAAAGGGCATACTGACGCGCAAAACATGATTTTTGCTTAATTTTTTTTTTTTAAACACTGCATTTGTAACTTAAGTAGCGTAATTTTATTGACATAACTGTAATCAAATTACATAAATTTAAAATGTAACTCATTACTTTACTGCATTACCAGGAAAAGTAATTAGATTACAGTAACGCATTACTGAGTAACGCGTTATACCCAACTCTGATGAACAGACTGGGTTAGTTGTAATTTTTGATAATCCAACAGTACTGCAAAGCATTTTCCTTCTCCCAGGCTAAACATTGCTGATTCACTGTGTGCCCTCTGGAGCTTTTTACTGCAGCACAGAGAAGACAGAGATAATTTATGTTTATAGAGGGACAAGTGTCTTCCACCATGCTTATTTCAGGGTCCAGAGGACCTTTATCATATCTGAAACATGGAGAGGTCCCTCTTAATGTTTTTATTACACACATTGACTGTTAAATAATGCTTTTTCTTATTTCTGTTTTTCCTAATCGTCGTGGGATATTATTATAGATTGTAATAGATGGTCTCTTTTTCTCTTGTAGATAATGAAGGTGGAGAGGTCTCTCCCCCTGTAGGTGCTGGAGTGGACAGCAACAGTTGGCATTTTCGATACGGGCTGGGTCCGGGAGGCCCTCCACATCTGAAACCCGGTGAGGTTCCTCCTGAAGCCTTCATCATTCCTGGTTCTCCGGCCATTATTTCCATCAGACAAGGACAAGACGGAGATGACAAGAGCGACTTTATTACCTTTGGAAAAAAGGAGGAGGCCAAGAAGAAGAAGAAAAAGAAGAAGGAGAAGAAGGATAAGCGGGAGAAAGGGAAAGATGATGATGATGATTAGAGAGCCAGAGGAAGGAGTTAAAGAAAGAGCTGATTTTTTTAAGACAGAAGTCTCAACGAAAGTCTGTAGAACAAAATGTGTTTTTATTAATTCTAAAAATCCATATTTGGGGCTCAAGCAAACATTTTCTTTTGGATCTAACTAATAAATTTGGAGTGATTTTGTGTCACATCCGATCTTTCGACTTTAAGCAGATAGCTTCCCCTTCCTTTTAATGAAGTAATTGATTAATGACACCTTGATGAGTTATATGATTGATTAATATTCTCTCATGCCTCAGCCACTATTCCGCATAAAATGTCCTTCAGACTCATGTTGGTACGTCTGTCTTATTCATCCTCTTGGTTTTTGTTTTCCAATCTTTTTGATAGGGAGACAAAATCTGATTTGTTTGTAAGCTATGTGCCGCTTCACATGTGCATTCGTGGTAAAATAGAGAAAAAGAAAATAAGAGGGATTCAAAATTGAGGAAAGTTAGACATTATGGAAGCAGGACACACACTGGTGTAAATACGCAGGTTGGGCACCGCTGTATGTAAAACTGAAGACGCTGAATTAACGCTTTTGCTCATTCACTTCTCCTGGTGTGGGATTGAAGAATCATCCCTTAAAACAAGAGACTTTGAATCATTTTCACTTATAAAAAATCTCACATCCTGGACAAATGGGAAAAAACAGTGTTTTATCAAAAAAGACAAAAAAAAAAAGTACGCCGAATGATGGAATGCACTTTTATTTTGTTGCTTTAATTTTGTTACCAGCAAATGTTCTCCAAGGCATAGTATATGTGTGAGCAAATAGTCCCATATATACACATACACATATATAGACACACACATCTAGTGAACAGGGTCAACAATCAGTTAATCTCTATAGTGACTCTCAAAACCTCTCCAGGTCTGAAATGTTTCTAACCTGGTTGGCCTTTTGGTTAACCAACAGTTGGAGAGGTACACTCACAACTCAATATCATGTAAAGTTCACGAGAAATCAGCTGAGAAATCAGTTATGTGCTCTGTTGTTTATTGGGATGGCAGAGAGAATGTTTATGCATTATGAACAGTATTACTGTTGATTCACTAAACCTTAAACACCTTTGATCCCATAAACTATCCTTAAATACCCTCTGTAGAAAAGGCATGGGGGTTATGCCATGATTTTTTTCCTGTGGCATTGCCCCATACCTGTAGTTTCCCTACTGTCCTTGACCCTGTCATCCCAACCCTAATTTTGTGCCTGCTTTCTCAGCTCAGTATGTCATACACAAAACCTAGTCGCCTCCCTTCTGCTTGCTGTCTGGAGGGGCAACATACCCCAAGAGCAAAGAACAACATATTAGCTGGCGCTTTTCAAATTCGAAGGGCAGGGTTTTTTGTGCGCCGTTTTTATAAGCTTTAAGTGAACTTTATTGCTACTGTACAGAGCTTCTGTCTGTCTGTCTCTTTCTTGATCTCTCTGCTGGGTAGGCTAGCTCTAGACATTGTGGTGTACTCATGTAGTATGGAGAAATGCAGACGATGCCTGTCAAATCCCCCCGCAGAGGACAGAAGCCCCTCCCACAGCACTATCATATGTTAATGATCCAGTGCTGTCCAATCAACCTCAGCTCTGTCTCTGTATAAAGACATTGTATTTTCTGCTGGTCTCTCATCGGTTCATTCTCAGACAGAGGAGGAATGGGAGAAGACAGATGTGCAGCTTAGGCAAGGGGTGGAGATTAGTAGAGGAGAACTTTGGAGTGAAAATAGTGGCTTGCCAATTTGAACTGATGTTGAGGGTAAAGTGTGTAATTTCTGTGCCATTAGCAGCACCAAACTGAATTTCTCCCTGTCTGTTTTTAATAGATCTAGCCAGTGGTTTTGAGCTGTGTCAGGCTGATTGGGTTGCTCAAACAAACAGAGCAAGGTTTTCAAAGACACATCCAGTGTTTACACAAGTATCTAAACTTCAAAAAATTACACAAATCATCTGTACAGTTATAAAAACAATCAAGTGTTATTCATTTATGATAATTCAACATTTTGCATCAATAATACACTACAAAGATCAGACTGTTGTCTCCACCCCATGCCTTCTAGCGTCTGATTACAGTGGCAGTGACACGTCTGTGTTCTGATGTTATTGGTTCCCTCACTTGCCTGCCTACCTTGTTGCCACACACCCAAAAACATCTCAAACCGATGTCACAATTACTCAAACGTGACTGCTGCATGATCTTACCAGAAAGAAAACACTTACTATATAGAGATATATATGAATATAGATATAGATGGCTATGATTTTACTATTTTTGTTTATAGTTTTTATTCATTATTCACACAAGAGATTTGTGTATGTACCGTCTCTGAGCCTTTTGCATACTGACACCTCTGCACCGACTTACAGTGGACAGTTATGACGTTACTAAACCTTGGTATTTGTAAATGCTCTATAGTGTGATGCCCTGAAGCTCTCGTTTTTATCCTATTCTTTTCATTTTTGTTTATGAGAACAAAAAAGAAAGACAAAAAAAAACTTTTGTGTTTGGCTTTGACATACTGATCAACCTAGCACTGTATATTGTAGCTAAATTATGTATGATGATTCTATCCCTACTCTTTCACTTTGACAAAGAAATAAAAAGAAAAACAGGAAAAACACATCCTGATGTAAAATACAATATATGTAGTGTATGCTTGTATCTTGTGAGCGTTCATGCTGTCATTCTTTCTTATTGTCTGGTGGTGATCAGTAGGTGACGCTGTGCTGTCAAACTGAATGGCGCTCATCTGTTGTAAAACCCTCTTTTTGTACACCTGCTCATCAATATGTGATGGTGAATTAGTGACCTTCATTCCTTTCTTTTTTTTCTCTTTATTTTTATTTTTTTCATTATGATGGAAAAGTGGTAATGTGTTTTGTTTATAAATCACAAAATAAACTTTTCTTTCTTAAGAATGTGAAATATTGTCAGTGTTTTTGTGTCTGTGAGCCAATTGTTAAAATTATGATGATGTACTTTAATCAGAAACATTTATTTGGTGATATTTTGTTTACTGTTTTTACTGTTTGAGCAGTTTGTCAAATATAAATGGCTCTGGTGTACAATCTAGAACCAAACTGCAAGGAACGGCTAAAACTTCTACTGCAAGGAAGTCTGGAGAAGAGCGAGAGAGCGAGAGAAACCCTACTTGCTCTGACTTGATATTTGGGTCATTTTATAATTGAGGTTACATTTCATGTCCATTGATAATAATTATATTTTTTTCTGACAATATTCTTCAGAAATAGATTTTATCCATTAAGAGAATATATATTATAATCTCACACATATATTTTGTAGACCCTTTTTATTTGGTTTGCTTGAAATTGCCATTATGTCCCTTAAATTACAGTTCAAAATAATGGATAAAAACTGTTAGAGATTATCTAAATTAAATTAATTTCTAAAATGCATTATCTAATTTATTGTTTAAATACTTAAAGTAAATTTATCTCAAATAATAAAATATTTCATTGTATTCATGTCCACAAAAATTCTTAACACCCGCTGAAAACTAAAAAATGATTTATCACAAAACCATGTGACCAGTATTATGTGGTGGACATTTTGGAAAATGAGCTCTTAGTTTTTTTTTTGTTTTTTGTTTTTTGTTTGTTTGTTTGTTTGTTTCTCCAATGGCTTATTGTCAAGGAGTACATTAATTGCCCGTGAACTATGTTGGGTACATTGTTATGCTTTGCAATATTTTTATGATTTTTAATTCAAATAAATGTTAAAATTTGAGATTAACCTGATGAAGACATTTGGTTGGCCGGACAAGGCCTGTCATTGAAATTTTGATGCAAAATGGTAAAATTGTTTCCTGTCAACCCACACAGCTTGTCTGTAACATAGTTGACAAACTCACCACCAGGGAAAAAACTTTGCAGATAAGTTACACCAACAACATTTATCAACTGAAACCAACAGTTGATTTATTGAGAAGGCATATAGTTTTTACACTTTTCCTGATGTGAAATATGCCCTAAATTATAAAATGACTATATATATATACACACACACATTTAATCTATATCAGCTTTGACAAGCAGTCAGAGCTTTTTCAACCAACAATGTAGCGCTCTCTCTTTTATTTGATCTTGGAGGCTGTTTCTATGGTTACTACAATGATGGGACGAATTTCCATGGCAACAATTCAATTCAGAATTGAGTGTCTGAATAGACATAAAGGTGACAATAAGGAGAGAGAGGTACTGGAAAGATTGTGCTACTATTACTGACAGTCTCAGAACTTCACAGAGTTCTAGAGGCTCCACCCATTTAACCTCATAAACTAGAGTTGTTCTCATGGGAGCTGTATACTACATCCAGAAGCAGTTATTTATGGGTCGTGACCAGTTTGTGTTTTAAATATCTTCTAATTTCTGCTGCTTGTGGTGAGAAACAAACAAACAACATTATAATGAGATAGTGATGGCCAAAGGCAGTAGAGCTGCATTACAGCACAGCAGGTCACAAATGCAGCAGTAATAAATAGATGTTAAACTTAAGCTAAAACTTAAACTAAACTAAAATAGATATTAAACTGAAAATCAGGACAAGAACATGTCAATATACAGAGAAAAAAAAAATAAATAAAATAAAATATGCTAGATTGTATGGATTATTCTGGAATAAAACTACAAATTAGTATCACAGTATCATACATTTATAAATCAAATGTATATTATTAGTACAATCTTATACTGTGAGCAAAGGCTATTGCTGAAATTTATAGCCCAGGACATAATATTCATGAGTAGTTCCACCTTTACTGAGCCTTTACTAAATGTTCCTGTTTGTTCTCCAATTAATGAAAATGCTTTTATTTTAAATCCAATTAAATTCTATTTAATTGTATATATATATTGTTTTTTTAAACTTTAGTACTGAAGATTCACTTATTTAGTCACCTAGAAACCTCAAATATTTATTTTCACTTTCCACTTAATTCCAGGACATTTCAAAATCATTTATTTCCAGATGTAAATTTTCAGTGTGGTCATTAATACTCTTCTGTAAGTATTAATTTAATTAAAAGTAATCAGGCCCATCAATGACTGATTCACATCTGCTTTCTGAAGTGAGGTTTCCTTCATGTTTTCAGCAGTACACACATTGTGTACGGTAACAGCTAAGCCTATGGGACGCCTTCCTATAACAGTTCCTCGGGGGTCTTCGGTCGAGGAATGAGGTGAGGTGAATGTTTTTTTCTGTTCTGCTCTTTTAAGCTTGAATGACTCAGCATGCATATCCTGCTGAGACTACGCACTTGCAAATCAAAGACACAGTGACGGCTAAATGAACGGTTGCCATAAATCAGAGATGAAACTCTTGCATAAACTGCCATCCACCACGGGGAGTAGAATAAAAGTACAGGTTAGAACATTCACCTTGATGTGCACTTTCAATCACAACAGGAGTTAGAACAGGAGGGCTATGCAAGTGTATTGTGTATGTACAATTGTGGGTTCCTTAGAAAGTAAAGCTGAAGAGTAAGAAATATGGTGTAAAATTTAAGCGTGCAAAGGAAAACATATCGGTCCTTTTTTGAACATTAATCTTCTACTCATATTAAAGCTAAAGTGTCATGAACCCCACTTCAGATGATTGCTTGCTAAAGGTGTTTACTAAAGATTATGAGATACACTAAATATGTATGCAGTGTATGAAGTCTGTAAATTTTACATTTCCATGGACAGGACATAGACACATGGAGCTGCATTTTGTTGAAATGTGAAAATGAAATGTTAAAAAAAAATATTCAAAATGTTAAAAAGTTTACAGTTAATGTTAGTATAATTTAGTTTTATAATGCAATGACAAGGACAATCTTGTCTTATCAGATTTCTGAGCAAAACATACTTTGATACAATCACATTGTAATGACAATTTTACAGTTTCAAAAAATGATTTCAAACTGAAGGTTGTAACAGCTTTCATATCATAAGACTTTTTTATTCTTGCCAACAGATGTGGTAGATGCTGTAGATAATGAGCATTCAAACTACAGGCATCCATGGTACATAAATGAAAAGGTTGAAGTTTAAATGTTAAAACGTATGAAATTGTTTGACAGATGAAATAAGGCCTATAGTTGCATTAAATTTCTTTTTATTAATAAACAATGAGATTAAACAAAACAAACAAACAAAAAAAACGTTAAAACTTTTTGTAAATATGACAATTTTATAAACAAGACAATTTACATTTATATATGAAATTATACCAAATAAATTCATAAAGTTCAAAAACAATTTTACTAATACAACTCTAGATTCAACGTAAATAATCGCATCTCTTCGAATGTCAAAATGGACATGAATGTCAATAAACAAAGGTGCTGAAAGCTGTTCAGGAAACCACTATAAATTGATGACATAATCTCAGCCTTCAGTGCTGTGTCTTTATGAGTCTTGTTCATAACTAATGAATATTTCCTTTCTTTTAACCCCAGTCTCAACATCTGGTATCTATATAAATGAGAATGAAACCCACACATTGAGAGACTGAGTTTGCTTAAATTTCTGTGCGACTAAACAGCGCCACTGTCTGTAAGCATTTCACGTTTGAGGTTTATGGATTCAGAATAAGGAAAAAAGTAGCTATTGTTTAACTTTACCCTGTCCTTTATTGCCTGTTCTATACCTTTATTATTAATTGCGAAATCTGAAGACAAAAAAAATGAGAATTCATACAGCTGCCAAATACTCAAATGTCAATGCACAATAAAATAAAACAATTAAGTGGGAAAGACTAGGCTGGGTATTTGTAAACTTTACAAAACAGAAAAGTTGACAATATGTATTGATATATGAGATGTGTTTTTACGAATGATAGGCTATAGTTTAGATTAGGTAATTTAATTTTGCAGATCTTCAAATCAGAATGTCGTCGGTGTTTGATTACGTGATAGCATTATTCATTACTTTTTAATTTTAATTAATACATTGATCAGTTTTATTTTAGTTTTGCTTGGTGTGCAAATAATGATTTTATCGTGTATGTGGGTGTGTATTTTAGTGCTTTTCAAAACTGATGCGCCCTTCCTATTTCTTCATTGGCTGCGTTCCACTTCATTTTTAGACACATGCCCTGTCCAAATACTCACACTTGCGGTCTTTGCACTTTACCAAGGGCCGACTGGCCAACGGGAGCACCGGGAGAATTCCCGGTGGCCTGGCAGCCAATTTGGCCCACCGCCCTACATTTATGTATGTATGTATGTATGTATTTATTTATTTATTTATTTGTGTGTGTATGTATGTATGTATGTATGTATGTATGTATGTATGTATTTATTTATTTATTTATTATTATTACTTTTATTATTATTATTATTATTATTATTATTATTATAATGTTGTTGTTGCCTGCCGAATGTACTAAAGTGATTATTTCCGAATTCGCCATTCAATAATAAAACTCCAATAAATCATGAATCGGTTAGTCTTGACTGGCAACGCGACTCGCCTCGCGCATTGTCCGCGCATCCGCCAAAGAGATGCGAGACTCGAGAATGGAGTGGAAGTGCCCAGGTGGAGCAGAGGGGCAAAACTGTCCTGTTCAGGACTTCAAGTGCAGGTCAGTTACATCTGTAAATAGACTTTTGTAGTTTTATCTTTGTTTACTTAGTTAAACATTAAACTGCTAGCAAATGTTAGCAGTAGCAGTCAATTACTGCAGTGCAAACTTAACAAAAGGACATGATTACTACTGTAAAGAGAAGGAATTTAGCAGACAAATATTCACATCGTTTTATAACAGGTTTAGGGGGAGTTATGGCAGACAACAACACAACCCTTACGAAAATTAACCGTGGTTTTACTAAAAATAAAACCATAAACCATGGTTACTGTAGTTAAACCATAGTAACCACAAATGAACAATAGTTTTGCTACACTATATAGTTTCACCATGGTATTTGTAGTAAAACTCTGATTATACAAATGGTAATCAATCCGCCAAAAAACATGGTTACTTTTAACATAGGCCTAATAATACCATGGTTAATTTTCCTTAGGACAAAACATGACCCATGATAATGCAAAAACATTTTTCTATAAAGATATATTCAAGATGTAGCTATTATTGTGCTAATTTTGACAGTTAGACAAGATAAAACAATAATGTAATACTTAAAATTTTCTAAAATAAATGTATACTATATGCAAACAAATTACAATGAGGTGGTTGTTTTGCAACAAGGTGGAGATGTGTTGATGGAAAAGTGACAGGTACAAGAAAATTTGTGAAAAAAGTAAACATACACATGAGAGACATAGGGATGTCAGGGAAAAATGAAGCGACTAAAAAGGAAAATGGAAGTTCAAAAGATAACCTTTAATTATTTTGCATGGCCCTAGCCTAGGGATTTAAACTTTTTTATGCGATGATGATGGCCATACAATAAATATTGTTGTCCGGTTTCAGAATTTGTTTTGGGTGTATGGGATGGCCTGGATGAGTATGAGATTTCCTGGTCTGAAATTTTGTTCCAGTCTGCCCCTGCACTTGACCGCTTGGCTACTTATATGACGTATTTCCTGTATTTGGCCCAAGTCTTTAGAGAGCATGCAGATCACGTGTAGAACTTTTCATTACCTGGTATTTAGTGTTGTAAAAAGCAAGTGTTTACAGATATTTTTTTAGTTTCAACTTTGCATTTTAAAATAAACTTCTAAATGTCTATTCAGTAGTCCCTATAACAGATGACAATTTAATCTGTGGTGCTTCTAAATAAGTGATAAAAAGCAGTTGGAAATGTTATACAAAATAAATATAGGCCTACTTATCTTTGCACCAATAAAACGTGCAACACTTTGTTTTACTACCAAATTATTTGTAATTGTCACTTCGTGAAGTGGACGAGGGAAGTTTATATGGACCCTCGTTTTTGACCGATGGAGCGGGTCTGCACTTCAGGCAGCTCCACATACCACAGTGCACCACAATTCTGATGTTACCGCACCGCAGATTGCGTTTAATTTACCTACACCCCAAACAACTGATATATGAATTACTTTTAAATTATTTAAAACAGCCCAAGCATACCTATGTACATATAGAATGCTGCATAAAAAAATCCTAAAGGAAAAAAAAAAAATGCAATTAACTCCATAGCGGATTTTAAGTGATCTTATGACCTTACAATTCAGGTCATTGCAGGGGTTTCGCCAGTAGTGGGAACTCGTGCAATGTAGGCCTAATCAATAACGTACATCCGAGTCAACGAGACGAGAGGGAGGGAAGTTAGCGAGGAAAGGGCATAAAAAAGCAAAATGAAACAGCCAATCTCTTTACAGTCTTCCAGCTAGTGAACCGGCAATCAGTAGAGATTCACCATCATGGAAAGGCCTACAGCATGGTGGAAAAGGAGGGAACCGAACCGTGGAGGCAGGTGCATACTTTGTGAAAGTCTTTGGTATGAAATCACCTGTCGTACACGTATGAAAATACATTACATTTTAAATCTGGCACGAGTTCACATTTGTTATTTATACTGTTGCTGGTGTAGCACGCATATGAATATACATTGCATTTCAAAAGTCGCGTGCTCCATGGCGTCCTATGTTTTTGACCTTTTGATGTCAAATTTTCCCCTCTTTAGTTATCTGTTATGTTGCTGTATTTTTATTTATTTATGTATTTTATTTATTTTATTTTATTTTATTTTTTGTTCTGTGTATTTTAGTCAAAAAAAAAAAAAGAAAAAAAAGAGAAAAGTCAACCCATTCTTTGGGGTAATTATCGATTTTAACACATTAGCCTACTCCTGATTTGTAGGTAAGTACAGTAGACTATTGTTAATTATCAGTATTAAAATAATAATAATATTATGATTTTGATGCATGCTTATATTTGAAATTGTTATTGTTGTTTGTTTGTTTGTTTGTGTAATACAGTTCTCTAGAATGTCACTGCATGGTGTTGCAAAACTTTTGGTCACATACACACAGTTTTTCTCTTTACCATAGGTGGTAAAATGTCCTATATGGTAAAGAGATAAATGTCATCTCAAAACATTTTAATTTATAACTGGATAAAATAAATGCTTGAATTTATTTTACAGTCAACATTAACGTTGTATTTCAATTTTGGAGTTTTGTGGAGAATGTTATTTTCCTTGAAAATATATTGGATGATCATCATCAACTTGTACATGTTAAAGTAATATTTTAGTTTTACACTACAATTTGGCAGTAAATCCACACTGTTCATCCCCATTTTCTGTTTTACAGAGTATCCCAGATTCAACAGATTTTTTCAGAACATGTTGTATAATAACTGTTCTGCATAACAACAACAACAACAACAACAACAACAACAATAATAATAATAATAATAATAATATATGTTCAGGCTCAGCCTCGCTCTACATCTGGCATGCAGATGTGTGAATTGTTCAAGTAGGGATAACTGCAGGCTGGAGCAATGGGCGTGGCGAAAGGTAGGGGCGAGGAGAAAGGTCTTGATGATTGGTCGACAAAGCTGTCTGTCAGGTTGTGGGGGTAGGGTTAGGGATAGTTTTTGTTGTACTGATTCACCTTTCGGAACACCTCCTTTCAGCACGCCCATTGCTCCAGGCTTCAGCTACCCCCGTCTCGAACTGTTTGACGTGAGGCGCATGACATTAACATGTAATTCCAGCCTGACTCACTGCGCGCCGCTGCTCTGCTCCATCTGCTCTCTGCTCCTCTATTCAAAAGTGCAACAGCAAGGATATATGGCCAGTAGTGAAATATAGCTTATGTATTTTAACAGCATAACGCAAAATACGGTGACACGGCCGGTCATGTGAGTTGCAACAGCACTAAACCTAAAAGAATAACTTCAACAAATGTATCCTGTCTATTCGATTCACTCTTGGAGTGTGAATCGTTTCCACCTTTCCCCAGCACCTGACTCTTAAAAATTCAGTAAGCAGATTTGTTTCAGTTAAAACGTCTTTTTCATAGTTTGCTGTATTGTTTCATAGTTTCATATTGTGTAGTAGGCTTATTTTGTGCGTTTTCCATTGTATTTTGAAATGCTGCTGGCTATTCATAAATAAGTGGCTTGTTGCTCTTATTAAAGAGTTGTTGCAATACCATTTTTCTTCCACACCTGAGCAAAATTGGTTTTACTGTGCTTCACGTAACCAATTGATGCTGTTGTTGTAATATTAGCTAGTAACTGGCGAGCTGTCTGATGTTCCTGTTAGTATTTGCTTGTGTTGCATAGCGTGTTTATGAATTTGGAGGCAGAGCAATGAAGGGAGGTGTGTGTTTGTTTGGGTGTCAATTTCAAATATCAAAAGTGTTTCTCAAATCATCGAGCAATTAGTCTTATGAAGTATGTGGCAATAATAAGCTTTCATTTGAAAATTTATACAGCGCTGTAAATTCTAATGTCAGTAAACTTTATTTGACCAGTTTACATTTTTAATTGTAATTCACTTGTAATTCACAGTTGGAAAGAGAATAAGGTATCGTTACAGATATATTGGTCGAGTTTTGTATTCTCATCAATGTCATTAATATGGAATTAACTTCTAAAGATTTTAATCCCCAAGGCAGTTCATTTCACTTCAAACATAAAATGGCATTTCTGTTTATGAGAGAGTGGCGCGTGTCCCTGTACATGGTCCTGCACAGTGAGTCATTTATTATAATTTATTATAATGCAGCTCTATACTGTCATGGCATATTTGAAACTGAATTTCTGGCATTTGTGTTCTTGAGCATTACTAAAGTATAGCACATTGAGGCAGGTCGTTTTATGAAGTCATTTAGTGAAAGTAATTTTCTTCATCATGTCAAAGATGTTGATATTTTTTATTTTATTTTATTTTATTTTATTTTATTTTTTTATTTAACTTGCACATTGCCGCTGTTCAGTAGTAAAACGTTAAATATATTGTGCTCCGCAATCCCCCGCCTGTCCGCCATATTCGTTATACCATGTGCAGAGTTTCCAGCTTGCGTTGTTATAAAACGCCAACAGTTACTCATTTTATGATGGTTTTCTGACCGTTTTCTGATTGTACTTCTGTCTCAATCTCCAGATTTAATGCACGTTTACTTTTACAGAAAACCTTTTGATATGAAATCAAAGGATTTTGTGCTTGTTCTAAAGCAGGGGTCGCAACACAGTCGGCAATCTACGGCACGCGTGCCAACAGTGGCACGCAGAGTTATAATCGCTGGCACGCGAGCAATAGGGAAAACTGCATACTGACATACATTTTGAGGTAATAACTTCTCATAGTCACACAGCCTGTTAGGAGCTATACATACTATTAAAGTGTGAGAATTAACTTGCGCTGCGGATGTGCTCGCGACCACTGCACATACTAGGCCAGGGGTGTCAAACTCAATTCCTGGAGGGCCGGAGCCCTTCAGAGTTTAGATGCAACCCTAATTAATGCCACCTGATCCAGCTAATCAAGTAATTTAGGCTTCTTTGAATACTACATGGTTTGTGTGTTGGAGCAGGATTGGAACAAAACTCTGCAGGGCTGCGGCCCTCCAGGAGCTGAGTTTGACACCCCTGTACTAGGCGCTTCAGATCAAAGCCTCAGCGGTTTAACAGGGCTCGTCAATGTCAAATTAGCTATGTTTCCATCCAAAGATTCGAATTTAAATTATGCGCAAAACTGGAATATCGCATAAAACATATGCGAATAAAGCGCAGTTTCCATCCAACGAGTCAAAGAGAACAAAATCGTCACTTCCTGGTAATCTGTGGCACTAAATATCACTAAAAATATAGGAGAAGCCATTGAATATAATAATTTTCATATATGATATAAATTACTTGTGCCTCAGAGAGAGCAGACGTAACAATAAATGCTATCACTGCGTTCGGAGGATGCCAGCTGTTTGGGAACACAGTCGTGTAAGACAGAAATATTTTGATGACAGACTTTGCTCAGGCTTTAAAGGAGTGACTACAACAACTTATAGATGATGTGAACGAGATCAGTCAGCTGGTTAGTCAAGTTATCCCATCTCATAGCGCAAAGTCACATGACTTTTTTTGATGCGCATGGAGGAATTTATTCGGTAAATGTGTTTCCATCATAGTTTATGCGCATTTTTTCTTATCGGATAAAAAGTTTGTCCTACTCAGTTGTGCGCATAATTTTTTATGCGCATTTTCAGAATTTATGCGCATCTTGGCGTTTCCATCCAGCAAATTTTTTATGCTATAGTCTAAAATGCGCATAAAAATAGGTGGATGGAAACATAGCTATTGACTGAGATGGCCAATCTAATCAAAGTAGGCGGGGTTTACCAGAGCGCGAAGCTTCAGTTTAACGTTGAAAGACAGCGAGGTAAAATAGATGAAGCTGCAAATCATTTAATATTAGTCAAGTGTTTTACGATAGAAATGTTAAATGACTGACAGCTATATCCAGTGATGCAAAATACTTGATTTTTTTTTTTTTCAAATTTGGCCATTTTGAGAGAGAGAGAGAGAGAGAGAGAGAGAGAGAGAGAGGGAGAGGTGTGAATTGTCTGCGTCTGTCTCTGTCTCTACAAACAATGAAGCTGAGTTTACTTAAAAAAAGCGATTTTACCCCCTGGTTGCTTAGAAATATAATGTAGCGATTCAGTATCGATTAATAGAAGTCGCGTGGCAGCGCTGACAAGAAGCTTATGAGCTTCTGAATGTTACTTTTTGCTCACCGCGATCTCTGATCTCTGTGTGCCGGTGAGTGTGTGTGTGTGTGTGCGCGCGTGTGTGCGTGCGCGCGCATTAATATAGAACGTGATTAAACTGAAAGGTTTTAATGCATTGGCCTTGTTTTACACACACGCACACACACACACACACACACACACAGTGGTGTTCAGTACGGTCACACTGTATATCTGTTATTCAAGAAACTTTTGAAAAGTTGAAAAAACTATTTATGAAAAAAAACTTAAGAAACTATTTGCATGAAAATCACATTGTTTTTTTTGTTGTTTTTTTTTTTTTGTTTTGTTTTGTTTTTTTTGTTTGTTTGTTTTTTTATCGCATCATTTAAAAACGTTTATGTCCTGCATAAATACAGAATGCATTAAAGGGCCCAAAGCCCAAAAGAGCCCATGTTACACCTTTCTTTATCTCCTTGCACTGGCTACCAGTTGATGCTTGCAAATAGAACAACCACAGGCTCAGCACCCGCCTACTCACTATTACGAATCTACACCCCCTCCAGAAGTCTGAGATCTGCTAGTGAGCGACGCCTCGTGGTACCATCACAGAGAGACTCAAAATCACTCTCCAGAACATTCTCATTCACCATTCCTGGCTGGTGGAATGATCTTCCCACCCCTATCCGGAGTGCTGGATCCCTGTCAATCTTCAAGCAACAACTGAAAACTCATCTCTTTCGACACTACTTGACTTCATCCTAAACTTAAAAAAAACAAAAAACTTTATCTTTCTCTTTATTTATTCCTTCCCTTGCTAGCTTGTACTTATTTGAACAATGACTGAGACTTGGTGTTACGAGCACTTCCTCTGTCTGATTGCCTCTTCAAGATGAATCGCTTTATGTATTCCCCAATTGTAAGTCGCTTTGGATAAAAGCGTCTGCAAAATGACTAAATGTAAATGTAAAAATGAAAAATGACACGTCATGCCGAAAAGGTTGCCGACCCCTGTTCTAAAGAGATTAAATTATTTGAAGTTTCAGCCATTCCCAGCGCGTATCTCCCTCCAAGTTATGAAGTAAGTCTGTTGTGGATGATCTTGAATGGACTGATGAGAAAAAAGCGATTTGTTCCAGTAAGGTTAATGATATTTATTTATTTATTTATTTATTAACATATTAAGTGCAATGGTCTAAATTTGAAAATGTGCATTTTTCTATAAGAAAATGCATTAATTGCCGTAATGTAATGTAGAAATGTATGAATACTTTGGGATGTATGTTAGTTCTGTACACTCTTAAAAATAAAGGTTCTTTATTGCCACCAATGGTTCTGTGAAGAACCTTGAACAGCCATGGAACCTTTCAAATGCAGAAAAGGTTCTTTATAGTCAAAAAAAGGGTTCTTTAGATTTTTAAAATGTTCTTCAAAATTGTTCTTTTAGGAACTGTTCACTGAAAGGTTCTCTGGGGAACCAAATGGAAGGCTGCATCCTACCGAGGCTGCGTCCTTCCTAGTTCGGTCCTTCAGAGTCTTGTAAACTAGAGTCCTCGTCGGCATATAAACGCTAGAATAAGACGCTCTAGTAAGTGTGCGTGGCTACGTCACATGTTCCCGCCCTCACCGTCACGGCATGAAAATACTAATGAAACTTAGTTTTGGAAAAATACTTTGTATTACAAATCTTTATATTATTTGGCTTTCTATTAATGCAATACAATGAATCACAGCTGTCTACAGTCTCCCCCATGGCTTAAGTTATTGGCAGTTTAGCATTTATTGAGTAATTTACACCAAAATAAAAAATAACATCTATGCTTTCATGTCCGAAAACATTATTTTTGTCTTACATTTCATAATAAATTCAGACAAGCTCATTAATGACTCGTTTTTCGTCAGTTTATTTTCATGAAATAGAATGGGCACAAAGGATTGTGGGTGACTGAAGGTCGCAAAGGATACATCCCATGCATCCTTCATATTCAGCTGAATGAAGGACGCGAAACAAAGGCTGCCTTCCAAGCATCCTTCCGATTGAGATGGCCTTCAGCGACGTTTAATGACGTGGCAGCCGAGATATGCAGCCTTCATAGGATGCAGCCTTCCGTTTGAGAAGCACCCGTAGTTTTCAAATAAGCCTTAATGACTTGATTAGCTGTATCAGGTGTGTTTAATTAGGGTTGAATCTAAACTGTGCAGGGCTGTGACCCTTCAGGAACTGAGTTTGACACCCCTGTTCTATGGCATCACTGAAAAAAAAAACACCCTTTTGGAACCTTTACTTTTAAGAGTGTACATTGCTAACTACTCTAGGTACTTGATCTGTCTTGTAGTCACGATTTGTAATCATGTTACCCTTGTAGCGTGTGTGCCTTTATTGTTTTGACAACCCGATCTCATGAAAGTGCGTAAAAATAGTACGCCACATAAAAACAAAAACTCGTGGTATTGATACGCAAAAATTTACTTTGGCGTGTACAGGTGCATCTCAATAAATTAGAATGTCGTGGAAAAGTTAATTTATTTCAGTAATTCAACTCAAATTGTGGAACTTGTGTATTAAATAAATTCAATGCACACAGACTGAAGTAGTTTAAGTCTTTGGTTCATTTAATTGTGATGATTTTGGCTCACATTTAACAAAAACCCACCAATTCTCAACAAATTAGAATACTTCATAAGACCAATAAAAAAAAATGTTAGTGAATTGTTGGCCTTCTGGAAAGTATGTTCATTTACTGTATATGTACTCAATACTTGGTAGGGGCTCCTTTTGCTTAAATTACTGCCTCAATTCGGCGTGGCATGGAGGTGATCAGTTTGTGGCACTGCTGAGGTGGTATGGAAGGCCAGGTTTCTTTGACAGTGGCCTTCAGCTCATCTGCATTTTTTGGTCTCTTGTTTCTCATTTTCCTCTTGACAATCAATGTTCAGGTCTGGTGAGTTTGCTGGCCAGTCAAGCACACCAACATCATGGTCATTTAACCAACTTTTGGTGTTTTTTGCAGTGTGGGCAGGTGCCAAATCCTGCTGGAAAATGAAATCAGCATCTTTAAAAAGCTGGTCAGCAGAAGGAAGCATGAAGTGCTCCAAACTTTCTTGGTAAACGGGTGCAGTGACTTTGGTTTTCAAAAAACACAATGGACCAACACCAGCAGATGACATTGCACCCCAAATCATCACAGACTGTGGAAACTTAACACTGGACTTCAAGCAACTTGGGCTATGAGCTTCTCCACCCTTCCTCCAGACTCTAGGACCTTGGTTTCCAAATGAAATACAAAACTTGCTCTCATCTGAAAAGAGGACTTTGGACCACTGGGCAACAGTCCAGTTGTCTGTGGTTCAGGAGTGGCTTAACAAAAGGAATACGACAACTGTAGCCAAATTCCTTGACACGTCTGTGTGTGGTGGCTCTTGATGCCTTGACCCCAGCCTCAGTCCATTCCTTGTGAAGTTCACCCAAATTCTTGAATTGATTTTGCTTGACAATCCTCATAAGGCTGCGGTTCTCTCGGTTGGTTGTGCATCTTTTTCTTCCACACTTTTTCCTTCCACTCAACTTTCTGTTAACATGCTTGGATACAGCACTCTGTGAACAGCCAGCTTCTTTGCCAATGAATGTTTGTTGCTTACCCTCCTTGTGAAGGGTGTCAATGATTGTCTTCTGGACAACTGTCAGACCAGCAGTCTTCCCCATGATTGTGTAGCCTAGTGAACCAAACTCAGAGACCATTTTGAAGGCTCAGGAAACCTTTGCAGGTGTTTAGAGTTGATTAGCTGATCGGCATGTCACCATATTCTAATTTGTTGAGATAGTGAATTGGTGGGTTTTTGTTAAATGTGAGCCAAAATCATCAGAATTAAAAGAACCAAAGACTTAAACTACTTCAGTCTGTGTGCACTGAATTTATTTAATACACGAGTTTCACAATTTGAGTTGAATTACTGAAATAAATGAACTTTTCCACAACATTCTAATTTATTGAGATGCACCTGTATATGCTACGCAGTGGGTAGGGTTAAGGCTGTGGGTTAGATGTGTATCTTATGTTCGAGAAAACTGCGTATCATATGCATGCCAACAAATTTCGTGTCATATGCAAGCCAAAGTCAGTTTTTGTGTATCATTACCACGAGTTTTTGTTTTTGTTTGGCGTACTATTCCTATCCATTTTCATGAGACCGGGCAGAGAGAGAGAGAGAAATATAGAGAAGTAATTGTTCAGTTTTGCATTTATACATGTTGAAGTTTTTGAGAAATTAGATATTTTCGTTTTTCTTTTCATTTTGTTTTTAAAGTTGCCATCCATATCCAGTTAAAGGCCCTGTCTCGTCTCACCTTAAGTCTATAGCAAAATGTATGCACATTTAACAGTTTTAATAGGTGAAAGTTTTGTATTCCTCTCCTCGATGTTGTTATATTGAATAAGTTTAAGATTTTAAATTCTTACGTTAGCAGCTTTCACTTTAGCACAAGACTTCAAAAATGAAAAATGAATGCGTTTTAATAGAAAGCCGGTTTCTGGATAGTTTGAGGACTTGCTTTTTAATGATCTAGCACGATAAATAGCCATTTTGTTGTTTTTATATCTATATCAGTTTTGTTGTTTTTACATCTATATTTCCTCCACTGTATATACATAAATATCGTTACAGTTGTGAATGTTATGCAGTTTTTCAGTTTAACTCACAGTGTCGCTGTTCACCAGTAAAATAATTTTATTTCATATATTATACTCCACCCTGTTCCTGATGTCATGTTTAGGGCTTCTAGCTCACGTCGTAGCAAAAATCGTAGACATTGAGTGTCTCCAATCTTTTTTTACCATCTCATTTTCCAAATATAGTTCAGACATGTTTTCGTTTACATGTTGATGTTATAACAAGTATTTTTCGTTGTCTTTTTTTCCGATATGGATTTTAGAGCCATCAGTGTTGCTGTTGAGATGTTTGGTCTTTTGTTCTTCGTGCTGATGGCGCACACCTCTTATGGAGACGTGAGCTATTCTTTTCCAGAGGAGATGAAACGCGGATCTGTGATTGGAAATATAGCAAAGGATCTCGGGCTCGATGTGAACAAACTGTCATCTCGTAAGGCTCGCATTGATATTGAAGGTAACAAGAAACGATACTGTGACATTAATCTGAATACTGGAGAACTGATTGTAGCGGAGAGAATCGACAGAGAGGGACTATGCAATGAAAAAAATTACTGTGCTCTTAATTTCGAATTAGTTCTAGAACACCCGTTGGCCATACATCGTGTGACAATACAAATACACGATATTAATGACAATACACCAGCATTTCCTAAAGATACAGTAAAGCTTGAGATAAGTGAGAGTGCTGATAAAGGCGCTCGGTTCCGCGTGAATGAGGCTCACGATGCGGACATAGGACAGAATACAGTACAAAGCTATTCTATTGAAAGTAATAATCATTTTCTTATATCTGTAAGTACAAAGGCGGATGGTGGCAAAAATATTGAGTTAGTGTTAGAAAGAGAGTTGGATCGTGAGCGGCAGAAAGAGGTAACATTAATTCTCACTGCGGTAGACGGCGGGACTCCACCGAGATCAGGTACTGTAGCCATACACGTCACTGTGCTGGATGCTAATGATAATGCTCCAGTCTTTAGTCAGTCCGTCTATAAAGTCAGTCTGCCTGAAAATTCTCCTCTAGATACTGTAGTGGTGACAGTGAGCGCTACTGATGCTGACGAGGGACAAAATGGAGAAGTCACATATGAATTTAGTCGTATTTCCGAAACTGCGAAAGAATTGTTTAATCTGAATGAGAATAGTGGAGAGATTAAAGTTAAAGGCCCCATTGATTTTGAGGAGGAAGTAAAATATGAGATGCTTATTGAGGGAAAGGATGGCTCTGGTCTTTCTTCAGACACTAAAGTAATTATAGAAATTACAGATGTTAATGACAATGCCCCCATTATACTGATTAAGTCTTTAGATAGCCCTGTTCCCGAGAACGCGTTACTCGGTACAGAGGTTGGCATCATTAATGTGCAGGACAGAGACTCTGAGAACAACGGACAGATGCGCTGCTCCATTCAGCAAAACGTCCCATTTAAACTCGTGCCTTCAATCAAAAATTACTATTCTCTGGTGACCACAGGTGAATTAGACCGCGAGCTGCTCTCTGATTATCATATTACAATTACTGCTACTGATGAGGGCTCTCCGCCTTTATCTTCCACTAAGAATATTCACCTGACTGTAGCTGACGTGAATGATAATCCACCTGTATTTCAGGAGCAGAGTTACAGAGCTCATGTGCACGAAAATAACAAACCGGGCTCCTCTATTTGTTCGGTATCAGCTACAGACCCGGACTGGAGACAGAATGGCACTGTAGTTTATTCTCTGTTGTCCTCTAATGTCAATGGCGCACCGGTGTCCTCCTTTCTATCCATTAACGGAGACACCGGGGTCATTCATGCCGTGAGGTCGTTTGATTACGAACAGTTGAAAAGTTTCAAAGTGCTGGTGTTAGCCAGAGACAACGGTTCTCCTCCTCTGAGCAGTAACGTGACCGTGAGTGTCTTCATAACGGATGAGAATGACAACTCCCCTCAGATATTATACCCCTCTCCGGAAGGAAACTCCTTCATGACCGAGATGGTACCCAAAGCTGCACAGGCGCGCTCCCTGGTCTCCAAGGTGATCGCCGTGGACGCAGATTCTGGGCAGAACGCGTGGCTCTCGTATCACATTATTAAAGCGACTGATCCGGGACTTTTCACTATCGGTGTCCACAGCGGAGAGATCAGGACGCAGCGGGACATTTCTGAATCTGACAGCATGAAACAGAACCTTATTGTGTCCGTGAGAGATAACGGACAGCCCTCTCTCTCAGCCACGTGCGCATTGTATTTACTTATATCAGATAACTTGGCTGAAGTTCCAGAACTGAAAGACATGTCTCGCGACGAGAGCAGCTCCAAACTGACGTTTTATTTGATCATCGCGCTGGTGTCTGTTTCCACTTTCTTCCTGACCTTCATCATCATCATCCTGGCCGTGAGGTTTTGTCGCAAGAGAAAGCCCAGACTGTTGTTTGATGGAGCTGTAGCCATTCCCAGCGCGTATCTTCCTCCAAATTATGCAGAGGTGGAGGGCGCGGGAACTCTCCGCAGCACTTACAATTATGACGCATACCTGACCACGGGCTCGCGCACTAGTGACTTCAAGTTCGTCAGATCTTATAATGAGGGCACTCTGACTGCTGACCTGACTCTGAAAAAGACTCAGTCCGCTGTGGATGATCTTGAAGGACTCGATGCGGAAATGAGCGATTCGTTTCAGGTAGGATTCAAAGTCTTTATTTTTAAAAATACATCTTATGATTTGTTTTAAAGATTATGTTTCTGTTTTCTAAATTGACTGTTTTCTTTGGAAGCAGACTTGGTTAATGACATCTTTTGGGTCTTTCGTGTGCCTTATTGCAAACACATGAGTGCCGTTTTGAATTCAGGAAAGTACCTATATCTATCTATCTATCTATCTATCTATCTATCTATCTATCTATCTATCTATCTATCTATCCTTTTCTCTTCATTTTTGCTCAGGTAGGCAGTTGTAAGTCATGGGTCATATTGCACGAATCCATGTTTTTATTCTTTCTCTTTTTCATTAGCTATTTTTGAAGTAAACTTTTGGTTAAAGTTGTTTGGTGATTTTTAGAGGAAAGTTATCTAATTTGTCTAATTCTATTCACTAATCATCACGTTTATTTTAGCAATTTTAGTATGGTCAGTTTGTGTATCCGTATGGATTCTGATATTCGTTATTAAATCAGTTTTAAAAAGTTGATATTTCAAGCAGTTTTACATTTCTTTGATCCTTGTCTCCTTTATATGTTAATTTATAGATGGAATTAAAGTCGGATGTCAGTAACTTTCCAGTCAGTAAAATATTGCAAACGTCATTTTAGTCGACATGGTAATGACATAGGGCAGGCTTTCTGTCGCTGTCTGTGGTTCTGCATTGGCATTTAGCCTTAGTCTTTGTTTTCTTTTTCTCTTGCATAATATAACTTGTACCACTCTATCCTGCCATGGATTTTGTTAAATACCTTTCATCATGTGTTCGTGTTTCTCTCTCAGTCTTCAGAGAATATTGCTGCTGACTCCTGTTTTGCTTAATGATGTTAAGTCTATAGCGCGTGTCCTTTGTATGATCCTATTCCGAGATGTATGAATATTAGAAATGTGAATAGAAATATGAATATTAGGCCTATGCAGTTTTTAATTTTGACTCATAGTGTCGCTGTTCACTTGCAAAAACACGCGTGTCTTCAGTAGTCATGTCTCCACCCTGCTTATGATTTCATGCACTGGACTTCAAGCTCGTCTTTCAGATAAATCGTCGACGTGACAGACAAATTGTTTATCAAGGGATTGAGCCTAAATTTCTAAATTCGTTTGTGCATTTCGTTTACATGTTAATAGATGTATTTCTGGAGTTAATTTTTGATCAACTTATCAAGACATGTTTGGTCTTTTGTTCTTCGTGTTGATGGCGCACACCGCTTATGGAGATGTGAGCTATTCTTTTCCAGAGGAGATGAAACGCGGATCTGTGATTGGAAATATAGCGAAGGATCTCGGGCTCGATGTGAACAGACTGTCATCTGGTAATGCTCGCATTGATATGGAAGGAAACAGAAAACGATACTGTGACATTAATCTGAATACTGGAGAACTGATCGTTGCGGAGAGAATCGACAGAGAGGGGCTTTGTGGAAAGAAAGCTTCATGCCTTGTAAAACAGGAGCTCGTGCTGGAAAATCCTTTGGAGCTGCACCACTTCGTTCTCAATATCGAAGACATCAATGATAATTCACCACAGTTCAAACAAACTTTAATCAGTTTCGAAATAAGCGAATCAGCAGACAAAGGTTCTCGTTACTTATTAGATGAGGCCCATGACGCGGATATTAGTCGGAATTCAGTGCAGTCATATACACTTGATAGCAATGAACATTTCCTTTTAAATGTAGTTACTCGGGAAAATGGAAGAAAATATGGAGAGCTTGTACTGGAAAAAGAGTTGGATCGTGAGAGGCAGAAAGAGGTAACATTAATTCTCACTGCGGTAGACGGCGGGACTCCACCGAGATCAGGTACTGTAGCCATACACGTCACTGTGCTGGATGCTAATGATAATGCTCCAGTCTTTAGTCAGGCCGTCTATAAAGTCAGTCTGCCTGAAAATTCTCATCTAGATACTGTAGTGGTGATAGTAAGTGCAACCGATATTGACGAAGGACATAACGGAGAGCTGATGTATGAATTTGGACATCTGCCTGAAACCCACCTGAAAACATTTTCGCTGGATCCATTATCTGGTGAAATTAAACTAACGGGGCTTCTTGATTATGAGGAAGAAAGCTCAATTGAACTGCCAGTTCAAGCTAAAGATGGTCAAGGGTTAGCCAGTTATTCTACTGTGGTAATTGAGGTTGTTGATATCAACGATAATGTCCCTATAATTATGATAAAATCACTTAAAATCCCTATTCCTGAGAACGCGTTACTAGGTACAGAGGTTGGCATCATTAATGTGCAGGACAGAGACTCTGAGAATAACGGACAGGTGCGCTGCTCCATTCAGCAAAACGTCCCGTTTAAACTCGTACCTTCAATCAAAAATTACTATTCTCTGGTGACCACAGGTGAATTAGACCGCGAGCTGCTCTCTGATTATAATATTACAATTACTGCTACTGATGAGGGTTCTCCGCCTTTATCTTCCACTAAGAATATTCACCTGACTGTAGCTGACGTGAATGATAATCCACCTGTATTTCAGGAGCAGAGTTACAGAGCTCATGTGCACGAAAATAACAAACCGGGCTCCTCTATTCGTTCGGTATCAGCTACAGACCCGGACTGGAGACAGAATGGCACTGTAGTGTATTCTCTGTTGTCCTCTGATGTCAATGGCGCACCGGTGTCCTCCTTTCTATCCATTAACGGAGACACCGGGGTCATTCATGCCGTGAGGTCATTTGATTACGAACAGTTGAAAAGTTTCAAAGTGCTGGTGTTAGCCAGAGACAACGGTTCTCCTCCTCTGAGCAGTAACGTGACCGTGAGTGTCTTCATAACGGATGAGAATGACAACTCCCCTCAGATATTATACCCCTCTCCGGAAGGAAACTCTTTCATGACCGAGATGGTACCCAAAGCTGCACAGGCGCGCTCCCTGGTCTCCAAGGTGATCGCGGTGGACTCGGATTCTGGGCAGAACGCGTGGCTCTCGTATCACATTATTAAAGCGACAGATCCGGGACTTTTCACTATCGGTGTCCACAGCGGAGAGATCAGAACTCAGCGGGACATTTCTGAATCTGACAGCATGAAACAGAACCTCATTGTGTCCGTGAGAGATAACGGACAGCCCCCTCTCTCAGCCACGTGCGCATTGTATTTACTTATATCAGATAACTTGGCTGAAGTTCCAGAACTGAAAGACATGTCTCGCGACGAGAGCAGCTCCAAACTGACATTTTATTTGATCATCGCGCTGGTGTCCGTTTCCACTTTCTTCCTGACCTTCATCATCATCATCCTTGCCGTGAGGTTTTGTCGCAGGAGAAAGCCCAGACTGTTGTTTGATGGAGCTGTAGCCATTCCCAGCGCGTATCTCCCTCCAAATTACGCAGAGGTGGAGGGCGCGGGAACTCTCCGCAGCACTTACAATTATGACGCATACCTGACCACGGGCTCGCGCACTAGTGACTTCAAGTTCGTCAGATCTTATAATGAGGGCACTCTGACTGCTGACCTGACTCTGAAAAAGACTCAGTCCGCTGTAGATGATCTTGAAGGACTCGATGCCGAAATGAGCGATTCGTTTCAGGTAGGACATGAGTATTTCTTTCAAAATAATTTGGTGGATTTAATTTATTTAAATGTAATATTTGTGTTTTTAACTCACTGCTTTCTATAGCAATGTTTATTTATTTATTTTCTTTCCAATTCACGTTGCTCTTTCCAGTCCTTTATTGTAGACATGAACAGGGTCAGTTTCGAGTTAGAAAACATTGATCGTATGAGTGAATTTTTTACACTCTATCTGGACATGTATGAAGTAGCTCTTTTTGCCACTCTTTTGGACTTATTTTGAAGTCAAGCTGTAAAAGTAGTTTGTTAGGGATCTTTTAAAGATTTCAAGGACATCCGTCTTATTCTGTTGACGAATGATTTAAAACATGTCTTCAGTCATCATTATATGTGTCCTTATAGAGTCTGCCATTTCTAATTGTCTGTGATAAAATATTGCTATTTAAGTAGTTTGACTTTTGTCTTTGTCATTTTTCTATGCAGTTAATGAGAATTAAGATCATATGTTAGTAAAAAAAAAAAAAAGAAAGAAAAAAGAAGGTAGTAGAGAAATCTTTTAAACGTACTTTTTAACCTGATTGGAAATGGCATAGGACAGGTTTTCCGTGTTGCTGTCCATGGTGCTGCACTCCTATTTACTACTGGTTTTGGGTATTTTGCTTGTATAGCTCTCTATCCCTCCACGTTTGTTTGTGGTCATTTTTATCTCTCGCACTTAAAGGAATAGTTCACCCCAAAATTAAAATTTTGTCATTTACTTACCCTCATGTCGTTCCAAACCTGTATGATTTTCTTTCTTATGTAGAACATGATAGAAGATATTTTTAAGAATGCTGGTAATCAAACAGTTGATGGTCTTCATTGACTTCCGTAGTATTTCTTTACCTACTATGCAAGTCAGTGGGGACTAAGAACTGTTTGGCTCTTCAAAATTCTTCAAAATATATTCTCTTGTGTTCAACATAAGAAAGAAACTTATGCAGGTTTGGAACGATATGAGGGTGAGTAAATGACAATTTTTTTTTTATTATTATTTATTGTTTTTTTTTTTTTTTTTTGGTGAATTAATCCTTTAAGAGAATGTTGCTGGTGGCTTTAGTTTTGCTACACAGTTGCATAACAATGAAAGTAATTGCTAAGTAAGTATACAACACACATTCTTTGTGTGTAATATCAATTAATTCTGTCGGATAAGAATGTCATGTAGTTTCTTATTTTAACTCATAGTGTCGCTGTTCAACTGCAAAACAATATGTATCTTCAGTGTGCATTTTTTCCGCCCCGTTTATGATGTCATACACAGGGCTTCAAGCTCCTCTCGTTGTAGAAAATCGTCGACAGTGACTGTCTGATAGTATAATCCTCTCGATTTTTCTTAATTTAATCTTACATTTGTCATTTTGTACATTTTAATCGTTTTGTTGTTGGATTTAATTTCTGCTTAATATCTGAAGAATTCCAAAGGTTCCGCGTTGCTTGCAAGATGTTTGGGTTTTTGTTCTTCGTGCTGATGGCGCACACCTCTTATGGAGACGTGAGCTATTCTTTTCCGGAGGAGATGAAACGCGGATCTGTGATTGGAAATATCGCAAAGGATCTCGGACTCGATGTGAACAGACTGTCGTCTCGTAAGGCTCGAACTGATACTGAAGGTAACAGAAAACGATACTGTGACATTAATCTGAATACTGGAGAACTGATCGTAGCGGAGAGAATCGACAGAGAGGGACTTTGTGGAAAGAAAGCTTCATGTGTCATAAACCAGGAGTTAGTTCTTGAAAGCCCTCTAGAACTCCATCGCTTCATTCTTAATATTGAAGACATAAATGATAATTCACCACAGTTCACAGAGAGTGTCGTTAAATTCGAAATACGAGAATCAGCAGACAAAGGATCTCGCTACTTATTAGATGAGGCCCATGATGCCGATATTGGTATGAATTCAGTGCAATCATATACACTTCAAAATAACGAACACTTTCTTCTTAATGTACTAACCAGGGAAAATGGAAGAAAATATGGCGAGCTCGTGCTGGATAAAGAGTTAGATCGTGAGCAGCAAAAAGAGGTAACATTAATTCTCACTGCGGTAGACGGCGGGACTCCACCGAGATCAGGTACTGTAGCCATACACGTCACTGTGCTGGATGCTAATGATAATGCTCCAGTCTTTAGTCAGGCCGTCTATAAAGTCAGTCTGCCTGAAAATTCTCCTCTAGATACTGTAGTGGTGACAGTGAGCGCTACTGATGCTGACGAGGGACAAAACGGAGAAGTGACGTATGCATTTAGCCATTTATCCGAAATTGTCCGGCAATTATTTTTCCTTGATACAATATCTGGAGAGATTAAACTAAAGGGACTGTTGGATTTTGAGGAGGAGAGTTCAATCGAACTGCCGATTCAAGCTAAAGATGGCCAAGGGCTTGCCAGTCATTGTACAGTTATAATAGATGTTATTGATGTCAATGATAACTCCCCTATAATAGTGATTAATTCACTTAACAGCCCTGTTCCTGAGAACGCGTTACCTGGTACAGAGGTTGGCATCATTAATGTGCAGGACAGAGACTCTGAGAATAACGGACAGGTGCGCTGCTCCATTCAGCAAAACGTCCCATTTAAACTCGTACCTTCAATCAAGAAATATTATTCTCTGGTGACCACAGGTGAATTAGACCGCGAGCTGCTCTCTGATTATAATATTACAATTACTGCTACTGATGAGGGCTCTCCGCCTTTATCTTCAACTAAGAATATTCACCTGACTGTAGCTGACGTGAATGATAATCCACCTGTATTTCAGGAGCAGAATTATAGAGCTCATGTCCAAGAAAATAACAAACCGGGCTCCTCTGTTTGTTCAGTATCAGCTACAGACCCGGACTGGAGACAGAATGGCACTGTAGTTTATTCTCTGTTGTCCTCTGATGTCAATGGCGCACCGGTGACCTCCTTTCTATCCATTAACGGAGACACCGGGGTCATTCATGCCGTGAGGTCGTTTGATTACGAACAGTTGAAAAGTTTCAAAGTGCTCGTGTTAGCCAGAGACAACGGTTCTCCTCCTCTGAGCAGTAACGTGACCGTGAGTGTCTTCATAACGGATGAGAACGACAACTCCCCTCAGATATTATACCCCTCTCCGGAAGGAAACTCCTTCATGACCGAAATGGTACCCAAAGCTGCGCAGGCGCGCTCCCTGGTCTCCAAGGTGATCGCCGTGGACGCGGATTCTGGCCAAAACGCGTGGCTCTCGTATTACATTATTAAAGCGGGTGATCCGGGACTTTTCACTATCGGTGTCCACAGCGGAGAGATCAGGACGCAGCGGGACATTTCTGAATCTGACAGCATGAAACAGAACCTCATTGTGTCCGTGAGAGATAACGGACAGCCCCCTCTCTCAGCCACGTGCGCATTGTATTTACTTATATCAGATAACTTGGCTGAAGTTCCAGAACTGAAAGACATGTCTCGCGACGAGAGCAACTCCAAACTGACGTTTTATTTGATCATCGCGCTGGTGTCCGTTTCCACTTTCTTCCTGACCTTCATCATCATCATCCTGGCAGTGAGGTTTTGTCGCAGGAGAAAGCCCAGACTGTTGTTTGATGGAGCTGTAGCCATTCCCAGCGCGTATCTCCCTCCAAATTACGCAGAGGTAGAGGGCGCGGGAACTCTCCGCAGCACTTACAATTATGACGCATACCTGACCACGGGCTCGCGCACTAGTGACTTCAAGTTCGTCAGATCTTATAATGAGGGCACACTGACTGCTGACCTGACTCTGAAAAAGACTCAGTCCGCTGTGGATGATCTTGAAGGGCTTGATGCGGAAGTGAACGATTCGTTTCAGGTAGGAATAATGAAATCGCTTTTTAAAATAATGTGTGTGTTAAGATTAAATGTGTTCATGTACTAAATCGACTTTCATTGGCAAGAGACTCTATTCTTGTAAAAATCTCTTGACACATTTAAGAACTTTATTTTAGACACAAACCTTTTTTATGGGGCAATTTGGAATCTGAAAGTACTTTGGTCTTTTTATCATTTATTTTTAGATGTGTATGGTCATGTTGGAGCAATTATTAATTAAGCTATCTTTCACAAATTGTTGTTTGGTGAGCTTGCATAGTAATCTAAGTCTGTCTTCTGTTAACTAATAGTTCTTAAGGTCATTTTAACGTTTTGTCTAATATCCATTTTTGTGTCTCTCTAGTTTCTGTCGATTGTAATTGAATGTTTTGCGTTTCTCTCATCGACGCTTCAGTTATGTGAAGTTAACTAAGTGAATTATATTCAGATACTAGTAATATTTTGGCCAGCAAAATCTTTTAAAACTCCGTTTCAGTTAGATTGGAAATGGCAGCGTATGTTTCTCCTGTTGTTGTCCATGGTGCTGCACTGGTATGCACTGTTCTGTGGATTGTTACTTCTACATAAGTAATGTAATCTATATACTATTTCTTATTTTCGAAATGCTGTGAATATTGAGATCATGTTTATGTGCCTCCGCAGGGAAATTGGTGAATCGAAATTGGTAGGATGATTGATGATTGGCCTGTTTTTGTGATTGTTTTGTTGCTTGGTAGTTTTACATTTTTAAGTTTGATGTATTTTGAATGGAATGGGAAAGTAGATGTTGATAGTCACTTTCTTGTTAATGAAATAGACTGTGGCGTATTGCAGCGCTTTCTCTGAGATGTAAGTGTATTATTATGCTCTGAAAAGTTACGTATAGGGTGATTCGCCTTTTTAAATCATAAAATTCTCGATAGTGAGAAGAAAAGTTAAGTTTGGACTTATTTGTCGTTTATAGTTTTGTTTTATTGTATTTTTCTCAATTTAGTCATGTGTAACCCATGTCCTTTAATTAAACGTTTGTGCTTTTGAATTAAATTTAAAAAAAACAAAAAAAAAAACAACTTGTGAATTATTCATGATTAAGATCATTTCTCTTCCATGGGGCGCTTAAAGATTGACGGGCCTTGTTGTGCATTGTTGTTGAACTGTGTTGGATATTTGCAGTTTAGCACTAAGTGCTATTCTGTAAACATTCGTGGTGCATGGCATGCAACAACATCCAAATATCATATTTTCTCCTGAATCAATTTTTAAATCGTGTGATATTTTTAGTTGCACAGTTGCTTTGAAACATTTCAAGTGTGTTAAGTTCGTGTATTTCAGGTTTTTTTTTTTTTTTTTTTTCCTCAGATAATGAGCTCTTACTAATTACTTAAACATAAAATAAATATTTGGTTAATTCTTAGAGCGTCTGGTTAGAGGTCTAAACACTGTGCAATAGCTAACTATAGTTTGCATCTCTGTAGTATATCATGCTACAGAAGCTGGAGTGGATTTGAAACGGAGTTTGAAGGAAGAGAAAGGATTATAATCAACCAACACACATTTACTCATATATTCTTCTCAATTAAAAAAAAAAAAAAAAAGAAAGAAAGAAAAAAAGGTAGGTTCTCTGTTTAATTGTGAAAACTGCCACATGATCGCATAATATGTCTTGCAAACTGGGTTTCGTGATTTTTAGATTTTAAGATTTAACCAAGACTAAAGTTGGTTGAACTCAAAGGTACCCTTTGATGCATTTGAACTATTTTCTGTGATGTAGAATACATTTTTCGTGCCATGGGCAAACTACGAAGTAACTTGTAAATGTGAATTTTTAGCTTCTTCTCTTTTCATATCCTACGAGTATGTTTTAAACTTTAAGTATGCCATTTTATGTGCATCGTAAGTGTTATATCCAAGTTTTACATGTCAAAGGGGCATGAGAGTTTCTGCAGTTTCATAATTGAACTCGTAGTGTCGCTGTTCACCAGTGCAATCTTTGACGTTCATATTGTTTCTCTCCATCCTGTTCATGATGTCATAGTGTCATAGTGAGAACTGACCTCTCAGCTCGCTGTAAATGGTCGACTGTGAGCGGTGCCTTCCTCTATTGTTATCTTATATCGACCATAAACTAAATTCAGTAATTTCATCTGGCTTTACATGCTAAAAACTTCAATACATTTTTGCTAATTTTCATATAGATAGATCAAAACTTTACGCGTTGCTACTGAGATGTTTGGGTATCTATTCTTCGTGCTGATGGCGCACACTGCTTATGGAGATGTAAGCTATTCTTTCCCGGAGGAGATGAAACGCGGATCTGTGATTGGAAATATAGCAAAGGATCTCGGGCTCGATGTAAAGAGTCTGTCAAGTCGTGATGCACGAATTGATAATGAAGGTAACATAAAACGATACTGTGACATTAATATGAATACCGGAGAACTGATTATAGCAGAGAAAATCGACAGAGAGGAGATTTGTGGGAAGAAAGCTTTATGTGTTATTAAACAGGAGCTTGTTCTAGAAAATCCATTGGAGCTTCATCGATTTATTCTTAATATTCAGGACATAAATGATAATTTACCACAGTTCAAACAAAATATAATCAAATTCGAAATAAGCGAGTCAGCAGACAAAGGATCCCGCTATTTATTAGATGAGGCTCACGACGCGGATATTGGTGTGAATTCAGTGCAGTCATATACATTAGAAAACAACGAACATTTTATTCTTAGTGTTCTTACAGGGGTAAATGGAGGAAAATATGGAGAGCTAGTTATTAATAAGGAGTTGGATCGTGAGAAGCAAAATAAAGTAACATTAATTCTCACTGCGGTAGACGGCGGGACTCCACCGAGATCAGGTACTGTAGCCATACACGTCACTGTGCTGGATGCTAATGATAATGCTCCAGTCTTTAGTCAGTCCGTCTATAAAGTCAGTCTGCCTGAAAATTCTCCTCTAGATACTGTAGTGGTGACAGTGAGCGCTACTGATGCTGACGAGGGACAAAACGGAGAAGTGACGTATGAGTTTGGTCATTTATCAGAAAGTCTTTTGGAAATATTTGATCTCGATGCAGTGTCTGGTGAACTTAAACTAACAGGTATCGTAGATTATGAGGAGGAGAGTACAATTGAACTGCCGATTCAGGCTAAAGATAGTCAAGGTCTAGCAGGTCGATGCACTGTGTTAATAGATGTTATTGATGTCAATGATAACGCCCCTATCATAATGACTAAATCTGTTAAAATCTCCATTCCCGAGAATGCGTTACCTGGTACAGAGGTTGGCATCATTAATGTGCAGGACAGAGACTCTGAGAATAACGGACAGGTGCGCTGCTCCATTCAGCAAAACGTCCCATTTAAACTCGTGCCTTCAATCAAAAATTACTATTCTCTGGTGACCACAGGTGAATTAGACCGCGAGCTGCTCTATGATTATAATATTACAATTACTGCTACTGATGAGGGCTCTCCGCCTTTATCTTCCACTAAGAATATTCACCTGACTGTAGCTGACGTGAATGATAATCCACCTGTATTTCAGGAGCAGAGTTACAAAGCTCATGTGCAAGAAAATAACAAACCGGGCTCCTCTATTTGTTCAGTATCAGCTACAGACCCGGACTGGAGACAGAATGGCACTGTAGTTTATTCTCTGTTGTCCTCTGATCTCAATGGCGCACCGGTGTCCTCCTTTCTATCCATTAACGGAGACACCGGGGTCATTCATGCCGTGAGGTCGTTAGATTACGAACAGTTGAAAAGTTTCAAAGTGCTGGTGTTAGCCAGAGACAACGGTTCTCCTCCTCTGAGCAGTAACGTGACCGTGAGTGTCTTCATAACGGATGAGAACGACAACTCCCCTCAGATATTATACCCCTCTCCGGAAGGAAACTCCTTCATGACCGAGATGGTACCCAAAGCTGCGCAGGCGCGCTCCCTGGTCTCCAAGGTGATCGCCGTGGACGCGGATTCTGGCCAGAACGCTTGGCTCTCGTATCACATTATTAAAGCGACAGATCCGGGACTTTTCACTATCGGTGTCCACAGCGGAGAGATCAGGACGCAGCGGGACATTTCTGAATCTGACAGCATGAAACAGAACCTCATTGTGTCCGTGAGAGATAACGGACAGCCCTCTCTCTCAGCCACGTGCGCATTGTATTTACTTATATCAGATAACTTGGCTGAAGTTCCAGAACTGAAAGACATGTCTCGTGACGAGAGCAACTCCAAACTGACGTTTTATTTGATCATCGCGCTGGTGTCCGTTTCCACTTTCTTCCTGACCTTCATCATCATCATCCTGGCAGTGAGGTTTTGTCGCAAGAGAAAGCCCAGACTGTTGTTTGATGGAACTGTAGCCATTCCCAGCGCGTATCTCCCTCCAAATTACGCAGAGGTGGAGGGCGCGGGAACTCTCCGCAGCACTTACAATTATGACGCATACCTGACCACGGGCTCGCGCACTAGTGACTTCAAATTCGTCAGATCTTATAATGAGGGCACACTGACTGCTGACCTGACTCTGAAAAAGACGCAGTCCGCTGTGGATGATCTTGAAGGACTCGATGCGGAAGTGAACGATTCGTTTCAGGTAGGACTAGTCTATATACCTTTTGGTTTTACAGATTGCTTTCTTTGGCAACATGCTGGCTCAGGATAAACTTATGTAATGTGATCCCACACAGAAAAAAAAAAAAAAAAAAAAAAAAAAAAAAAAAAAAAAAAATATATATATATATATATATATATATATATATATATATATATATATATATATATATATATATATATATATATATATATATCCATTTCGTTGTCTGTTCTGTGAAATCATTTTATAAACTTATTTAAATGTTTGCTTTATTTTAAACCCCAGTTCACTGGCATAGTAAGGCATATTTCTATAAGCTGTACATGTTGCTGTACAGACCGTGTGTCTTGCTGTTGATATTTTGCTCTTATAGTATAGGTCTGTATAAAGTCGTGTTTTTAAATGAGTAGATGCTACAGAAATTGAGCTGGTTTCTCTTTTCACATCCTCAGAGAATGTTTGATTGTTCCAGGACCTGTGATGAAGTCATTTCATGTTTAACAAAAGTGTTATATTTATGTTTTGACATTTAATATCAGACCTGTACGACTTTATGGATGAGCTATATATTTATAAAAATTTAAGAAAATATTAAACTATTGTGAAATTTAAGTTGTCTTTTACACGTATTATGACATGGTTACATTTATGGTATTGTGATTTTGAAGGACTTGATGCAGACATGGGTGCTTCTTTTCGAGTAGAATTAACGGATATTTTTCGGGTTTTTTTTCGTTTTTTTTTTTCTTTTTTTAATGTTACGACCTTACGGATTAAATAAGTATCCTAATTTTAATAGACTGAAACTTATTTTGAAAGCTAAGAAGAAGCTCGTTCTATTTATAATTTATCTTTAGAATTTTCTTGTCATGTTTGAGCAATTTTAAGTCATGAATCCTGTTTCACGAGTTTGATTTTTTTTTTTTTTCGTCGCTAAGGAAATCATAATATATGTTATGTAGAACTGACTGGCCACTTTTTCAAAAAATTTCATTAAGACAATTATATTTGTAATGATAAATGCCAAATACAACGCCGTCTTTAGCCATTTTTTTATAGATTCGAAAAGTTTAAAGAAATGTGGTGATCTTTTAAAGAAAGGAATCTGATATGTCTCGTTCTGTTGTCTAACAGTTCTTTAAAACTCATTTTAATTTTTTGTGACATCAGTATGTCCCTCTACATGGATTCTACAGTTTACGATTGAATCTGACACAAAAAGCTGCTGTATTTAAGGAGATTAGCGTCTTTCTCATCGGTGTCTTCTTTATGTGAAGTTGGCTTATAAAAGCAGTTTCGTATGTCAGCAATTTTTTTGAACGCCCTTTTAGTCGGATTAGAAATGTCATCAAGCAGGTTTTCTTGTTTCTGACCATGGTGCTGCACTGTCATTATTAATTTATGCAAAGCTGTAAATTTTGTGGTCGTGTTTATATAACCCACACATAATTCTGTCAGAGATATGAACATTATGCAGTTTCTTATTTTAACTCATAGTGTCGCTGTTCACCTGAAAAACAACGTGTGTCTTCAGTACACATCTCTCCACCCTGCTTGTGATGTCATACATAGGGATTTCATCTCATATCTTTATAGAAAATCGTCGACAGCGACTGATTGCCTGATGTGATCTGCGTCTGTTATTTTAAATGAGATTTTTATGCTTGTTGTCTTGTACTGGATTCAATTTCTGCTTAATTTCTAAATCATTCCAGAGGTTCTGTGTAACTGCTGAGATGTTTGGTCTTTTGTTCTTCGTGCTGATGGCGCACACCGCTTATGGAGACGTGAGCTATTCTTTTCCGGAGGAGATGAAACGCGGATTTGTGATTGGAAATATAGCAAAGGATCTCGGGCTCGATGTGAACAGACTGTCATCTCGTAAGGTTCGCATTCATACTGAAGGTAACAGAAAACGATACTGTGACATTAATCTGAATACTGGAGAACTGATCGTAGCGGAGAGAATCGACAGAGAGGGACTTTGTGGAAAGAAAGCTTCATGCGTTATTAAACAAGAGCTTGTGCTGGAAAATCCTTTAGAGCTGCATTACTTCATTCTCAATATTGAGGACATAAATGACAATTCACCTCAGTTCAAAGAAAGTGTTATTAAATTCGAAATACGGGAATCAGCAGTCAAAGGTTCTCGTTATTTATTAGACGAGGCCCACGATGCCGATATTGGTATGAATTCAGTGCAATCATATACACTTCAAATCAATGAGCATTTTGTTCTTAATGTGCTAACTCGTGCAAATGGACGAAAATATGGTGAACTCCTCCTTAATAAAGAGTTAGATCGCGAGCAGCAGAAAGAGGTAACATTAATTCTCACTGCGGTAGACGGCGGGACTCCACCGAGATCAGGTACTGTAGCCATACACGTCACTGTGCTGGATGCTAATGATAATGCTCCAGTCTTTAGTCAGTCCGTCTATAAAGTCAGTCTGCCTGAAAATTCTCCTCTAGATACTGTAGTGGTGACAGTGAGCGCTACTGATGCTGACGAGGGAAAAAATGGCGAAGTGATGTATGAACTTGGTCATTTATCCGAGCACATTCTGGAAATATTTTCTATCGATTCAGTATCTGGTGTGATTAAACTAACAGGAGCGATTGATTATGAAGAGGAGAGTACAATCGAACTTCCCATTCAAGCTAAAGATGGTCAAGGGTTAGCCAGTTATTCCACAATATTAATAGAGATTATTGATGTCAACGATAACGCGCCTATAATAGGAATTAATTCTCTTAATAGCCCTGTTCCTGAGAACGCGTTACCCGGTACAGAGGTTGGCATCATTAATGTGCAGGACAGAGACTCTGAGAATAACGGACAGGTGCGCTGCTCCATTCAGCAAAACGTCCCATTTAAACTCGTGCCTTCAATCAAAAATTACTATTCTCTGGTGACCACAGGTGAATTAGACCGCGAGCTGCTCTCTGATTATAATATTACAATTACTGCTACTGATGAGGGCTCTCCGCCTTTATCTTCCACTAAGAATATTCACCTGACTGTAGCTGACGTGAATGATAATCCACCTGTATTTCAGGAGCAGAGTTACAGAGCTAATGTTCAAGAAAATAACAAACCGGGCTCCTCTATTTGTTCAGTATCAGCTACAGACCCGGACTGGAGACAGAATGGCACTGTAGTGTATTCTCTGTTGTCCTCTGATGTCAATGGCGCACCGGTGTCCTCCTTTCTATCCATTAACGGAGACACCGGGGTCATTCATGCCGTGAGGTCGTTAGATTACGAACAGTTGAAAAGTTTCAAAGTGCTGGTGTTAGCCAGAGACAACGGTTCTCCTCCTCTGAGCAGTAACGTGACCGTGAGTGTCTTCATAACGGATGAGAACGACAACTCCCCTCAGATATTATACCCCTCTCCGGAAGGAAACTCCTTCATGACCGAGATGGTACCAAAAGCTGCGCAGGCGCGCTCCCTGGTCTCCAAGGTGATCGCCGTGGACGCGGATTCTGGCCAGAACGCGTGGCTCTCGTATCACATTATTAAAGCGACAGATCCGGGACTTTTCAGTATCGGTGTCCACAGCGGAGAGATCAGGACGCAGCGGGACATTTCTGAATCTGACAGCATGAAACAGAACCTCATTGTGTCCGTGAGAGATAATGGACAGCCCTCTCTCTCAGCCACGTGCGCATTGTATTTACTTATATCAGATAACTTGGCTGAAGTTCCAGAACTGAAAGACATGTCTCGTGACGAGAGCAACTCCAAACTGACGTTTTATTTGATCATCGCGCTGGTGTCCGTTTCCACTTTCTTCCTGACCTTCATCATCATCATCCTGGCCGTGAGGTTTTGTCGCAGGAGAAAGCCCAGACTGTTGTTTGATGGAGCTGTAGCCATTCCCAGCGCGTATCTCCCTCCAAATTACGCAGAGGTGGAGGGCGCGGGAACTCTCCGCAGCACTTACAATTATGACGCATACCTGACCACGGGCTCGCGCACTAGTGACTTCAAGTTCATCAGATCTTATAATGAGGGCACGCTGACTGCTGACCTGACTCTGAAAAAGACTCAGTCCGCTGTGGATGATCTTGAAGGGCTTGATGCGGAATTGAACGAATCATTTCAGGTAGGACTAATGAAGTCTTTCTTCAAAAATCTTTTTAATATTTTGGTTTACAGATTTCTTTTTTCTTTTCTTTTTTTTTTTTTGGACAACATGCATTCTAATGTTTTTTTAGAAATGCTAAGTTTCTTGGATCCCTCCTGTTGTCTGTTATCTGAAACATTTTTATAAACTACTTTAAATTCGTATATGATTTAAATCCCAGTTCACTGCAGTTTAGTATAAAGGGAATATTTCTATTAGCTGTCCATGGTGCTGTACAGGCCGTGTGTGTTGTTGTTGACGTTTTGCTGAAGACCTACATAGTAAGAGTAAATGTTATAATTAATGCGTTTCTTTTTTCAAATCCTCAGAGAATGTTTGGTTGTCCCATGCCATGTAACTTCATTTTCAACAAAGGTGTTATGTTCATGATTTGTCATTTAATGTCAGACCTATAAGAGTTTGTGGATGAGCTATATGCACAAATTTAATTTGTCTTTTACACATAGATCCTTTATAAATTGGTTACATTTGTGGTCTTGATTTTTGGACTTGATGCCGATTGCCGACATGAGTGTTTCTTTTCAAGTCGAATTATCTGTTGCTGTATTTTTTAATAATTCTGTTCTTACAGATTAAGCAAGTATCTGTATTTTAATAGACTGCTTTCACTGACAACAGGCTCATAACAATGTTGAAGTTTATTTTTAAGTAGTTGTTCTATTTATAATTTATCTAGATTTTCTGTTCATTTTTTGAGCAATTCTAAGGATCCTGTTTCACGAGTCATTGTTTACGTATTTTTTTTCGTCACTAGCTAAAGAATATTTTATAGAAATCATGTCATAAGCTTATGACAAATTTAAATACAACTTTGTTACATCTTATAGTGAAGGTACGCTGACTGCAACCTCACTCTGAGAAAGACCCAGTCTGCCGTGGATGATCTTGAAGGGATTGATACGAAAGTGAACAATTTCTTGGGCATTTTTTATTTTTATTTTTTGTTTATTTTTTTTGTTTGTTTTAAGATTAAAATGTTTAAAGCCTTTTGGTGATTCTTCTTCTTCATCGATTACTTAGTTATGTGAAATTGGCTTATCAAAGCATTTTCATATGTCAGAAACTTTTTAAACGTTCTTTTAGTTTGGTTATAAATGTCATAGAGCAGGTTTTCCTGTTGCTGTCTGTGCACTGTCAATTCACATTTAGTGTCTTTTTTTCCCCTGTGTTGAAGATCACGATCTCGCGATGTGCGTATATATGCGCGAATGTATGCATGCATTGATTTATTGATTGATTGAAATATTATGAATATTGTGTTCGTGTTTATCTTCTACTCATCAGCGAACGTTGCTGCTGGCTGTGGTATTGCTAAAGGATTATAACTGTATAACCCACACATAATCCTGTCAGAGATATGAACATTATGCAGTTTCTTCATTTAACTCATAGTGTCGCTGTTTACCTGCAAAACAATGTGTGTCTTCAGTACACATCTCTCCACCCTGCTTGTGATGTCATACATAGGGCTTTCATCCCATCTCTTTATAAAAAATCGTCGACAGCGACTTAACTGCTTGATATAATCTACGCCTATTATTATAAACTGGGTTATATGCTTGTTTTCTTGTGCGTGGTAATTATTATATTACTGGATTCAATCTCTGGTTAATATTTCAATAATTCCAAAGGTTCTGTGTTACTGGTGAGATGTTTGGTCTTTTGTTCTTCGTGCTGATGGCGCACACCGCTTATGGAGAGGTGAGCTATTCTTTTCCGGAGGAGATGAAACGCGGATCTGTGATTGGAAATATAGCAAAGGATCTCGGGCTCGATGTGAACAGACTGTCGTCTCGAAAAGCGCGGACTGATACTGAAGGTAACCGAAAACGATTCTGTGACATTAATCTGAATACTGGAGAACTGATCGTAGCGGAGAGAATCGACAGAGAGGAGATTTGCGGGAAGAAAGCTTCGTGCGTTATTAAAAATGAGTTTGTACTGGAAAATCCTTTAGAGCTGCATCACTTCATTCTCAATATTGAGGACATAAATGACAATTCACCTCAGTTCAAAGAAAGTGTTATTAAATTCGAAATACAGGAATCAGCAGACAAAGGTTCACCATACTTATTAGAAGAGGCTTATGATGCGGATATTGGTCGGAATTCAGTGCAGTCATATACACTTCAAAACAATGAACACTTTCTTCTTAATGTACTAACCAGGGCAAATGGAAGAAAATATGGCGAACTCGTGCTGGATAAAGAGTTAGATCGTGAGCAGCAAAAAGATATTAGATTAATTCTCACTGCGGTAGACGGCGGGACTCCACCGAGATCAGGTACTGTAGCCATACACGTCACTGTGCTGGATGCTAATGATAATGCTCCAGTCTTTAGTCAGTCCGTCTATAAAGTCAGTCTGCCTGAAAATTCTCCTCTAGATACTGTAGTGGTGACAGTGAGCGCTACTGATGCTGACGAGGGACAAAATGGAGAAGTCACATATGCGTTTGGTCATTTACATCAAAAGGTCCAGCAATTATTTTTCATTGATTTAGTATCTGGCGAGATTAAATTAACCGGGCTAATTGATCATGAGATAGAGAGTACATTTGAACTTCCCATTCAAGCTAAAGATGGTCAAGGGTTAGCCAGTTACTCAACCGTATTAATAGATGTTATTGATGTCAATGATAACGCCCCTATAATAATAGTAAAATCTTTGAATAGCCCGATTCCCGAGAATGCATTACCCGGTACAGAGGTTGGCATCATTAATGTGCAGGACAGAGACTCTGAGAATAACGGACAGGTGCGCTGCTCCATTCAGCAAAACGTCCCATTTAAACTCGTGCCTTCAATCAAAAATTACTATTCTCTGGTGACCACAGGTGAATTAGACCGCGAGCTGCTCTCTGATTATAATATTACAATTACTGCTACTGATGAGGGCTCTCCGCCTTTATCTTCCACTAAGAATATTCACCTGACTGTAGCTGACGTGAATGATAATCCACCTGTATTTCAGGAGCAGAATTACAGAGCTAATGTTCAAGAAAATAACAAACCGGGCTCCTCTATTTGTTCAGTATCAGCTACAGACCCGGACTGGAGACAGAATGGCACTGTAGTTTATTCTCTGTTGTCCTCTGATCTCAATGGCGCACCGGTGTCCTCCTTTCTATCCATTAACGGAGACACCGGGGTCATTCATGCCGTGAGGTCGTTTGATTACGAACAGTTGAAAAGTTTCAAAGTGCTGGTGTTAGCCAGAGACAACGGTTCTCCTCCTCTGAGCAGTAACGTGACCGTGAGTGTCTTCATAACGGACGAGAACGACAACTCCCCTCAGATATTATACCCCTCTCCGGAAGGAAACTCCTTCATGACCGAGATGGTACCCAAAGCTGCGCAGGCGAGCTCCCTGGTCTCCAAGGTGATCGCCGTGGACGCGGATTCTGGCCAGAACGCGTGGCTCTCGTATCACATTATTAAAGCGACTGATCCGGGACTTTTCACAATCGGTGTCCACAGCGGAGAGATCAGGACGCAGCGGGACATTTCTGAATCTGACAGCATGAAACAGAACCTCATTGTGTCCGTGAGAGATAACGGACAGCCCCCTCTCTCAGCCACGTGCGCATTGTATTTACTTATATCAGATAACTTGGCTGAAGTTCCAGAACTGAAAGATATGTCTCGTGACGAGAGCAGCTCCAAACTGACGTTTTATTTGATCATCGCGCTGGTGTCCGTTTCCACTTTCTTCCTGACCTTCATCATCATCATCCTGGCCGTGAGGTTTTGTCGCAAGAGAAAGCCCAGACTGTTGTTTGATGGAGCTGTAGCCATTCCCAGCGCGTATCTCCCTCCAAATTACGCAGAGGTGGAGGGCGCGGGAACTCTCAGCAGCTCTTATAATTATGACGCATACCTGACCACGGGCTCGCGCACTAGTGACTTCAAGTTCGTCAGATCTTATAATGAGGGCACTCTGACTGCTGACCTGACTCTGAAAAAGACTCAGTCCGCTGTGGATGATCTTGAAGGGCTTGATGCGGAAATGAACGATTCCTTTCAGGTAGGACTGTTTTTATTTTAAATACTTTTTAAAATGTATAATAATATGTGTGTTAACAGATTAAATGTGTTTATGTACTAAATCGACTTGTATTGACAGGATACTCTGTTTTTGTAAAAAAATCTCGTGACAGGTTTATTTTAGACATAAATATTTTTAAGAGCCAATTAGTAATTTGAAAGTACTTTGGTCTTTCTAATTTATTTTTTAAATGTGTATGGTCATGTTGGAGCAACTGTTAGTCAAGCTACCATGGCAGCGTAGGTTTCTCTTGTTGCTGTCCATGGAGCTGCACTGGTATGTTCTTTTCTTTGGATTGTTGCTCCTGCATAAGTAATGTGATCTCTATTCTATTTATTATTTTCGAAATGCTATGAATATTGAGATCATGTTTATGTCCCTCTGCAGGGAAATTGATGAATCGAAATTGGTAGGATCGATGATTGGCTTGTTTTTGTGATGGTTTCTTGCTTTATGGTTTTACATTTTAAATATGAATTCAACGTATTTTGTATGGAAAGGGGAAAATACATATTTATAATATCACTTTCTTGTTAATGAAATAGACAATGGTATTGCAGCGCTTTATCGGAGATATTAGTGGATATTTTAATCTCTGAAAGTTGCATAGAAAGATTCCCCTTTTTTAATTGCAGGAAATTCTCGATATTTAAAAGAAAAGTCGGGATCCATTTGTCGTTTTTGGCTTTCTTTTATTGTATTTTTCTCAATTTAGCAATTTAGTCCCCTAACCCCTGTCTTTTCATTAATCGTTTGAGCGTTTTATTTGAATTCAGTAAGAAAACAATTTGTGAAATATTAATCATTGAGATCATCTCTCTTCCATATATATATATATATATATATATAGTTGATTCTTAGAGCATCTGGTTGAAGGTCTAAACACTGAATAAGCTAAATATGTCATGCAACAGAGGCTGGAGCAGATTTGAACCGGAAATTGAAGGAAGAGAGAGGATTGTACTCAAAGAACACACGCTTACTCATATATTCTTCCCAGTAAAAAATATATGCTATCAGTTTATCTGTGAAAACTGCCACAATATCGAATATGTATTGTAAGCTGGATTTTGCGATTTAGATTTTAAGATGTCCTACCATGACTATTGGTTGTACTCATCAAGGTAGGCCTGGATGCATTTTAACTTATTGTCTGTCATGTAAGATAAATTCATATTTTTTTGATGTTGTTTTTGTGCCTTGGGCAGATTATGAAGTATCTTGTAAATGTGAATTTGTAGCTTCTTCTCTTTTACATCCTACAAGTATGTTTGAAACTACAAGTATGTCATTGTATATGCATGGTAACTGTTATACAGTATCTCACAAAAGTGAGTACACCCCTCACATTTCAGCAACTATTTTATTATATCTTCTCAAGGGACAATACTATAAAAATGAAACTTGGTTATATTTTAGAGTAGTTAATGTGCAACATGTATAACAGTGTAGATTTACTGTCCTCTGAAAATAAATCAACATACAGCCATTATTGTCAAAATAGCTGGCAACAAAAGTGAGTACACCCTAAGTGATAACAGCTATAGGTCGTTTAACCATGCAAAGCCACATGTCCTATTCATCATGTTCATGTTTTTATCTGCTTGACAGGACTATGCAAATTTGTGTATCTTGTATTAGAGCAGTTACAATTTGGTACTTTGAGTACAATTCTCTCATACTGACCACTGGATGTTTAACATGGCACCTCATGGCAAAGAACTCTCTGAGGATTTGAGAATTAGAATTGTTGCTTTCCACAAAGATGGCCTAGACTATAAGAAGATCAGTAACACCCTGAAACTGAGTTACAGTACAGTGGCCAGTGTCATACAGAGGTTTTCCAAGACGGGTTCCACTCGAAACAGGCCTCGCAAGGGTCGATCAAAGAAGTTGAGTCCTCGTGGTGTACGTCAGGTGCAGAAGCTGGCCTCAAAAAACATACGCATAAGTGCTGCCAGCATTGCTTTAGAGGTTGCAGAAGTGAAAGGTCAGCTTGTCAGTGCTCAGACCATACGCCACACACTGCAACAAGTTGGTTTGCATGGCCGTCGTCCCAGAAAGAAGCCTCTTCTGAATCTGGCTCACAAGAAAGCCTGAAAACAGTTTGCTGAAGACAACCTGTCCAAGAGCATGAATTACTGGAACCATGTCCTGTGGTCTGATGAGACTAAGATAAACTTGTTTGGCTCAGATGGGGTCCAGCATGTGTGGTGACACCCTAGTGAGGAGTACCAAGAAAACTGTGTCTTGCCTACAGTCAAGCATGGTGGTGGTAGCATCATGGTCTGGGGCTGCATGAGTGCTGCTGGTACTGGGGAGCTGCGGTTCATTGAGGGAAACATGGATGCCAACATGTACTGTGACATTCTGAAGTAAAACATGATGCCCTCCCTTCAGAAACTGGGTTTTCCAACATGATAATTACCCCAAACACACGGCCAAGATGACAACTTCCTTGCTGACGAAGCTGAAGGTGAAGGTGATGGAGTGGCCAAGTATGTCTCCAAACTTGAACCCTATTAACCACATGTGGGGCATCCTCAAGCGGAAGGTGGAGAAGTGTCATGTGTCTAACATCCAGCAGCTCCGTGATGTCATTATGGAGGAGTGGAAGAGGATCCCAGCAACAACCTGTGCAGCTCTGGTCAATTCCATGTCCAGGAGGATTAAGGCAATGCTAGATAACAGTGGTGCTCACACAAAATATTGACACTTTGGACACAATTTTGAAACGTTCACTTAGGGTGTACTCACTTTTGTTGCCAGCTATTTTGACAATAATGGCTGTATGTTGAGTTATTTTCAGAGGACAGTAAATCTACGCTGCTATACATGTTGCACATTGACTACTCTAAAATAAATCCAAGTTTCATTTTTATAGTATTGTCCCTTGAGAAGTTATAATAAAATAGTTGCTGAAATGTGAGGAGCGTACTCACTTTTGTTAGATACTTTATCTAAGTTTTGCATGTCAGATGCATGAGTATATGCAGTTTCATAATTGAACTCTTAGTGTCGCTGTTCACCAGTACAACCGTTGACCTTCATATTACTGTTTCTCCCCACCCTGTTCATGATGTCATATTCAGGACTGACATCTCAGCTCGATGTAAAAATCGTCGACGGTGAGCTGTGCCTTGCTCTGTTGTCCTCTTATACCGACCACGAATCAGATTTAGTCATTTCAGCTGTCTTTTACATGTAACTTTTTATTTAATTTTTGTTCATTTCCGTATAGAGAGATCACAGTCTTACGAGTTGCTGCTGAGATGTTTCGGGTTTTGTTCTTTGTGCTGATGGCGCACACCGCTTATGGAGACGTGAGCTATTCTTTTCCGGAGGAGATGAAACGCGGATCTTTGATTGGAAATATAGCAAAGGATCTCGGGCTCGATGTGAACAGACTGTCATCTCGTAAAGCTCGAATTGACGCTGAAGGTAACAGAAAACGATATTGCGACATTAATTTGAGAACGGGGGAATTAGTAGTGGCTGATCGAATAGACAGAGAGGTGATTTGTAAGGAGAGGCTTTCCTGTGCGCTTAATTTCGAATTCGTTTTAGAAAATCCTTTAGAATTGCATCGTGTTATTTTACAAATCCAAGACATTAATGATAATACTCCAATATTTCCCAAAGATTTAATCAAGCTCGAAATAAGTGAAAATGCTGTTAAAGGTGCTCATTTCCGTGTCATTGAGGCTCGTGATGCTGATGTCGGTCACAATTCAGTGCAAAATTATATATTAGAGAGAAATTTACATTTTGTTTTAGCAGTAAATTCAAAGGCAGATGGTAGTAAGTACGTCGAGTTGGTGCTTGATAAAGAGTTAGATCGTGAGCAGCAGAAAGAGGTAACATTAATTCTCACTGCAGTAGACGGCGGGACTCCACCGAGATCAGGTACTGTAGCCATACACGTCACTGTGCTGGATGCTAATGATAATGCTCCAGTCTTTAGTCAGTCCGTCTATAAAGTCAGTCTGCCTGAAAATTCTCCTCTAGATACTGTAGTGGTGACAGTGAGCGCTACTGATGCTGACGAGGGACAAAATGGAGAAGTCACATACGAGTTTGGTCATTTGTCTGAATCTGCAAAAGAAACATTTTCACTGGATCCTCAGACTGGACAAATTGTCATGAAGGGGCCAATAGATTTTGAAGAGGAATCAGGATATGAAATTATTGTCGAGGCTAAGGACGGATATGGTCTTTCCTCAGACACAAAAATCGCAGTAGAAATTACAGACATAAATGACAATGCCCCTATTCTTGTAATTAAATCTCTGAATAGTCCCTTGCCCGAGAATGCATCACCCGGTACAGAGGTTGGCATCATTAATGTGCAGGACAGAGACTCTGAGAATAACGGACAGGTGCGCTGCTCCATTCAGCAAAACGTCCCATTTAAACTCGTACCTTCAATCAAAAATTACTATTCTCTGGTGACCACAGGTGAATTAGACCGCGAGCTGCTCTCTGATTATAATATTACAATTACTGCTACTGATGAGGGCTCTCCGCCTTTATCTTCCACTAAGAATATTCACCTGACTGTAGCTGACGTGAATGATAATCCACCTGTATTTCAGGAGCAGAGTTACAGAGCTCATGTGCAAGAAAATAACAAACCGGGCTCCTCTATTTGTTCAGTATCAGCTACAGACCCGGACTGGAGACAGAATGGCACTGTAGTTTATTCTCTGTTGTCCTCTGATCTCAATGGCGCACCGGTGTCCTCCTTTCTATCCATTAACGGAGACACCGGGGTCATTCATGCCGTGAGGTCGTTTGATTACGAACAGTTGAAAAGTTTCAAAGTGCTGGTGTTAGCCAGAGACAACGGTTCTCCTCCTCTGAGCAGTAACGTGACCGTGAGTGTCTTCATAACGGATGAGAACGACAACTCCCCTCAGATATTATACCCCTCTCCGGAAGGAAACTCTTTCATGACCGAGATGGTACCCAAAGCTGCACAGGCGCGCTCCCTGGTCTCCAAGGTGATCGCCGTGGACGCGGATTCTGGCCAGAACGCGTGGCTCTCGTATCACATTATTAAAGCTGCAGATCCGGGACTTTTCACTATCGGTGTCCACAGCGGAGAGATCAGGACGCAGCGGGACATTTCTGAATCTGACAACATGAAACAGAACCTTATTGTGTCCGTGAGAGATAACGGACAGCCCTCTCTCTCAGCCACGTGCGCATTGTATTTACTTATATCAGATAACTTGGCTGAAGTTCCAGAACTGAAAGACATGTCTCGCGACGAGAGCAGCTCCAAACTGACGTTTTATTTGATCATCGCGCTGGTGTCCGTTTCCACTTTCTTCCTAACCTTCATCATCATCATCCTGGCCGTGAGGTTTTGTCGCAGGAGAAAGCCCAGACTGTTGTTTGATGGAGCTGTAGCCATTCCCAGCGCGTATCTTCCTCCAAATTACGCAGAGGTGGAGGGCGCGGGAACTCTCCGCAGCACTTATAATTATGACGCATACCTGACCACGGGCTCGCGCACTAGTGACTTCAAGTTCATCAGATCTTATAATGAGGGCACGCTGACTGCTGACCTGACTCTGAAAAAGACTCAGTCCGCTGTGGATGATCTTGAAGGGCTTGATGCGGAAGTGAACGATTCCTTTCAGGTAGGACTGACGAAGTATTTCTTTAAAAATCTTTTTTAATATTTTGGGTTTGCAACATCCTTTCTAATGGTTTTAGAAATGCTAACTTTCTTGCATCCATCTCGTTGTCTGTTCTGTGAAACAATTTTATAAACTAATTTAATTTAGTATTTCTTTTTAAATCCCAGTTCACTAGAGTTTAGTAGAAAGGACATATTTCTATTAGCTGTCTATGGTGCTGTACAGGCCGTGTTTGTTGCTGTTGACGTTTTGGTCGTGTACTATATGTAGGAGTTTATACAGTCGTGTTTTTATGATTAGATGTTACACTGAGCTGGTTTTTCTTTTCACATCCTTGGAGAATGTTTGATTGTTCCAGGACCTTTGATATTTGGAAGTCATTTCATTTTTTAACAAAAGGGTTATATTCAGGTTTTAACATTTAATGTCAGACCTATAATGGACAAGCTATATTCAGAAATTTAAGGTGTGTTTTACACGTATTCTGTATGAAATGGTTACATTTGTGCATCTTGTGATTTTTGAAGGACTTGGTGCTGACATGGGTGTTTCTTTGCGATTTTAATGTTTCTTTTCTTACTTTCTTTTTTTTAATGTTCTCTAACCTTCCAGATTAAATTTCGTTTATTTTAATGGACTGCTTTCACTGACAACAGGCTCTTAAAGATTTTGAAGCTCATTTTGAAGGCTAAGAAGTAGCTTGTTCAATTTATATTTTCTACTTAGATTTTTATGGTATTGTCATGTTTGAGCCATTTAAAGCCAAAAATCTTGTTTCACGAGTTTAATATTTTTTTTTTCGTTGCTTCGTTTGCTAAGGAATCCTTAATATAAATTATGCTGAAGTGACTGCCCTTCTTTCTGTTTACAAATGGTCAATGAGACAATTATATCTGCCTTGATAAATGCCAAATACAGTGTTGTCTTTAGCTATTTGTTAGATACTAAACGTTTAAATCTGTTTGGTGATCTTTTAAAGAAAGGAATCTGATATGTCTCGTTCTGTTGTCTAATAGTTCTTTGAAACTCATTTTATTTTTGTGACATCTTTATGTAACGGAATCTGAGATAAAACGCTGCTGTTTAAGTAATTTAACGTCCTTCTCATCTGTGTCATCTTTATGTGAAATTGGCTTATAAAAGCAGCAACTTTTTAAATGCTCTTTTAGTCGGATTAGAACAGTCATAAAGCAAGTTTTCCAGCTTCTGTCCATGGTGCTACACTGTCATTCTTTTTTTTTTTTTTTATAATACAAAAAATATTGTGGTCGTGTTTATCTCCCACTCATCAGGTAATGTTGCTGCCGGCTATTATTTCGCTAAACTATTTTAACTGTTTAACCCACACATAATCTTGTCAGAAATATGAACATTGTGCAGTTTCTTCTTTTAACTCATGGTGTCGCTGTTCACCTGAAAAACAATGTGTGTCTTCAGTACACACCTCTCCACCCTGCTTGTGATGTCATACATAAGGCTTTCAGCTACTAATTTTATAGAAAATCGTTGATGACGATTTACAGCCTGATATAATCTACGTCTGTCATTCTAAATTGGATTTTATGCTTGTTTTCTTGTACATAGCAATTGGGGATTCAATTTCTGCCTGATGTCTGAAGAATTCCAAAGGTTTCGCGTTTCTAGTGAGATGTTTGGTCTTTTGTTCTTCGTGCTGATGGCGCACACCGCTTATGGAGACGTGAGCTATTCTTTTCCGGAGGAGATGAAACGCGGATCTGTGATTGGAAATATAGCAAAGGATCTTGGGCTCGATGTGAACAGACTGTCGTCTCGTAAGGCTCGTATTGAAACTGAAGGTAACAGAAAACGATACTGTGACATTAATCTGAATACTGGAGAACTGACCGCAACGGAGATAATCGACAGAGAGGAGATTTGCGGGGACAGGCTTTCGTGTGTTTTAAAATTTGAGTTCATGCTTGAAGATCCATTAGAGCTGCATCGTGTTTCAGTTCAAATTCAGGATATTAACGACAATTCGCCTGTTTTTTCAAAAGAATTGTTCACATTTGAAATCAGGGAGTCTGCTGTTAGAAGTACACGCTATCGTTTGAATGCGGCTCATGATGCTGATATAGGACAGAATACAGTTCAGAGATACAGTCTACAGACGAATGACAATTTTCAGTTGAGTATAAATTCAAATGTAGAAGGAGAAAAAAAACTGGAATTAGTGTTAGAGAAAGAACTGGATCGCGAGCAGCAGAAAGAGGTAACATTAATTCTCACTGCGGTAGACGGCGGGACTCCACCGAGATCAGGTACTGTAGCCATACACGTCACTGTGCTGGATGCTAATGATAATGCTCCAGTCTTTAGTCAGTCCGTCTATAAAGTCAGTCTGCCTGAAAATTCTCCTCTAGATACTGTAGTGGTGACAGTGAGCGCTACTGATGCTGACGAGGGACAAAATGGAGAAGTCACATATGAGTTCAGTCGTATATCTGATAGAGCTAGAAAGCTGTTCTCATTGGATTCAAATACAGGTGCCATTCGAGTTACAGGTTCACTTGATTTCGAGGACGAAGCCATTTATGAAATACTAGTTGAAGGGAAAGATGGATTTGGTTTATCTAGTGATGTTAAAGTTGTGATAGAACTTGCAGATGTTAATGACAATGCTCCTGAGATACGAGTGAAATCTTTGCGTAGCCCAGTTCCCGAGAATGCATTACCCGGTACAGAGGTTGGCATCATTAATGTGCAGGACAGAGACTCTGAGAATAACGGACAGGTGCGCTGCTCGATTCAGCAAAACGTCCCATTTAAACTCGTACCTGCAATCAAAAATTACTATTCTCTGGTGACCACAGGTGAATTAGACCGCGAGCTGCTCTCTGATTATAATATTACAATTACTGCTACTGATGAGGGCTCTCCGCCTTTATCTTCCACTAAGAATATTCACTTGACTGTAGCTGACGTGAATGATAATCCACCTGTATTTCAGGAGCAGAGTTACAGAGCTCATGTGCAAGAAAATAACAAACCGGGCTCCTCTATTTGTTCAGTATCAGCTACAGACCCGGACTGGAGACAGAATGGCACTGTAGTTTATTCTCTGTTGTCATCTGATGTCAATGGCGCACCGGTGACCTCCTTTCTATCCATTAACGGAGACACCGGGATCATTCATGCCGTGAGGTCGTTTGATTACGAACAGTTGAAAAGTTTCAAAGTGCTCGTGTTAGCCAGAGACAACGGTTCTCCTCCTCTGAGCAGTAACGTGAGCGTGAGTGTCTTCATAACGGATGAGAATGACAACTTCCCTCAGATATTATACCCCTCTGCGGAAGGAAACTCCTTCATGACCGAGATGGTACCCAAAGCTGCGCAGGCGCGCTCCCTGGTCTCCAAGGTGATCGCCGTGGACGCGGATTCTGGCCAGAACGCGTGGCTCTCGTATCACATTATTAAAGCGACAGATCCGGGACTTTTCACTATCGGTGTCCACAGCGGAGAGATCAGGACGCAGCGGGACATTTCTGAATCTGACAGCATGAAACAGAACCTTATTGTGTCCGTGAGAGATAACGGACAGACCCCTCTCTCAGCCACGTGCGCATTGTATTTACTTATATCAGATAACTTGGCTGAAGTTCCAGAACTGAAAGACATGTCTCGCGACGAGAGCAGCTCCAAACTGACGTTTTATTTGATCATCGCGCTGGTGTCCGTTTCCACTTTCTTCCTGACCTTCATCATCATCATCCTGGCCGTGAGGTTTTGTCGCAGGAGAAAGCCCAGACTGTTGTTTGATGGAGCTGTAGCCATTCCCAGCGCGTATCTTCCTCCAAATTACGCGGAGGTGGAGGGCGCGGGAACTCTCCGCAGCACTTACAATTATGACGCATACCTGACCACGGGCTCGCGCACTAGTGACTTCAAGTTCGTCAGATCTTATAATGAGGGCACTCTGACTGCTGACCTGACTCTGAAAAAGACTCAGTCCGCTGTGGATGATCTTGAAGGGCTTGATGCGGAAATGAGCGATTCGTTTCAGGTAGGACTCTTTTGTATATAAAAAAATATATATATATAAATAAAAATAAAATAAAATAAAATAAATTAAATGGTCTTGGTTTACAAGTTAGATTTTTATTTATGTTGTAAGTTGCCGGCTTGTATTGAAAAAGGGCTCTATTCTTAAAAAGGTCACGTGACCACTTGCAAAATCACATGCGAAATACATGAAGAAACACATGAAACTTGTATCACACATTTCGCATGTGATTTTAACTTGTGATTGCACGTAAAGTTCATGTAGTTCCTCTGTAAGGGCGTATTTGAGGGTCAGTCTGACTTTTGAAAGGTAGTTACCTTTTTTGTATGAGTAATTTTGCTTATTTTCTCTGCTTATTTTCAGTCATGTGGCATGCTATCAGGAATGTATTTTTGTATGTTTATATGTTTGTTTATTGCTTTGCGATTCTTTTATCGATGTGTTGCATTTGTGACATTAGCGTATAAAGAGATTCAAATACCGATGTCGGTAATAATCTTTCTTATTTCCTATCCAACTAAAAGGATGAATATTACTGTCAGAGGATAGTCTCTCTCTCTCTCTCTCTCTCTCTCTCTCTCTCTCTGTCTCTCCCCCAAACTGTTGCTGTCCATGGTACTGCATTAGCATTTACCTTTGTTCTTTGGGATTTAATTTTACTTTATTGCTGCTTTTTTTGCTCTTATCTCGAACCCACTACCACTGTGTGTGTGTGTGTGTGTGTGTGTGTGTGTGTGTGTGTGTGTGTGTGAATAATATCAACTTTGTGGTTATGTTTATCTCCCACCATTCAGGGGAATTGAGAGACTGGTGCGTTAAAGAATTCACTGACCTGGTTGAACATTGCAGTTCGATATTTGCAGTTTGAATTAAGATTTCTTTTCAGCGCACTGGTTTAACGTTTAAATGATATCTTCTTTAGAAATTGATTTGAGTTAATAATTAGGTGACGTCATCTTCCGTTTCACAGTGTCTCCAAATAATTCCAGGCGTTGTATTAAACTTGTGTATTCTGATCTTTTGTTGCTTGCAGGTAATGAACTGTTAATAAATGATTGTCCACGACAAATATAAACGCTTGTTTCGTTCATAGATCATCTGGTTTGAGTGTCAAACACCTGACTGTGTAATAACTAATTGTTATTATCATTATGCAATTTACGCGAATGTTACACAATCTGCTGGAACAGATTTGAACCTACCACTGAAAGATTTTGAGAAAAGAGAGGATGGTAGTCATGGAGCATAAGTTCACATATCTCATGTGTTAATAAAATGTTGGCTATCTATTTGTAAAAATTACCGCAGGATCCAATATATACTGCGAATTGGATTTTATGATTTAGAGTTTATGATGTCATACCTCGACTTCAGCTGAATGTATTCATGAAGATAACGCTTAATAAATTCAAACTTATTGACTGAAGTGTAGGATTAATTCAGTTTGTTTACAAGCCACGAAGAAACTACGTAATTTCTTTGTAAATATAAGTTTTTTTTTTTTTGTTTTTTTTTTTTTTTTGCCAATACTTTAAAGCAAATGAACATTACAGGAGAATGATCTGAATGTATTGATCTTGTTCTTTTGTGTAATTTTGGTAAAAAGAGATTAAGACGACATGCAACAATCCAATTAAATTGAACATATGGAATTACGAATTACGTAATTTAATAAGTAATACGTTTTACGTTTGCTATTAATAATTATCTTAGAAAACACGTTATGTGGAAAGGTCCGTAAACATTAAGTTTGTTGCTTTCCTCTCATGTTCTTAATTCATTTTTTATTTTTTTTTTTTAAATCTTCACTTCATTGAATTAGAAATGTTAGTATAGGATGGCATATTTCTATATTGTCTTTATGATGCTGTAGAGGGCGTTGTCTGTTGCTGTTGATGTTTTTCTTTTTATGCCCTATGTAGGCCTGCATATATAGTCGTTTATTTTTTTAAATTTATTCAATTATTATAATTATTATTATTATTATTATTATTATTATTATTATTATTATTAAACATGCCCTAGAAAACTGGATTCGTTTTTTCACATTCTACGTAAATATTTGGTTGTGCCAGGCCAAGTTATTTAATGTGCACGATAAATGTTAAATCCAAGTTTAGACATTTAATATCAGACCTATGAAAGTTTTTGCAGTTTCATAATTGAACTCTTAGTGTCGCTGTTCACCAGTGCAACTGTTGACCTTCATATTACTGTTTCTCTCCACCCTGTTCGTGATGTCATATACAGGACTGACATCTCAGCTCACTGTAAGAAGTCGTCGATGGTGAGCGGTGCCTCATCTATAATTATCTTGTATCGACCACGAATTAGATTCAGTCGTTTCAATTCTAAATACACGTGGATAACGTGGTTACTTTTTTCTTTGTTTCCGCGTAGATATCTAAACATTCTGTGTTGTTGCTGAAATGGTTGGATTTTTCTTTGTTGTGCTGATGGCGCACACCGCTTATGGAGACGTGAGCTATTCTTTCCCGGAGGAGATGAAACGCGGATCTGTGATTGGAAATATAGCAAAGGATCTCGGGCTCGGTATGGACAAACTATCAAGTCGAGAGGCACGAATTGATAATGGAGATAACCGACAACGATTCAGTGATATTAATCTGAATACTGGAGAACTGACCGTAGCGGAGAGAATCGACAGAGACCAGATTTGTGGAAAGAAAGCTTCATGTGTTATTAAACAGGAGCTCGTGCTGGAAAATCCTTTAGAGCTGCATCGATTTATTCTCAATATTCAGGACATAAATGATAATTCGCCACAATTCAAACAAAGTGTGATCAAATTCGAAATAAGGGAGTCGGCAGAAAAAGGATCTCGTTACTTATTAGATGAGGCCTACGATGCGGATATTGGCATGAATTCGGTGCAATCATATGTGATACAAGACAATGAAAACTTTCTTCTTAGTGTACTAACGCGTGCAAATGGAAGAAAATATGGAGAGCTAGTTCTTAATAAAGAGTTAGATCGCGAGCAGCAGAAAGAGGTAACATTAATTCTCACTGCGGTAGACGGCGGGACTCCACCGAGATCAGGTACTGTAGCCATACACGTCACTGTGCTGGATGCTAATGATAATGCTCCAGTCTTTAGTCAGTCCGTCTATAAAGTCAGTCTGCCTGAAAATTCTCCTCTAGATACTGTAGTGGTGACAGTGAGCGCTACTGATGCTGACGAGGGACAAAATGGAGAAGTGACATATGAATTTGGTCATTTATCAGAACGCCTTATGGACACATTTTCTCTCGACTCGTTGTCTGAGAAATTAAATTAACAGGGCTCATTGATTATGAGGATGAGAGTTCAATTGAACTGCCGATTCAGGCCAAGGATGTCAAGGATTAGCCAGTCATTGTTCGGTATTAATTGATATTATTGACGTCAATGATAATGCCCCTAAAATAATGAGTAAAACGGTTCAAATATCCATTCCTGAGAATGCGTTACCCGGTACAGAGGTTGGCATCATTAATGTGCAGGACAGAGACTCTGATAATAACGACAGGTGCGCTGCTCCATTCAGCCAAAACGTCCCATTTAACTCGTACCTTCAATCAAAAATTACTATTCTCTGGTGACCACAGGTGAATTAGACCGCGAGCTGCTCTCTGATTATAATATTACAATTACTGCTACTGATGAGGGCTCTCCGCCTTTATCTTCCACTAAGAATATTCACCTGACTGTAGCTGACGTGAATGATAATCCACCTGTATTTCAGGAGCAGAGTTACAGAGCTCATGTGCAAGAAAATAACAAACCGGGCTCCTCTATTTGTTCAGTATCAGCTACAGACCCGGACTGGAGACAGAATGGCACTGTAGTTTATTCTCTTGCTGTCCTCTGATCTCAATGGCGCACCGGTGTCCCTCCTTTCTATCCATTAACGGAGACACCGGGGTCATTCATGCCGTGAGGTCGTTTGATTACGAACAGTTGATAAGTTTCAAGTGCTGGTGTTAGCCAGAGACAACGGTTCTCCTCCTCTGAGCAGTAACGTGAGCGTGAGTGTCTTCATAACGGACGAGAATGACAACTCCCCTCAGATATTATACCCCTCTCCGGAAGGAAACTCCTTCATGACCGAGATGGTACCCAAAGCTGCTCAGGCGCGCTCCCTGGTCTCCAAGGTGATCGCCGTGGACGCGGATTCTGGCCAGAACGCGTGGCTCTCGTATCACATTATTAAAGCGACAGATCCGGGAATTTTCACTATCGGTGTCCACAGCGGAGAGATCAGGACGCAGCGGGACATTTCTGAATCTGACAACATGAAACAGAACCTTATTGTGTCCGTGAAAGATAATGGACAGCCCTCTCTCTCAGCCACGTGCGCATTGTATTTACTTATATCAGATAACTTGGCTGAAGTTCCAGAACTGAAAGACATGTCTCGCGACGAGAGCAGCTCCAAACTGACGTTTTATTTGATCATCGCGCTGGTGTCCGTTTCCACTTTCTTCCTGACCTTCATCATTATCATCCTGGCCGTGAGGTTTTGTCGCAGGAGAAAGCCCAGACTGTTGTTTGATGGAGCTGTAGCCATTCCCAGCGCGTATCTCCCTCCAAATTACGCAGAGGTGGAGGGCGCGGGAACTCTCCGCAGCACTTACAATTACGACGCATACCTGACCACGGGCTCGCGCACTAGTGACTTCAAGTTCGTCAGATCTTATAATGAGGGCACACTGACTGCTGACCTGACTCTGAAAAAGACTCAGTCCGCTGTGGATGATCTTGAAGGACTCGATGCGGAAATGAACGATCCGTTTCAGGTAGGGCTGATAAAGTGTTTTATCGTTTATTTATTGGTCTGGGCTTCCATAATAAATGTGTATTTGTGTTCCGAGTTTACCGCTTTGATTTGGAGTAGGCTTTTAAAAATGTAACCTATAGCAAGTCAAGTTGATTCTAAACTGTCTTAAAAGAAGAATTTGCCCCTTTATTTATTTATTTATTTATTTTAAACGCATTTGAAAATAATTATAGTGTTTTCTCGTTTTCAATGACCTTTAATGATCTAATATGGAAAAAAAATAGTAATTTTATTATCGATATTTTAATTATTATTTATTTATTTTTATTATTATTATTATTATTATTATTTATTTATTTATTTTTTTGTACTGTTCTTGCGATTTTCTCATGTATTGACTTTACTTTTTTTTTAGCTTGCCGTTAAGGTTATATATATATATATATATATATATATATATATATATATATATATATATATATATATATATGTATATATATATATATATATATATATATATATATATATATATATATATATATATATTTATATATGTTTATTTATTTATTTATTTATAAAATATATATTATTTATTTTACTTTATTATTATGTTTTTTTTTTTTGTTGTTTTTTTTCAAAATGAGCTGCGTTCATAGAAGTTAGGCTCATGTGTCTTTTGTAAAGGGGATATATATATGTAGAATGTTGCTAGATTTTTTTTGGTGAAAACTTTTTTCCATTTGTGATCAATGCCTTGTTTTCAAAGGGATTACGTCATTTGCAGATCATTTAGAATGTTTCCAAAACTTTTCTATCGTGGAACTTATTTAAACTTTGCATGTTAATTCGAGTGTCCGTATAATATTGATATTTAGGATAAAGCAAGTGTTTTCACATCTGTTTCGTCGTTGTGTCCTTAATATGAAATTATTTCTTTAGTACCTTCGTTTACGTATAGACTTCATTGCACAAGCTTTTGAAACTTGTGTGGTGTGCACTTGCGTGTGGAAATGGATTTATTTTTTATGTTGCTGTCCATGGTGCTGCTCAAGTAATGTGTGAATCGTGTTTCCCCCTCTCATACCCTGTAACTCTGTATGAAGCAGTGGGTTTTAGGAATACCGTAAAAATTGGTTTTCTTGATCCTCCAAAATAGAATGTTAACAATTAAAGACTCTTGATGTTGTAAGGTCATTACCGTGATCGTTGCTATTCAGCCATACTACCGTAATTTATTCCTTCTAGAGCACTAAACATGCAGTTTCTTGTTTAAACACTTAGAGTCGCTGTTCACCTGTAATATCACTGACATTTTTTTTTTATTGTCTCCACCCTGTTGGTGATGTCATTAGCAGTGCTTCTAGATCGTTTTTATGGAAAATCGTCGACGCTTACGTTTTTTCCAGTCTTTTGTGTATTATTGTCGATGTAGTATTCAGATTTACGTTTTGTATTGCATCTTGTGTCTAAAGCATATTTCCAAATGGATATTCAAAGCTTCTGGCTTAATCATCAGATGTTTGCCTTTTTGTTCTTCGTGCTGATGGCGCACACCGCTTATGGAGACGTGAGCTATTCTTTTCCGGAGGAGATGAAACGCGGATCTGTGATTGGAAATATAGCAAAGGATCTCGGGCTCGGTATGGACAAACTATCAAGTCGAGAGGCACGAATTGATAATGGAGATAACCGACAACGATTCAGTGATATTAATCTGAATACTGGAGAACTGACCGTAGCGGAGAGAATCGACAGAGACCAGATTTGTGGAAAGAAAGCTTCATGTGTTATTAAACAGGAGCTCGTGCTGGAAAATCCTTTAGAGCTGCATCGATTTATTCTCAATATTCAGGACATAAATGATAATTCGCCACAATTCAAACAAAGTGTGATCAAATTCGAAATAAGGGAGTCGGCAGAAAAAGGATCTCGTTACTTATTAGATGAGGCCTACGATGCGGATATTGGCATGAATTCGGTGCAATCATATGTGATACAAGACAATGAAAACTTTCTTCTTAGTGTACTAACGCGTGCAAATGGAAGAAAATATGGAGAGCTAGTTCTTAATAAAGAGTTAGATCGCGAGCAGCAGAAAGAGGTAACATTAATTCTCACTGCGGTAGACGGCGGGACTCCACCGAGATCAGGTACTGTAGCCATACACGTCACTGTGCTGGATGCTAATGATAATGCTCCAGTCTTTAGTCAGTCCGTCTATAAAGTCAGTCTGCCTGAAAATTCTCCTCTAGATACTGTAGTGGTGACAGTGAGCGCTACTGATGCTGACGAGGGACAAAATGGAGAAGTGACATATGAATTTGGTCATTTATCAGAACGCCTTATGGACACATTTTCTCTCGACTCGTTGTCTGGAGAAATTAAATTAACAGGGCTCATTGATTATGAGGATGAGAGTTCAATTGAACTGCCGATTCAGGCCAAGGATGGTCAAGGATTAGCCAGTCATTGTTCGGTATTAATTGATATTATTGACGTCAATGATAATGCCCCTAAAATAATGAGTAAAACGGTTCAAATATCCATTCCTGAGAATGCGTTACCCGGTACAGAGGTTGGCATCATTAATGTGCAGGACAGAGACTCTGATAATAACGGACAGGTGCGCTGCTCCATTCAGCAAAACGTCCCATTTAAACTCGTACCTTCAATCAAAAATTACTATTCTCTGGTGACCACAGGTGAATTAGACCGCGAGCTGCTCTCTGATTATAATATTACAATTACTGCTACTGATGAGGGCTCTCCGCCTTTATCTTCCACTAAGAATATTCACCTGACTGTAGCTGACGTGAATGATAATCCACCTGTATTTCAGGAGCAGAGTTACAGAGCTCATGTGCAAGAAAATAACAAACCGGGCTCCTCTATTTGTTCAGTATCAGCTACAGACCCGGACTGGAGACAGAATGGCACTGTAGTTTATTCTCTGCTGTCCTCTGATCTCAATGGCGCACCGGTGTCCTCCTTTCTATCCATTAACGGAGACACCGGGGTCATTCATGCCGTGAGGTCGTTTGATTACGAACAGTTGAAAAGTTTCAAAGTGCTGGTGTTAGCCAGAGACAACGGTTCTCCTCCTCTGAGCAGTAACGTGAGCGTGAGTGTCTTCATAACGGACGAGAATGACAACTCCCCTCAGATATTATACCCCTCTCCGGAAGGAAACTCCTTCATGACCGAGATGGTACCCAAAGCTGCTCAGGCGCGCTCCCTGGTCTCCAAGGTGATCGCCGTGGACGCGGATTCTGGCCAGAACGCGTGGCTCTCGTATCACATTATTAAAGCGACAGATCCGGGAATTTTCACTATCGGTGTCCACAGCGGAGAGATCAGGACGCAGCGGGACATTTCTGAATCTGACAACATGAAACAGAACCTTATTGTGTCCGTGAAAGATAATGGACAGCCCTCTCTCTCAGCCACGTGCGCATTGTATTTACTTATATCAGATAACTTGGCTGAAGTTCCAGAACTGAAAGACATGTCTCGCGACGAGAGCAGCTCCAAACTGACGTTTTATTTGATCATCGCGCTGGTGTCCGTTTCCACTTTCTTCCTGACCTTCATCATTATCATCCTGGCCGTGAGGTTTTGTCGCAGGAGAAAGCCCAGACTGTTGTTTGATGGAGCTGTAGCCATTCCCAGCGCGTATCTCCCTCCAAATTACGCAGAGGTGGAGGGCGCGGGAACTCTCCGCAGCACTTACAATTACGACGCATACCTGACCACGGGCTCGCGCACTAGTGACTTCAAGTTCGTCAGATCTTATAATGAGGGCACACTGACTGCTGACCTGACTCTGAAAAAGACTCAGTCCGCTGTGGATGATCTTGAAGGACTCGATGCGGAAATGAACGATCCGTTTCAGGTAGGGCTGATAAAGTGTTTTATCGTTTATTTATTGGTCTGGGCTTCCATAATAAATGTGTATTTGTGTTCCGAGTTTACCGCTTTGATTTGGAGTAGGCTTTTAAAAATGTAACCTATAGCAAGTCAAGTTGATTCTAAACTGTCTTAAAAGAAGAATTTGCCCCTTTATTTATTTATTTATTTATTTTAAACGCATTTGAAAATAATTATAGTGTTTTCTCGTTTTCAATGACCTTTAATGATCTAATATGGAAAAAAAATAGTAATTTTATTATCGATATTTTAATTATTATTTATTTATTTTTATTATTATTATTATTATTATTATTTATTTATTTATTTTTTTGTACTGTTCTTGCGATTTTCTCATGTATTGACTTTACTTTTTTTTTAGCTTGCCGTTAAGGTTATATATATATATATATATATATATATATATATATATATATATATATATATATATATATATATATATGTATATATATATATATATATATATATATATATATATATATATATATATATATATATTTATATATGTTTATTTATTTATTTATTTATAAAATATATATTATTTATTTTACTTTATTATTATGTTTTTTTTTTTTGTTGTTTTTTTTCAAAATGAGCTGCGTTCATAGAAGTTAGGCTCATGTGTCTTTTGTAAAGGGGATATATATATGTAGAATGTTGCTAGATTTTTTTTGGTGAAAACTTTTTTCCATTTGTGATCAATGCCTTGTTTTCAAAGGGATTACGTCATTTGCAGATCATTTAGAATGTTTCCAAAACTTTTCTATCGTGGAACTTATTTAAACTTTGCATGTTAATTCGAGTGTCCGTATAATATTGATATTTAGGATAAAGCAAGTGTTTTCACATCTGTTTCGTCGTTGTGTCCTTAATATGAAATTATTTCTTTAGTACCTTCGTTTACGTATAGACTTCATTGCACAAGCTTTTGAAACTTGTGTGGTGTGCACTTGCGTGTGGAAATGGATTTATTTTTTATGTTGCTGTCCATGGTGCTGCTCAAGTAATGTGTGAATCGTGTTTCCCCCTCTCATACCCTGTAACTCTGTATGAAGCAGTGGGTTTTAGGAATACCGTAAAAATTGGTTTTCTTGATCCTCCAAAATAGAATGTTAACAATTAAAGACTCTTGATGTTGTAAGGTCATTACCGTGATCGTTGCTATTCAGCCATACTACCGTAATTTATTCCTTCTAGAGCACTAAACATGCAGTTTCTTGTTTAAACACTTAGAGTCGCTGTTCACCTGTAATATCACTGACATTTTTTTTTTATTGTCTCCACCCTGTTGGTGATGTCATTAGCAGTGCTTCTAGATCGTTTTTATGGAAAATCGTCGACGCTTACGTTTTTTCCAGTCTTTTGTGTATTATTGTCGATGTAGTATTCAGATTTACGTTTTGTATTGCATCTTGTGTCTAAAGCATATTTCCAAATGGATATTCAAAGCTTCTGGCTTAATCATCAGATGTTTGCCTTTTTGTTCTTCGTGCTGATGGCGCACACCGCTTATGGAGACGTGAGCTATTCTTTTCCGGAGGAGATGAAACGCGGATCTGTGATTGGAAATATAGCAAAGGATCTCGGGCTCGATGTGAACAGACTGTCGTCTCGTAAGGCTCGAATTGATACTGAAGGTAACAGAAAACGATACTGTGACATTAATCTGAATACTGGAGAACTGATCGTAGCGGAGAGAATCGACAGAGAGGAGATTTGTAGTGAGGGGCTTTCCTGTGCTCTTAATTTCGAATTCGTTCTAGAACACCCATTGGAGATACACCGTGTGACAATACAAATTCAGGATATCAACGATAACACACCGGCCTTTCCCAAAGACACAATAAAGCTTGAGATAAGTGAGAGTGCTGATAAAGGTGCTCGGTTCCGCGTGAATGAGGCGCATGATGCGGACATAGGACAGAATGGAGTGCAAAGCTATTCGATTGACAGGAATAACCATTTTCTTTTATCTGTAAACACAAAGTCAGACGGCGGCAAAAATATTGAGTTAGTGTTAGAAAGAGAGTTGGATCGTGAGCAGCAGAAAGAGGTAACATTAATTCTCACTGCGGTAGACGGCGGGACTCCACCGAGATCAGGTACTGTAGCCATACACGTCACTGTGCTGGATGCTAATGATAATGCTCCAGTCTTTAGTCAGTCCGTCTATAAAGTCAGTCTGCCTGAAAATTCTCCTCTAGATACTGTAGTGGTGATAGTGAGCGCTACTGATGCTGACGAGGGACAAAACGGAGAAGTCACATACGAGTTTAGTCGAATTTCGAAAAATGCCAACGTCCTATTTTCTCTAGATCCAAACAATGGGGAGATTAAAGTTAAAGGCCCCATTGATTTTGAGATGGCATTAAGGTATGAAATGCTTATTGAGGGAAAGGATGGCTCTGGTCTTTCTTCAGACACTAAAGTAATCATAGAAATTACAGATGTCAATGACAATGCCCCCATTATAGTGATTAAGTCTTTAAATAGCCCCGTTCCTGAGAATGCGTTACCTGGTACAGAGGTTGGCATCATTAATGTGCAGGACAGAGACTCTGATAATAACGGACAAGTGCGATGCTCCATTCAGCAAAACGTCCCGTTTAAACTCGTAGCTTCAATCAAAAATTACTATTCTCTGGTGACCACAGGTGAATTAGACCGCGAGTTGCTCTCTGATTATAATATTACAATTACTGCTACTGATGAGGGCTCTCCGCCTTTATCTTCAACTAAGAATATTCACCTGACTGTAGCTGACGTGAATGATAATCCACCTGTATTTCAGGAGCAGAGTTACAGAGCTCATGTGCAAGAAAATAACAAACCGGGCTCCTCTGTTCGTTCGGTATCAGCTACAGACCCGGACTGGAGACAGAATGGCACTGTAGTTTATTCTCTGTTGTCCTCTGATCTCAATGGCGCACCGGTGTCCTCCTTTCTATCCATTAACGGAGACACCGGAATCATTCATGCCGTGAGGTCGTTTGATTACGAACAGTTGAAAAGTTTCAAAGTGCTGGTGTTAGCCAGAGACAACGGTTCTCCTCTTCTGAGCAGTAACGTGAGCGTGAGTGTCTTCATAACGGATGAGAATGACAACTCCCCTCAGATATTATACCCCTCTGCGGAAGGAAACTCCTTCATGACCGAGATGGTACCCAAAGCTGCACAGGCGCACTCCCTGGTCTCCAAGGTGATCGCCGTGGACGCGGATTCTGGCCAGAACTCATGGCTCTCGTATCACATTATTAAAGCGACAGATCCGGGACTTTTCACTATCGGTGTCCACAGCGGAGAGATCAGGACGCAGCGGGACATTTCTGAATCTGACAGCATGAAACAGAACCTCATTGTGTCCGTGAGAGATAACGGACAGCCCCCTCTCTCAGCCACGTGCGCATTGTATTTACTTATATCAGATAACTTGGCTGAAGTTCCAGAACTGAAAGACATGTCTCGCGACGAGAGCAGCTCCAAACTGACGTTTTATTTGATCATCGCGCTGGTGTCCGTTTCCACTTTCTTCCTGACCTTCATCATCATCATCCTTGCCGTGAGGTTTTGTCGCAGGAGAAAGCCCAGACTGTTGTTTGATGGAGCTGTAGCCATTCCCAGCGCGTATCTCCCTCCAAATTACGCAGAGGTGGAGGGCGCGGGAACTCTCCGCAGCACTTACAATTATGACGCATACCTGACCACGGGCTCGCGCACTAGTGACTTCAAGTTCGTCAGATCTTATAATGAGGGCACTCTGACTGCTGACCTGACTCTGAAAAAGACTCAGTCCGCTGTGGATGATCTTGAAGGACTTGATGGTGTGAGCATTCCTTTTTCCGAGGTAGGCGTTTTCACTTTGTCCTTAATGGTTTTATATGATTCTTTGGGCGTCTTTGCTTAAATGTTCTTGTTTTTAGAGACCTCCTTAGTGTGAATAGCATATTAGTGGTTTTTGTCAGAAGTTTACTCTTGTGATTTTAGTCTACCCAAACTTTTTTCTTGTTTATTTTAACTTTTGTAAGGAAATAAGGAAAAAATACTTTGTACTTTTCCTGAAGAACTGTTTCTTGGAAAATAGTCTTTCCATTTAATATGGTATTCAGATTCGCAATTTGTAATTAACAATCGTTTCAGTAATTAATTATATAATTTTGGTTATTAGAGAAATTAGAAGTCACAGCATTGGACATTTATGCCAGGGCAGCAGAGTTGCATTTTGTTAAAGGTTAGAAATGTTGTTCAGTTTTAAGATTTTAACATCGTGATCAGAGAGAGGGATTATTTATTTTAATTAATCATTATCATACTATATCCATTTAAAGTTTTTTTTTTTTTTTTCTAGGGTATGTGATAAATCTTTTTATAGATTGAAGAGTTACTTTTCCAAGATTCCATGAGGTCAATTGAGTCAAACTGAGTAATCAACCATAGGTATCTATACATCTGTCTGTCTAACGTCATGAAAAACCTCCTTCTGATTAACAGATTTAGTGATTCTAGTAATTACAGCGAAAACAAATCTTTGTTTCACCATAGAAGGACATTACAGACTCTGATGGGGAAGGACTTGACTGGCCTTCACAAAGTCCAAACCTGAAACCTTATTGAACACCTTCTGTAACAGTGTATCTGGACCCATCACCAAACATCAGTGCCTGACCTCAGTAATGCTTTTGTATCTGGCTGAAAGTTTATTTTTGAAAGCATTATACCCTCCCTTTGCTGCTAAAACAGCTCTTCTGGGAAGACCTTTAATTAGATGTCATTGTCAAGTTATACTACAGCCACATTCTTCTACACCAGACATATACAGGAATGATATAGGACCCTGCCTGCCTCATGAACATCAAAGATGATACGTAAACATTAAATCACCATTTGTTCTAAGTTTTTGGTGCATTACAGTAAAAACTGCACTAGGATATTGCTCTTCATTTAAGGTGTTTGCTGTTGTTTTTAATTTAACTATGTTTGGACCAGGTATGATTCAAACATCTACTCCAGTGTTATGAAATTTATAAAAATATAACACTTGTTATTATACCGAGTTATTTACGTTATTACTGCCATTTGTTTTTACAATGGGTTGCTGGAATCTCAGATGTTTGTCTATTAAGTTGTTTTATTTAGACATTTAGATCATTTGACACTGATGTTGCCTTGTTGCTGCTGAATTTAGTTCTTTTTTTTTTCATAATGTGATAGTTATCTTATAACCAGTATGTGTGCTTGTCAGACTCGTGTTTTCATGTTCAGATATGCAGCCATAAAAGTAAATTACTGGTGTTTTGCACAGTATAATGTAGCCTTTTGTTCCCTTTCATGATGCATTTTATTTGTATGTGAGTTTGCCGTTAGGGATTTAAGTTTATCCATACTCTGTGATGGAATTTCAAGTAATATTAAAATATTTCTTTCTCCTGTAACTTTAATACCTCTCTGCAATAACTTATTTCAAATTCATTAGTATTGCTTTTAGTGGTTCTGAAGTACTGTACTTGCTTGCTGCATTACTGAATATAGTAGCTCTCAATATATACATTCTAAAAAAATGCTGGGTTAAATACAACCCAGTAATTAATTATATAACAAAGCGCTGGGGAAAATACTGACAAACCCAGCTATTGGGTTATTTTGACCCAGTGGTTGGGTTACTACCCAGAAGGTTGGGTTAAACATTTAATCCAACCGCTTGGTCAAAACAACCCAGTTGCTGGGTTTGTCCATATTTCACCCAGCGCTTTGTTGTATTTAACCCAGCATTTTTTAGACTGTACGATAAATATTGCTTCCTATATTTTCTGTAAACAGTAGACCATGTATTTTCAGAGGAAGAGGTTTAACAGAGTATACAGCCAGTCTTTCTTACATCCTCATGGTGTCGCTGTATACCTTTGTAGCAAAGACAAATATTATTCTCCCACCCACTTTTTCATTTATAAAAGGCTGTTTGTTGCAGAGAAGAGAGGACAGTCGACATTGTATATTTTATTTGTTTGCTAATTCGAGGTTTTTCCACTAATTTTGGCACCTTTTTGGTCTACACTATTTCCCTTTTTCACGTTGGATGAGACTGTTTGAGAATGAAGAGAAACGCAGGATTTGTTATAGAGCTTTTGCTCTGCTTTTGTGTCATGATGGCGGACACCGCTTATGGAGACGTGAGCTATTCTTTTCCAGAGGAGATGAAACGCGGATCTGTGATTGGAAATATAGCAAAGGATCTCGGGCTCGATGTGAACAGACTGTCATCTCGTAAGGCTCGAATTGATACTGAAGGTAACAGAAAACGATACTGTGACATTAATCTGAATACTGGAGAACTGACCGTAGCGGAGAGAATCGACAGAGAGGGACTTTGCGGAAAGAAAGCCTCATGCGTTCTGAAACAAGAACTTATGCTTGAGAATCCTTTAGAATTGCATCGAATTAGTTTACACATTGATGACATAAATGATAACTCTCCGCATTTCGACGAGGATGTAATCAGAATGGAAATTAGGGAATCAGCGGACAAAGGAGAACGGTTTTTGCTAGGGGAAGCGCACGATCCGGATATAGGAAGCAATGCAGTTCAGTCTTATACTTTGGAAAGCAATGAGAATTTCGTTTTATATGTTAAATCAAACGATTTAGCAGGGAAATACTGTGAACTGGTATTAAATAAAGAGCTGGATCGTGAGCAGCAGAAAGAGGTAACATTAATTCTCACTGCGGTAGACGGCGGGACTCCACCGAGATCAGGTACTGTAGCCATACACGTCACTGTGCTGGATGCTAATGATAATGCTCCAGTCTTTAGTCAGTCCGTCTATAAAGTCAGTCTGCCTGAAAATTCTCCTCTAGATACTGTAGTGGTGACAGTGAGCGCTACTGATGCTGACGAGGGACAAAATGGAAAGGTCACGTATGCATTTGGTCATGTTTTGGAAGAAGATAAGACCTTATTCTTTCTGAATCGCAACACTGGAGACATAACTGTTATCGGAACAATGGATTATGAGGAGAAATCGGTGTACGAGTTGCGTGTTTTAGCAAAAGATTCTGCAGGTTTAACCTCGTACTCAATGGTAATAATAGAAATTACAGATGTTAATGACAATGCACCGGTTATCATTAATAAATCTTTGAATATCCCCATTCCCGAGAATGCATTACCCGGTACAGAGGTTGGCCTCATTAATGTGCAGGACAGAGACTCTGAGAATAACGGACAGGTGCGCTGCTCCATTCAGCAAAACGTCCCATTTAAACTCGTGCCTTCAATCAAAAATTACTATTCTCTGGTGACCACAGGTGAATTAGACCGCGAGCTGCTCTCTGATTATAATATTACAATTACTGCTACTGATGAGGGCTCTCCGCCTTTATCTTCCACTAAGAATATTCACCTGACTGTAGCTGACGTGAATGATAATCCACCTGTATTTCAGGAGCAGAGTTACAGAGCTCATGTGCACGAAAATAACAAACCGGGCTCCTCTATTTGTTCAGTATCAGCTACAGACCCGGACTGGAGACAGAATGGCACTGTAGTTTATTCTCTGTTTTCCTCTGATCTCAATGGCGCACCGGTGTCCTCCTTTCTATCCATTAAGGGAGACACCGGGGTCATTCATGCCGTGAAGTCGTTTGATTACGAACAGTTGAAAAGTTTCAAAGTGCTGGTGTTAGCCAGAGACAATGGCTCACCTCCTCTGAGCAGTAACGTGACCGTGAGTGTCTTCATAACGGATGAGAATGACAACTCCCCTCAGATACTATACCCCTCTCCGGAAGGAAACTCCTTCATGACCGAGATGGTACCCAAAGCTGCGCAGGCGCGCTCCCTGGTCTCCAAGGTGATCGCGGTGGACGCGGATTCTGGCCAGAACGCGTGGCTCTCGTATCACATTATTAAAGCGACAGATCCGGGACTTTTCACTATCGGTGTCCACAGCGGAGAGATCAGGACGCAGCGGGACGTTTCTGAATCTGACAGCATGAAACAGAACCTCATTGTGTCCGTGAGAGATAACGGACAGCCCTCTCTCTCAGCCACGTGCGCATTGTATTTACTTATATCAGATAACTTGGCTGAAGTTCCAGAACTGAAAGACATGTCTCGCGACGAGAGCAGCTCCAAACTGACGTTTTATTTGATCATCGCGCTGGTGTCCGTTTCCACTTTCTTCCTAACCTTCATCATCATCATCCTGGCCGTGAGGTTTTGTCGCAGGAGAAAGCCCAGACTGTTGTTTGATGGAGCTGTAGCCATTCCCAGCGCGTATCTGCCTCCAAATTACGCAGAGGTGGAGGGCGCGGGAACTCTCCGCAGCACTTACAATTATGACGCATACCTGACCACGGGCTCGCGCACTAGTGACTTCAAGTTCGTCAGATCTTATAATGAGGGCACACTGACTGCTGACCTGACTCTGAAAAAGACTCAGTCTGTTGAGAATATACTGGATGACCTTGGCAATGAAGCTGAAACTTCCCAGGTACACTTTAAGATTGTGCATTATAATGCTGATTGCTGTGTTTTTATTATTATTATTATTATTATTATTATTATTCAAATATTCAGGTGGGGGGGGGGATACTGCTTGTTCTAAATGATTACTCTTAGTTCTGTGCTTAATCTGTATTTACTTACGTTTTTTCTGTTTTCGTAGTTAAATTAAGTTGTTAAATATGGGTGAAGTGTTTTTGTTGTTCAATATCTTGTTCTTTCACTCAAAATATTTACAATAATCTAACCGTACCTTTTAAAGGAAATAATCGAAAGAATAAATATATTGTTATAATTATTATTATTTCCGTATATGTGTGATGTCCAGTTTATTTAATTTATTTATTGACCATTCATTGGCTTTCATTTACTGACCTGATGGTAGAAATGGGCATTTTCAACCTTTTTCTCACAGTCATTTCCTGATTTGTGCACCTCATCATTAATCACTGCGGTCAGAAAAAAATACAACTTGAATAGCAATATACTTCCGTTACTGGTAAGAATTTCAAGGGGTGCCAATAATTGTGCCAATAAACACATGGTTTATAAAAATTGTTATTAGTGGTTCAGTCAGTGAAATGTTAGCTTTGTTTGGGGTTTTAAATAAACGACTGCGGAGAATATACAGCCTATATATATATATATATATATATATATATATATAGATATAGATATATATATATATATATATATATATATATATATATATATATATATATATATATACTGTATATATTCACACCCCATTTTGCTTGTATTGTATTAGCATTTTCTGCCAGAGAAAAGAATAGATAAAACTTTTTATCTTGTTGAACTTAAAGTCTGGGCTCATGAGTTTGCTTGTAGAGGGGTTTTTATTGTCAGTTAGGTTGCAGACTAAATTAGGCTCTCGGTGCAACTGTCAGTACATTAAGTCACTTTAAGTGTTTGTTTGTTTTACTTGTCTCTCTCTGTAGCTGTTTTCTATTATAATGTAATTGTACTGACTGTAGCTAGTGCTTATGACTAGGAAAATGTGAGAAAGAATTGCTTCTCCCGTGTCGTTTACGTCTATCGTTTTGAGGTGGTAATGTATTTTTCGATGGAAGATTGAAGGAAATATTTTAGATAGCTTGATTTTCTCTCTGAAAAGGTAAATTATCAAAAATGTGCTGTAGGGAAAAAAAATCTGTTAGGCTATTTCAAAGGCATATGTTACAAAGTATTAAATAAAATTTCAGTATTGTGCGTGTATTGTAGCATAAAATACAAAATGTCAGATTTTTATCCTCACGGTGTCGCTGTGCACCTGCAAAGTAAAGTGGTTGTTATTTCTCCACCCTGAAATATTGCCATTTCCCTTTGTACTGCAGCTTATTATTGACGCCATATACATGTTCGGGAGCACTCGCTTCAGTATGTGCTGAAACTTCGGAGTATTTTTATGGGACAGGATATATTTAACCAAATATATTCACCATTCTCAAGCGAAAATGAAGAACAAGTGGATGTTATTGAATTATTTTAGTCTGCGGGCTTTTCTCTTCGCTTCCATTGTGTTGCACACCGTTTATGGAGACGTGAGCTATTCTGTTCCGGAGGAGATGAAACGCGGATCTGTGATTGGAAACATAGCAAAGGATCTCGGGCTCGATGTGAACAGACTGTCATTTCGTAAGGCTCGCATTGATATTGAAGGTAACAGAAAACGATACTGTGAGGTTAATCTGAATACTGGAGAACTGGTCGTAGCGGAGAGAATCGACAGAGAGGGGCTTTGTGGAAAGAAAGCTTTGTGTGTTATAAAACAGGAGCTGGTTTTGGAAACTCCTCTTGAATCTCATCGTATTAACATAAACGTTCAAGATGTAAATGACAATACTCCTGTCTTTAAGAAAGATATAATAAAACTTGAGATCACAGAGTCGGCTGTAAGAGGTGCTCGTTTTTTGCTCGAGGAGGCTCACGATGCAGACATAGGGACTAATTCGGTTCAAACGTATAATTTGGGGCAGAATAAATATTTTGAATTAGCTGTTGCTGCAAAGACAACAGGGAAGATGTATGGTGAGCTAGTACTTAATAAAGAATTAGATCGTGAACAACAACAGGAGGTAACATTAATTCTCACTGCGGTAGACGGCGGGTCTCCACCGAGATCAGGTACTGTAGCCATACACGTCACTGTGCTGGATGCTAATGATAATGCTCCAGTCTTTAGTCAGTCCGTCTATAAAGTCAGTCTGCCTGAAAATTCTCCTCTAGATACTGTAGTGGTGACAGTGAGCGCTACTGATGCTGACGAGGGACAAAATGGAGAAGTCACGTATGAATTTGGCCATATTTCAGAAAGTGACATGATGGTTTTTTCACTCGACCCAAGTAATGGCAGAATTACATTAATAGGGTCTCTTGATTATGAGGACGAGTCATCCTTTGAGCTTCCAATTCAAGCCACAGATGGACTGGGAATGGTATCTCATGCAACTGTTGTTATTGAGATATCTGACATCAATGATAATTCCCCAATTATAGTAATTAAGTCACTGAATAGCCCGATTCCCGAGAATGCGTTACTCGGTACAGAGGTTGGCATCATTAATGTGCAGGACAGAGACTCTGAGAATAACGGACAGGTGCGCTGCTCCATTCAGCAAAACGTCCCATTTAAACTCGTACCTTCAATCAAAAATTACTATTCTCTGGTGACCACAGGTGAATTAGACCGCGAGCTGCTCTCTGATTATAATATTACAATTACTGCTACTGATGAGGGCTCTCCGCCTTTATCTTCAACTAAGAATATTCACCTGACTGTAGCTGACGTGAATGATAATCCACCTGTATTTCAGGAGCAGAGTTACAGAGCTAATGTGCAAGAAAATAACAAACCGGGCTCCTCTATTTGTTCAGTATCAGCTACAGACCCGGACTGGAGACAGAATGGCACTGTAGTTTATTCTCTGCTGTCCACTGATCTCAATGGCGCACCGGTGTCCTCCTTTCTATCCATTAACGGAGACACCGGGGTCATTCATGCCGTGAGGTCGTTTGATTACGAACAGTTGAAAAGTTTCAAAGTGCTGGTGTTAGCCAGAGACAACGGTTCTCCTCCTCTGAGCAGTAACGTGACTGTGAGTGTCTTCATAACGGATGAGAATGACAACTCCCCTCAGATATTATACCCCTCTCCGGAAGGAAACTCCTTCATGACCGAGATGGTACCCAAAGCTGCACAGGCGCGCTCCCTGGTCTCCAAGGTGATCGCCGTGGACGCGGATTCTGGCCAGAACGCGTGGCTCTCGTATCACATTATTAAAGCGACAGATCCGGGACTTTTCACAATCGGTGTCCACAGCGGAGAGATCAGGACGCAGCGGGACATTTCTGAATCTGACAGCATGAAACAGAACCTTATTGTGTCCGTGAAAGATAATGGACAGCCCTCTCTCTCAGCCACGTGCGCATTGTATTTACTTATATCAGATAACTTGGCTGAAGTTCCAGAACTGAAAGACATGTCTCGTGACGAAAGCAGCTCCAAACTGACGTTTTATTTGATCATCGCGCTGGTTTCTGTTTCCACTTTCTTCTTAACCTTCATCATCATCATCCTGGCCGTGAGGTTTTGTCGCAGGAGAAAGCCTAGACTGTTGTTTGATGGAGCTGTAGCCATTCCCAGCGCGTATCTTCCTCCAAATTACGCAGAGGTGGAGGGCGCGGGAACTCTCCGCAGCACTTACAATTATGACGCATACCTGACCACGGGCTCGCGCACTAGTGACTTCAAGTTCGTCAGATCTTATAATGAGGGCACGCTGAATGCTGACCTAACTCTGAAAAAGACTCAATCTGCCGATGATCTTCATGATTTTGCCGAGGGAATAGAGAACGTTTCTCAGGTATGTTTTTGTCTTTTCGGCAGTTCGAATTGTTTGTGTTCTTGCTTTGACTCAAAGGGATTTTATGGTTAAGTAAATGTAACAGAAACTATTTAGAAATGTTTATATTAAGTTCGTTCAATCGTTATAGCCTCTGGGGAAGTTGAGCCACCCCTTGATTCTAGGCATCCTCAAACAAAATTGGTGATGTGACTACAAATATACAGTGCTGCTTGAAAGTTTGTGAAGCCTTTAGAATTTTCTATATTTCTACATAAATATGACACAAAATATTATCAGATAAACAAAGGAAATAAAACATATTTTCTTTGTCATTTATTTATTGAGAAAAACAATCCATTATTACATATCTTTGCTTTCAGCATCTGTTGTGACTCCATTTTGCAGCTAATACTGCAGGTAAAGTTTCTTGTAACTGCTGATCAGTCCTGCGCAACATCTTGTAGGAGTTTTAGCCCCTCAGTACAGAGCCACTTCAACTCTGTGACGTTGGTGAGTTTCCTCATATGAACTGCTTGTTTCAGGTCCTTCCACAACATTTCAGTTGGATTGAGGTCTGGACTTTGACTTAGCCATTCCAAAACATTAACTTTGTTCTTCTTAAACCAATCTTTAGAAAAAATACTTTTATGCTTGGGGTCATCATCTTGCTCCATGACCTGCTTTCTCTTGCGATTCAGTTCTCAAACAGATGTCTCTTTCCTTTAGAAATTGCTGCATTCAGAATTCATTGTTCCATCAATAATAGCAAGTCGTCCTGGCCCAGATTCTGCAAAACAGGGCCAAACCACGACACTACCACCATGTTTCAGTTTCTTAAACTGGAATGCAGTGTTTTCCTTTCTCCAAACATAACACTTCTCATCTAAACCAAAAAGTTTTATTTTGGTCTCATCTGTCCACAAAACTTTTCTCCAATAGCCATCTGGCTTGTCCACATGATCTTTAGCAAACTGCAGACATTACATTACATTTACATTTATTCATTTAGCAGACGCTTTTATCCAAAGCGACTTACAATTGAGGAATACAATAAGCGATTCATCATTAAGAGGCAAATAAATGCAGGAAGTGCTTGTAATACAAAGTTTCAGGCATTGTTCAGATTAGTACAAGCTAGACAGGGGGAGATTAAGGAAAGAGAAAGCATTTTTTTCTTTTTTTTGTTTTTTTTTGAAGATGAAGTCAAATGGTGACAAAAGTGATGAGTTTGAAAATTGTCAGGGATTCAGCATTCTGGATAGGGGTGGGAAGTTCATTCCATCAGCCAGGAACAATGAACGAAAAAGTTCTGGAAAGTGATTTTGTGCCTTTCTGTGATGGTACCATGAGGCATTACTCACTCGTAGCTCTCAGACTTCTGGAGGGGATGTAGATTCTCAGGAATGAGTTGAAGTAGGAGGGTGCTGAGCCTGTGGCTGTTCTATATGCAAGCATCAATGTCTTGAACTTGATGCGAGCTGCAACCAGGAACCAGTGCAGGGAGATAAAGAGAGGTGTGATGTGGGCCCTTTTGGGTTCGTTGAAGACCAGTCGTGCTGCTGCATTCTTAATCATTTGTAGAGGTTAGATTGTGAATGATGGAAGTCCAGCCAGAAGAGCATTGACTTAGTCCAGTCTAGAAATGACAAGGGCCTGGACTAGAAGTTGTGCAGCATGCTCTGTTAGGAAGGGCCTGATCTTTCTGATGTTGTGCAGTGCCAACCTGCAAGATCGAGCCATTTTTGCAATGTGGTCTTTGAAAGTCAGCTGGTCATTGAAGATTACACCAAGATTTCTGACTGAACTTGATGGGATAATTGTTGATGAATCTAGCTGGATGGTGAAATCATGCTGTAGAGCTGGAGTGGCAGGGAAGACAAGAAGCTCAGTCTTTGCCAGGTTGAGCTGTAGGTGATGTTCTTTGATCCATGCTGAGATGTCCGTCAGGCAGCCTTAGATCCGTGCAGCTACCGTTGGATCATCTGGTTGAAATGAGAGATAGAGCTGTGTGTCATCAGCACAGCAATGGTAGGAGAAACCATGTGCCTGTATGATGGGACCCATTGATGTAGTGTATATGGATAAGAGGAGGGATCCAAGAACTGATCCCTGAGGAACTCCAGTGACCAGTTGATGTGCTTTGGAAACCTCCCCTCCCCAGGTCACCTTGAAAGACTTACCAGTGATATACGATTCAAACCAGCGAAGTGGAATCCCTGTGATGCCCAGTGATGAGAGGGTGGACAGGAGGTTCTGATGATTCACAGTGTCAAAAGCAGCAGATAGATCCAGCAGAATGAGAACTGATGATTTGGAATCAGCTTTTGCAATCCGTAAGGCTTCAGTGACTGAGAGTAGTGCAGTTTCAGTTGAATGTCCACCTCTGAAACCTGATTGGTTAGCGTTCAGTTGGTTATTCTGTCAAAGAAATGACGATACCTGGTTGAAAACAACTCGTTCAAGTGTTTTCGCTATGAATGGAAGAAGAGAGACAGGTCTGTAGCTATCTGTAAGTAAAGTATTTAATGTAGGTTTTGTGAGCAGTGGGGTTACTCAAGCCTGCTTGAATGCGGTGGGGAAAATGCAGACGGGCAGCAATTTTCTTTTTGGAGAGCAGTGGCTTTCTCCTTGCAACTCTGTCATGCACACCATCGTTGTTCATTGTTCTCCTGATGGTGGACTCATGAACATTAACATTAGCCAATGTGAGAAAGGCCTTTAGTTCCTTAGAGGTTACCCTGAGTTCCTTGCGGACTATTACATGGGGCGCCTGAGGTCCTATGAGATCTCCTTTGTTTGTGCCATGATTTACTTCCACAAACATGATCAGACTTTGATAGATCCCTGTTCTTTAAATAAAGCAGGGAAGGCATTGACACCTTGATAATTATTCGACTGAATGAAAACACCTCTTAACAGATGGATTCTAAATTCACCTTCAAATTAACAACGTATCCTAGAGATTCACATACTTTTACATTTCTAAGTGGGATGTTGAGTACTGTTAGCCCACTAATTTAAGGTCAGTTGCAGTCTGTTTATTTATTTTTTTAATTTCCAATTTGAACTTTTTGCTCTGAAATTTTTACATAATTTAAAAATTGCCTTCGGAGTTGTGAACTATATCTTTAAATAAAACTTTTAAGCAGTCATCCATCCATCCATTCTATTATTCAAACTTTATTGTCCTTATTAGGTTCACGGAGTGCTGGAGCCTAACTCAGCATCTTGAGCCACAGGTGGGGAAACTCCCTGCATGGATGGTCAGTCCATCACAAGACTCATACATAGATTTTAAGAAGTCATGTTTATTGATATAGCATGAGATGAAAATGTTCAGTTTTACTTCTGCATAATCAGTGGTACAGTTTAAGTCCATGTGGCTCAACTTACCCTCTCCCTTGGCTCAATTTACCCCTCACTGGGGGCAAGTTGAGCCAAGAGACGACATTTATTTATTTATTTATTTGTTTATTTACTTACATACTTACTTACTTACTTACTTACTTACTTACTTATGAATTTCATGTTTTGAAATCAGCCTATTTTAGATCCAAAGTGATTATTCCAAAGGATGCATCACATCCTGAAATTTATGTACAAATTTAAGTTGGACCCATTACCGTCATGTGCTCACTTTAAATACAGTACACTGTAACTGACTCAACTCAACTAACCTTGCTTTCCCATATACATGCATACATATGCTGTAAATACACTAGGTATTTTTTATCTACATTTCAAGTGTTAACATGAAGTTTTTTTTTAATCTATTTATTTATTTTTATTTTTTTATTGTACTTAACTTTTAGATGTTGGTGTTCACAGCATGACTTGGGGCATGAATCATTACTGTGGTAGAAGTTACTTTAGTTTTTGTCGGTTTTGTTTACAGTTATTGGTGATGCACTTGTTGGATTTAGTAACATTTAGAAAGGCTGGAATCTTATACTCTGATTCATTAATATTTTAAAAATTCCTTGCTTTTGTGTGTGTGTGTGTGTGTGTGTCCTGGATTGCGAATGTCATTAGTGTTAGGAAATAACAAATCTAATCTGCTTATTTTGCTTAATGTATTTTTTTATTATTATTTCATGGATATTTGTGCTTATATTTGTCATTTTCAAATTCATGATGAGATTAAAACAAAGGTATAATTTTACAAACAGACCACCATGTTCTGACCATTACAAGGCGTATTGACCTCTTGTGGCGCTGTCCGTGGTGCTGATGTGTTGGGGTATGAACTGTACTGTAGCATGTTCAGTTTTGTAAGAAAGGCTGTCTTTGGGTTGCTCTTAGGATTTGTTCTTGTGTTTCAGTGTGTAACAATATAATGCTCACTTTATCAAAGTTCACAAATGGTGTATTAAGCGTTCTTGGACAAGACCTGAAGTTACTTATTTTCATCTCATTAAAGGAACGATTTAGGTGTTATGGTGTGTTTAAGAAATATGGAAACATTTTTTTTTATAAATCTATGAATTAACATCTCACTTTGTCCTCATGGTGTCGCTGTTGACCTTTGCTTCCCATTTCTTTTTGTTATCTCCACCCATTTGCGCTATTTGCTGAATGCACGTCCAATGCCTGCACAGAGATGGTCTTTAGTCCTTGTTGAAAGAGCAGATTATGGAGTTCTGTTCAAACTGATATTTATGCGTTCTTATCTACTTATCGTGGCTTTTTTATCGAGTAGCCGACTTTTTGTGCACACCCAAGAATGATGCAGGAAGGGTTCATTCTTTTCTTCTCCATCTTGTTTGTGGCGCACACCGCTTATGGAGAAGTGAGCTATTCTTTTCCGGAAGAGATGAAACGCGGATCTTTAATTGGAAATATAGCAAAGGATCTCGGGCTCGATGTGAACAGACTGTCATCTCGTAAAGCTCGAATTGATACTGAAGGTAACAGAAAACGATATTGCGACATTAATCTGAATACTGGAGAACTGACCGTAGCGGAGAGAATCGACAGGGAGGGGCTTTGTGGAAAGAAAGCTTCATGTGTTTTAAATCAAGAGCTCGTGCTGGAGAATCCTTTAGAATTACGTCGTATCAGTCTTCTTGTTCAAGATATTAATGATAACAATCCTTTTTTTGGTAAAGGTGTAATTGATATGGAAATCAGTGAATCCGCAGTTAAGGGCAAACGATTCTTACTTGAAGAAGCAAATGACGCTGATATTGGGCAAAATTCTGTACAAAGCTATTCTATTCAAGATAATGAATATTTTGTTTTATCCGTGCAAAGTAACTCTCTTGGAGAGAAATACGCCGAAATAATTTTAAATAAAGAGCTGGATCGTGAGCAACAAAAAGATCTGACATTAATTCTCACTGCGGTAGACGGCGGGATTCCACCGAGATCAGGTACTGTAGCCATACACGTCACTGTGCTGGATGCTAATGATAATGCTCCAGTCTTTAGTCAGTCCGTCTATAAAGTCAGTCTGCCTGAAAATTCTCCTCTAGATACTGTAGTGGTGACAGTGAGCGCTACTGATGCTGACGAGGGACAAAATGGAGAAGTGACATATGAATTTGGTCATGTTATGGAAGGTTTCAAACAATTGTTTTACCTTGATCGAAACACAGGTCTCATCAGCATAAAAGGTCCAATAGATTTTGAAGAAGAAACCACATTTAATCTGCGAATAATAGCAAAAGATGGTTCAGGTCTAACATCTTATTCGAATGTTATAATCAGTGTAAGTGACATTAATGATAACGCCCCTATAATAATAGTAAAATCTTTGAATAGCCCGATTCCTGAGAACGCGTTACCTGGTACAGAGGTTGGGATCATTAATGTGCAGGACAGAGACTCTGAGAATAACGGACAGGTGCGCTGCTCCATTCAGCAAAACGTGCCGTTTAAACTCGTGCCTTCAATCAAAAATTACTATTCTCTGGTGACCACAGGTGAATTAGACCGCGAGCTGCTCTCTGATTATAATATTACAATTACTGCTACTGATGAGGGCTCTCCGCCTTTATCTTCAACTAAGAATATTCACCTGACTGTAGCTGACGTGAATGATAATCCACCTGTATTTCAGGAGCAGAGTTACAGAGCTCATGTGCACGAAAATAACAAGCCGGGCTCCTCTATTTGTTCAGTATCAGCTACAGACCCGGACTGGAGACAGAATGGCACTGTAGTTTATTCTCTGTTGTCCTCTGATGTCAATGGCGCACCGGTGTCCTCCTTTCTATCCATTAACGGAGACACCGGGGTCATTCATGCCGTGAAGTCGTTTGATTACGAACAGTTGAAAAGTTTCAAAGTGCTGGTGTTAGCCAGAGACAACGGTTCTCCTCCTCTGAGCAGTAACGTGACCGTGAGTGTCTTCATAACGGATGAGAATGACAACTCCCCTCAGATATTATACCCCTCTCCGGAAGGAAACTCTTTCATGACCGAGATGGTACCCAAAGCTGCTCAGGCGCGCTCCCTGGTCTCCAAGGTGATCGCCGTGGACGCGGATTCTGGCCAGAACGCGTGGCTCTCGTATCACATTATTAAAGCGACAGATCCGGGACTTTTCACAATCGGTGTCCACAGCGGAGAGATCAGGACGCAGCGGGACATTTCTGAATCTGACAGCATGAAACAGAACCTCATTGTGTCCGTGAGCGATAACGGACAGCCCTCTCTCTCGGCCACGTGCGCATTGTATTTACTTATATCAGATAACTTGGCTGAAGTTCCAGAACTGAAAGACATGTCTCGTGACGAGAGCAGCTCCAAACTGACGTTTTATTTGATCATCGCGCTGGTGTCCGTTTCCACTTTCTTCCTGACCTTCATCATCATCATCCTGGCCGTGAGGTTTTGTCGCAGGAGAAAGCCCAGACTGTTGTTTGATGGAGCTGTAGCCATTCCCAGCGCGTATCTGCCTCCAAATTACGCAGAGGTGGAGGGCGCGGGAACTCTCCGCAGCACTTACAATTATGACGCATACCTGACCACGGGCTCGCGCACTAGTGACTTCAAGTTCGTCAGATCTTATAATGAGGGCACGCTGACTGCTGACCTGACTCTGAAAAAGACTCAGTCCGCTGTGGATGATCTTGAAGGGCTTGATGCGGAAATAAGCGATTCGTTTCAGGTAGGACTAAAGAACTCTGTTTTCCTCAGATAGTTAATGGTCTGGGATTAGAAATTAACTGAATTTTTGTTCTCATTTGATCGCATTGACAGGCTCTGTTATAGAAAAAGATCACGTCACCTATTCACATTCAAACATTCACAAGTCTACAATTAAGGTCTGAAATGTAGTTGCATTTAAAGTGCTATATACATACTCATATATTCATAAATCATCATGTTTTACGAATCTATTTCTTTCTTTCATTGTTTTAGCGTTTCTCTCTTTAATGTCTCGCTTGTATGAATTTAGCATATAAAGAGGATTAAATTCCGAAGCCAATAACATTCTGTTTAATAACTGGCCAATATACTTTTAGTTGTATGGAAAATGACACAGGGTAACTTTTTACTGTTGCTGTCCATGGTGCTGCATTAGCTTTTACGTTGTTTAGGATGTTGCGTCTATACTTTGGAGCAAGATATGGAGGACAGAGACAGAGGATGGTACTCATGCAACACACGCTCAAATATCTTAATTGATTATTAAAATTTATAGAAATATTAGTGATAATTATCGCACAGTCATGGTGTTTTTTTTTTTGTTTTTTTTTTGTCAATTGGATTTCATGATTTAGAATTTAAAACTTCATATCTCGACTGCTGTTGGTTGTAGTCACGTGGGTAGGCCTTGATTGAAAAAGGCACGAACAGACTATTTGGTATCATTGTAAATGTGAAGGTTTTTATTTATTTATTTATTTATTTTTTGTCAATACTTTATAGCAAACTTAAAGAGAATGGGAGATCCATCTGAACGTTTTGACATCGTTTATTTCGAATCATTTTGGTAAATGAGAGACAAGAATCCCCCCAAGAAAAAAATAAATAAATTGCACTGCACGTGTATTACGAGTCGTCAGAAGTTCTCAGTAATTTACGAAAGTTTTACATACTGCTAGAATTATGCTTTCATAATTAAACGGTCCTTAAACATTAGTCATGCACATTTTTTAACCATGTTGTCTGAACTAGGTTCATTAAGTTCTTTAAATTCTTATTTCAGTATTTCTTTTAAAATTCAGTTTACTGAATAGACGTTTTAGAATAGAACTGCATATTTCTATAAGCTTTCCACGCTGCTGTACGGGCCAGTGTCTGTTGCTGTTGAGGTTTTCCTTTAGTATGTCTGGCTAAATACACGGGTGTTTATTTTACGCATAGAGGCTCTAGAAAATTAGGCTTCTTCTGTGTTCACATCTAACGAGAATATTTCATCGTGCTGGACTCTTGATGTTATGAAGTCATTTAATGTGCTTATATCCGAGTTTCGCCATTTAATATCAGAGCTGTGAGAGTACTTGCAGTTTCATAAATGAACTCTTAGTGTCGCTGTTTACCAGTTTAGTCGTTGACACTCACGCAGCTGTTTCTCTCCACCCTGTTCATGATGTCATTCAGGACTGACGTCTCATCTTGTTGTAGAAAATCGCCAACAAATAGAGGCGCATTATCAGTTGTTCTCGTATATCTGCCATATTGAGTCATTTGTTTTTTTTTCTTTTACATGTGGATAACGTGGTTACATTTCTACTCATTTCCGCAAAGATATCTACACCTTATATATTGCTGGTGAGATGTTTGGCTTTTTGTTCTTTGTGCTGATGGCGCACACCGCTTATGGAGATGTGAGCTATTCTTTTCCGGAGGAGATGAAACGCGGATCTGTGATTGGAAATATAGCAAAGGATCTCGGGCTCGATGTGAACAGACTGTCATTTCGTAAGGCTCGCGTTGATGCTGAAGGTAACAGAAAACGATACTGTGACATTAATCTGAATACTGGAGAACTGTCCGTAACGGAGAGAATCGACAGAGAAGAGATTTGCGGAAAAAAAGCTTCATGTGTTTTAAATCAAGAGCTCGTGCTGGAGAATCCTTTAGAATTACATCGCATCAGTCTTCGTGTTCAAGATATTAACGACAACAATCCTTATTTTGGTAAAGATGAGATTAATTTGGAGATCAGAGAATCCGCCGATAAGGGCAAACGCTTTTTACTTGAAGCAAATGATGCGGATATTGGGCAAAATTCTGTACAAAGCTATGCTATTCAAAGTAATGGTTATTTTCTTTTATCCGTGCAAAGCAACTCTCTTGGAGAGAAATACGCCGAACTCATTTTAAATAAAGAGTTCGATCGCGAACGCGAGCACGAGGTAACATTAATTCTCACTGCGGTAGACGGCGGGTCTCCACCGAGATCAGGTACTGTAGCCATACACGTCACTGTGCTGGATGCTAATGATAATGCTCCAGTCTTTAGTCAGGCCGTCTATAAAGTCAGTCTGCCTGAAAATTCTCCTCTAGATACTGTAGTGGTGACAGTGAGCGCTACTGATGCTGACGAGGGACAAAATGGAGAAGTGACATATGAATTTAGTCATGTCATAGAAGGTTTCAAACAATTGTTTTACCTTGATCGAAACACAGGTCTCATCAGCATAAAAGGTCCAATAGATTTTGAAGAAGAAACCACATTTAATCTGCGAATAATAGCAAAAGATGGTTCAGGTCTAACATCTTATTCGAATGTTATAATCAGTGTAAGTGACGTTAATGATAACGCCCCTATAATAATAGTAAAATCTTTGAATAGCCCGATTCCCGAGAATGCGTTACCTGGTACAGAGGTTGGCATCATTAATGTGCAGGACAGAGACTCTGAGAATAACGGACAGGTGCGCTGCTCCATTCAGCAAAACGTCCCATTTAAACTCGTACCTTCAATCAAAAATTACTATTCTCTGGTGACCACAGGTGAATTAGACCGCGAGCTGCTCTCTGATTATAATATTACAATTACTGCTACTGATGAGGGCTCTCCGCCTTTATCTTCAACTAAGAATATTCACCTGACTGTAGCTGACGTGAATGATAATCCACCTGTATTTCAGGAGCATAGTTACAGAGCTTATGTGCAAGAAAATAACAAACCGGGCTCCTCTATTTGTTCAGTATCAGCTACAGACCCGGACTGGAGACAGAATGGCACTGTAGTTTATTCTCTGTTGTCCTCTGATCTCAGTGGCGCACCGGTGTCCTCCTTTCTATCCATTAACGGAGACACCGGGGTCATTCATGCCGTGAGGTCGTTTGATTACGAACAGTTGAAAAGTTTCAAAGTGCTGGTGTTAGCCAGAGACAACGGTTCTCCTCCTCTGAGCAGTAACGTGAGCGTGAGTGTCTTCATAACGGATGAGAATGACAACTCCCCTCAGATATTATACCCCTCTCCGGAAGGAAACTCTTTCATGACCGAGATGGTACCCAAAGCTGCTCAAGCGCGCTCCCTGGTCTCCAAGGTGATCGCCGTGGACGCGGATTCTGGCCAAAACGCGTGGCTCTCGTATCACATTATTAAAGCGACAGATCCGGGACTTTTCACAATCGGTGTCCACAGCGGAGAGATCAGGACGCAGCGGGACATTTCTGAATCTGACAGCATGAAACAGAACCTCATTGTGTCCGTGAGAGATAACGGACAGCCCACTCTCTCAGCCACGTGCGCATTGTATTTACTTATATCAGATAACTTGGCTGAAGTTCCAGAACTGAAAGACATGTCTCGCGACGAGAGCAGCTCCAAACTGACGTTTTATTTGATCATCGCGCTGGTGTCCGTTTCCACTTTCTTCCTGACCTTCATCATCATCATCCTGGCCGTGAGGTTTTGTCGCAGGAGAAAGCCCAGACTGTTGTTTGACGGAGCTGTAGCCATTCCCAGCGCGTATCTCCCTCCAAATTACGCAGAGGTGGAGGGCGCGGGAACTCTCCGCAGCACTTACAATTATGACGCATACCTGACCACGGGCTCGCGCACTAGTGACTTCAAGTTCGTCAGATCTTATAATGAGGGCACACTGACTGCTGACCTGACTCTGAAAAAGTCTGCTGTGGATGATCTTGAAGGGCTTGATGCAGAGGCTATGAGGGACATTACCTCTGAAAATAAGGTATGAAATTAGTTCCGCATTTTTTGTGAGTGCTATCATCACCATGGAATCTGATTTAGACTGTTAAATATTTGTTTAATGGCATTGTAAATTTTAGAAAAGCAGTCTCCTCTAATTTTGCTAAGGATTATTATTATTAGTAGTAGTAATAATATAATTAGTAGTAGTAGTATTACTATTATTATCATCATCATTATCATCATGTGTTAAGGTTACAAACTGGCTTATACCTGTTCATAAGCCATTGTCGTGAGGTAATGTATTGAGCTATTTAACCTAAAAGTTTATATGAAATTCTAAATAGTGGCTAGTTACATAAATTTTCAGAAGGGATCTTGCCCCCCAAAAAGTTTTGTTCTTAATATTCAGTACTCCTCAAGCCCCTGAATTAAACCATAGCATATCAAATATTGAGATCTATTTTAATTGATATTAGTTTCTCAGTACTAGTTATACTCCTATGTTCTTTATTTAAAATAAGAATAATAATAAATAAATCCAGTGCTATTTTGTTTGTTCATGGTAACAAGTTTGTGGATGGTGTGTCTGTAACTCTTTCTTTTGGTCTCTGGGTGACGCTCTTATGTTACACACAGCTTAGCAAGTGATCTCATCTGTGCTGTGTGCCCTGATTCAGTATAATCAGTATTACACAGTGAGCAGAGGAGGGGAGGAATGAGGGATAGATAGGGAGGGGAATGCTGTAGGCGTGCAGAGGAAGGGAGAGATGAAAATAAAAATCTAAGCCAACAGGAGCGGTCATCAGAGTGCAGTGTCTGCCCCAGCTATTTGAGGATCTGTTCAGAATGTGCTTTGATCGTCATTATTTTTATTCTTTTTCATTTAAATATAGCCATTAATATTTCACAACATGATTTGTTTGACAAGATGCATTTGGGCCAATTTCTGGCTTCAGCTTTGTTTCTGCTTCATTTGCATGTGCGGCTCTCTCGGTGAAGTGCGTTATTCAGTTCCAGAAGAGATGCAGCGAGGCTCTGTCATTGGCAATGTGGCAAGAGATTTGGGAATAGATGTGACTGAGCTCATGAGGCGCAACGCTCGAGTTGTTGCTGAGGGGAGCCGACAGTTTTGCGAGCTGAGCGCAGAAACAGGCTTTCTGTTGGTGAGTGAGAGAATGGACCGTGAGGAGCTTTGTGTGCAGTCTGCGCCGTGCGTCCTGCAATTCCAGCTGCTCCTAGAAAATCCACTCAAAGTGTACAGTCTCCTCTTAGACATCCAGGACATCAACGATAACAGTCCGACATTTGAAAATGGTCAGATTGAGCTGGAGCTACTGGAGTCAACGGTCCTGGGGAGACGATTTCCACTTGAAAGTGCTCACGATCCTGACATAGGAGCTAATTCAGTTCAGCATTACCAACTCAGTGAGAATGAATATTTTGCTTTGGAAATGAATACCCAGGTGGACAGAAATGCATATCCTGAATTGGTTCTTAAAAAGCCTTTGGATCAAGAAAACCAAGCTGATCACTTTCTGACTCTAAGTGGAGTGGATGGTGGCCGACCTTTTCGTTCTGGAACGGCATCAATTCACATTCACGTGTTGGACGCCAATGATAACGTGCCTGTGTTTGGTCAAACTGTGTACAAAGTCAGTGCGCAGGAAAATTCACCTCGAGGCACTGTGTTGGTTAAATTAAATGCAACAGATTTAGACAGTGGGATTTATGGGGAAATTAGTTACTCTTTCAGTCACGTGCCTGATAAGACGAGGGGGGTTGTGGAGGTCGACCACGTGACGGGTGAGGTAAAGGTCATGGGTGCGTTGGATTATGAGGAGGCCAGTTCTCACGAGCTGGATGTACAAGCCAAAGATGTGGGCGGACAGTCATCTCACTGTAAACTCATAATAGATGTGATAGATGTGAATGACAATTCACCTGTTATTGCCGTTAAATCAACTACTTCTACTGTGCCAGAAGATGCTTCACCTGGAACCATGGTGGCTTTGCTGCACGTTTATGACCTTGATACTGGTACCAGTGGACGAGTCACATGTGATATTTCTGATGACATGCCATTTAAACTTGTGTCAGAGGTAAAGAATTACTTCATGCTTGTGATTGATGGAGTTTTAGACCGGGAAAAGTGTCCTCACTATAACATAACAGTGACTGCTGTGGATGCTGGCACACCCCCTTTATTCAGCAGTAAAACTGTAGCCATAACAGTCACAGACGTTAATGACAATCCTCCTATTTTTAGACACAGTGACTACAGCGTCAAATTTGTAGAGAATCAGCCCCACGGAACTCTGGTTATTAAGGTTAATGCCGATGATGCAGATGAAGGTCAGAACTCTAGAATCTTGTATTCTCTTTCAGAAGATGCAGCCTCTCATCTTTCCATCAACGCAGAAACTGGTGAGATATTTACTCTGTGCCCCTTTGATTACGAATCATCCACTCACTTTCATGTTCAAGTTTTGGCACGTGATGAAGGCAGGCCATCGTTCACTAGCACATGCACTGTTCAGATTTTTATTGCAGATCAGAACGACAATGCTCCAGTTGTTCTTTACCCAGTTCAGTTTGATGGGTACCTTGCACATGACATTGTGCCCCGAGCTGCTCCTGCAGATTATCTGGTCACCAAAGTGGTTGCGATTGATGCAGACGCAGGGCACAATGCATGGCTGTCCTATCGAATTGTAAAAGCCACACAGCCTAATTTGTTCTCCATTGGACTGCACTGTGGAGAAATTAGGACACTAAGGCCGTTTGCAGAAGACGAACAAATCAAACAAACCTTGATAGTCTCTGTGAGTGATAATGGGCTTGAATCTTTGTCTGCCACTGCAACTGTCAATATTATAATAGAAGATGGCTTGCCTATCATCGATGAGCTCGTTGCACGTGGCACGGATAAATCACATGGACACAGTGACCTTATATTATATTTAATAATGGCTCTGGCAGGCATGTCCAGTCTTTTCTTTGTGCTCATCATTGCTGTGGTCTATATGAGATTGTGTAGATACCGATACATGTACCGTTCATCTGCAAACTTACCCGTTTTTCCTCCTACCTACGGACCACCTGGCTACTCTGACGTGAGCCGCTTCAATACTCTGCAGAAAGATGATCGATATAATTCATTCTTAACCACAGGCTCATGGAAAGGGGACTTCAGATTTGGCTCGGACTTTGTTGATTTGGACATGCTGAATAAGAGAGGCACGTCATTGCATGTGGATGGCCACAGCACCACACGTGCAAAGCTATTAGTGCAACATAAACTCTAACCCAGATGGTTTGACCCTGACAATCATACAGAAAATCCTTATCAACAAATTGGACTGAAAATCCTTTAATCAAACAAATGACAAATGTTCATTATTATAATGCACGTCTTCAGTGAGTCTCTCACTTTAATGTTTTATGTTCTTTTCTGCTTTAATTTTGCATGTGACAAGATTTTTTACACAACTTGTAAACGCAAACTCTAAAAAGAGATTTTTATTGTATGTTGATCTGCTCTAAGTGTGTGTGTGTGTGTGTGTACAGTTTGCAAGGAAATTTACTCACTTTATTTAGAAATCAATAGTATTTCAATTTGTTTGGACGTTTACTTTACATTTTTTCACATGAGCACTCGTCTAGCATCTCTTTTAATCACATTTATCATGATTTCATCTTCAATTCTCTTTCTCTAGATTCACTTTTTTGGGGGTTTATACATAAGCCATGCTGTGATGCTGTCTCTTTTGTTATGTTATTGTACAATTCAGTATTGTATGTGCAGTTTGTTACTGGTGACTTTAAAATTAAAATTCAAATAATAAATATTTAATTTGAACCATGGTATAACATGAACCATGCATGTACTTATTTATACAGAGATCAATTTTTACCTTTTTTTATCATTTACTGTAGTGCTGTTTATGTGCATTATGTGCTTTGTAAAGTGACTTTCAGTTCTAGAAAAGGAGTTATGTTATAAAATTAGTTTATCAAAAGGGGCACACTCTGAGTGTCTCACTTAAATGGTAAATAAGACGTACTCCATGCAACATTCAACAGTCTTTCTAGTGTTCCAGTATGTCTGACCTGTTTTTAAATGGAGATTTTTCTTTTGTCTTGGCTCAGATATGTTATCTCTTTAAATAAGCAATGCAATGTCAGGATGTGTTTAGGCATATGCTTATCTTTTAGTCCAGGTAGCATAAGATTGTAATGTGGCCTTTTATCTTCAAGTCGTTCAAATTTTAAGGATTACTTTAAAAGTCTAGACTAGAGTTACACTCATCATACCTGCCTTCAGTTAGTAATATATTGGAGTTACTGGTTGGTGTTAGCATCAGTTTCACTAAAGCAGGGATTCTTATTGCAAAGTTTAAAATTACTAGTGTGAAATCTTGCGAAACCCAAGGGTAAAAATTGTCTAGGTTAGAGTTAAGCATAGTGTGAAATGTTTTTTCTTTTAATTGTTTAAATTACATTTGACACTAGAATACTTTGCCATAAAATAGTCATGATATTTACCTAAAAATGACAAGTTTATTGCTATTTGAATCATTCTCAAATATCTAACCATAACTTTACGACTCTCCAGACTCATTACTTGAGCTTCTTATATAGGATAAAGGATGATTTAGTCTTGTCACGTGTAAACTGTATATTGTTTTTTTGCTGGGTCTGCATGATTAAATATACAGTCCAAATGGATAGTAATGTTTTATCTAAACAGCCAGATATTTGTGCATTTGTGCACTGAGCTCATGTGTAACACGTCATGGATTTAACTGGACACATAAGCATACATTACACCACAATAAGGCTACAAAAGAGAGAGTGGGAAGAATTTCCGAATTATTTCACCCAAGTGTCATTCTGAGCTTCATTTAAGGATTTTCAGGTGACATTAGAGTGGATTCAATTAGCATCAGATCTGGTGATGGTTAATATACTGCTTAAAATCCCCAGCAAAGGTGTTTTATTAATTGAATGTGGGTTTTGGCTTAACAGTAGTTGCCATGAGTGCCAGTTGTGAATGAATAACCCTGAAAAGCAAATTATATGGAATATATGTATGTAGTTAAATGTTACGTATATGAGTCTGTATTGCAGATCTGTATCCTCAGAACACTGCACATTTCCCAGCCAGCAACTGTGTGCTATTTAATGTTCACCCATGTATGGTCCAATTGTTGCTTTAGGCAGGCCTACATCTGCTGCACACGTGAGAAGGGTTCTCTGTGTATGAGGATGAGAGAAAATTGACAGCAAAATATTAAAACATACACAGACCATAGTAAAATCCAATTTTGCTTTGTAATCCAATCTGATTGTCATGCTATAGTGGGATTTGCACACAAGGCAGAGATGACTACATGAAAAGCTATTGAAGGGATTTAAGGACAGAGGTAGAAATGTGTGTCTCCTCACATGCCCCACATACTCCTGTGTTGCTCAGTGCACACTGTTTTGTCAAAATGGAGATCATGATGACACCATTCTTACAGCTGATATGTCATACAGTTGTCAGAGAGTTCTGGTTTAACCCTCTAGCTGTGTTCGGGTCAAATTGACCCGGAGAAGATTTTCTTTTTCCCATAAAATACTAGTTAACATTATCGCATTGGACTCAAACTTACTGACTTTGTTCACACAGTGTATAAGTACTTCTCAGAATTTTTTTTATTTATTTTTTTTTTTATTTCTTGTGGGTTTTATTTCACCTAGTAACACTTATGGTGTTCCCGGTCAAAAATGACCGGACTCCAAACAATTGCTTATAAATCTCTCATTATGCCATATTATCACCAAATATTGGATTCATTCTTTTTGTCAACTTGTTTTCTTTCATTTAGGACTGGTTTTGTGTTTCTATTTGCATCTGATTAATCGTAGGCCTCATTTATCTGAGAGTAGGTACCTCGTTTTTTAAGTGAAAAAAAAAAATTTATGAATAATTTTCAACATATGAAATAAAAAAAAATAAAAAATTTGCACTGTTTATCACACTAGTGTGCTTTAATGTTTAACCAGGAAGTTTGCTTTTAAATGCTTTTATTTTGTACAAAATTGTAAAAAGTCACACTCGTGGTGTTCCCAATCAAAAATGACCAGACTCCAAACAATTGCTTATAAATCTCTCATTATGCTATATTATCACCAAATATTGGATCCATTTTTTTTGTCAACTTGGTTTCTTTAATGCATCATTTATCACACTAGTGTGCTTTAATGTTTAGTCAGGAAGTTTGCTTTTAAATGCTTTTATTTTTTACAAAATTGCACAAAGTCACACTTGTCAAAAATGATCGGCCATTGAAAGTGAATGGGGAAGAATGAAAGTAAGAGAAACAGCTAGAGTTCAGGAGCATGTTGTGCTTGCAGACATAAAGGCCTTTGACCTGTGCATGTGTGGATACATGTATACTCACACTATCACACACACACTCACACACTCACACACACACACACACACACACACACACACACATCCATGCACACAAATTATTGAGAGTTTTACACCTATTTCATCCTATCATGAACTGCATGCAATATGTTTATATGAATCTGATATTATAGCTCTCTCTCTCTCTCTCTCTCTCACACACACACACACACACACACACACACACACACATACACACACACTCAAACTACCTGGTCTTTAGCCTGCACTGACTTCAAAAGAATTTACTTCAGAAAAACACTGCAAAAAATTAATTATTTCAAACAGAAAACAAGATTATTTTGCTTACCCCATTGGAAGATTATTTTGCTTGTTTCAAGCAAAAACTCACTTAATTTTGACTTTTTTTTTTTTTTCTGAAATCAAGACAATAATTTTTTACTTGTCTAGAAAATCCTTCTTGTTTTAAGAATTTTTAGATATTTTGACTGGAAACAAGACAAAAAATCTAAGTAAGAAAAGCATTTTTTTTGCAGTGAAACACAACATGCTCCTGAACACTAGTTGTTTCTCTTACTTTCATTTTTCCCCATTCACTTTCAGTGGCTGGCCATTTTTGACAAGTGTGACTTTGTGCAATTTTGTACAAAATTAAAGCAATTAAAAGCAAACTTCCTGATTAAACCTTAAAGCACTCTAGTGTGAGAAACAGTGCAAATTTTCATAATTTTTTTAATCTCATTTTGTGAAAATTATTCATAAAAAATGCTTTTTTCACTCAAAAAAATGAGGTGCCTACTTTTGGATAAATGAGGCCTACAATTAATCAGATGCAAATAGAAACACAAAACCAGTCCTAAATGAAAGAAACAAGTTGACAAAAAGATTGAATCCAATATTTGGTGATAATATAGCATAATGAGAGATTTATAAGCAATTGTTTGGAGTCCAGTCATTTTTGACCGGGAACACCACGAGTGTGACTTTTTGCAATTTTGTATAAAATAAAATAATTTAAAAGCAAACTTCCTGATTAAACATTAGAGCACACTAGTGTGATAAACAGTGCAAATTTTTTATAATTTTTTATCTCATATTGTGAAAATTATTCATAAAAAATGCTTTTTTTACTCAACAAACGAGGTACCTACTCTCAGATAAATGAGGCCTACGATTAATCAGATGCAAATAGAAACACAAAACCAGTCCTAAATGAAAGAAAACAAGTTGACAAAAAGAATGAATCCGATATTTGGCATAATGAGAGATTTATAAGCAATTGTTTGGAGTCCGGTCATTTTTGACCTGGAACACCACAAGTGTGACAGGAATCCGAACACACCCAGAGGGTTAAACTGTATTTTATACTTGTTTTATGTGCACTTTGGTGTGTGAATTTACTTCTTTTTTTTTTTTTTTCTTTTTTTTTGTCACTCTCATTTATCTTTTTTCTTTATTATGTTTATTTATTTTTAATTAATGGTGTTTGCCAAGGAAAGCATCAGTATTACTACTGCCTACAGTGTAAGTGCTTTGAAAATTTTCTTCAGGAAATGTACATTTAGTTTTTTAAATTATTTCCTCTTCTCTTTTCTTCCCTCCATGGCGTGCTGTCCATCCTAATGAATGGAAACGAATCAATCTCCATTTAGGTAAGAAACATTTTATTTACTGCTAATAAATAACAAAATTATTTGTTAAATAAAATACATTTGGCAATTCACAGGAAACTCTTTTTACTTCCTTGCACACTTTGTCTTTTTCTTTCTCTCTCTCTGTCATTTAAATTTTCATTTTTCTGATTAACTGTTTAGTTATGTTCAGTTCAGTAACTGAATGTTATCATGCAGTATGTGCTGTGCTCCATCTTGTGGTGGTTCACTGAAACTGTGTCAGAGACACTGCATCATCTTACTGCATGAGTGTTTGGGTGGGGGTGGGGTGGGAGAGGGGGGAGATGCGCCTGTGTGCCCTATATAGGTCTCTGGCTCTCCTCTTCTGCTGCAGCAGTGTGTCACTATGCTTTAAGGCTGGGCTCTGGCCCACTTTTACAGCATTAAAATGCATCATGGGACACGGAGTATGAATAATGCAGTCTCATCACACTGAGCATGTAGCTTTAGTGCTGCTCGTGTTTTATGCATCTACACAGCTGATGTGTTCAAATCAACTACAATGTCCAAAACCACATACCGGCACAATAACACACATCCTGTTTCTGGTAACACTTTAATAAGGCCACGTTAATGCATATGAACTAACAATAAACACGTTTATAACAATAAACAAGCTTCTATCTATCTATGTATCTATCTATCTATCTATCTATCTATCTGTCTATCTATATATATATATATATATCTATATATATATATGTGTGTGTGTGTGTGTGTATGTATATATATATATACAGCTGTGTGTTTGTGTGTGTGTGTGTGTGTGTGTGTATATATATATATATATATATATATAAGAACTAATGTTGACAGATTCAACCTTGTTGTATAGTGTTAATGTATTTATTTATTTATTTATTTATTTATTTATTTTTGATTGCTGCAAGGCTTTGACAATCAGATCTGTCTGCACAATGTTGTTGTGTTTGGGTCTGTTTTTGGAGATCACACTCTACTTATTTTTATCCTTTCAAATGTAGGTCATCTGCTAACTTAGACACAAGCATCACATCTGACTGGCTTGATCTTACACATTCCATTATTTTGATTAAATAAGAGGTTTTAGTGTAATGTACAGGACTAGATGTACGATGCACCTAAAATCTTGTTAAACTCTTGTTAAATGCTATAGAGTAAATTGTGTTATTGGGTGGTGATAAACTGTAATTGGTAAGCTCTGGTTGGGTTCACTTTCTGTAATTCTGCATTGTAATTTGATTTCATGTCTCCATTCCGGATCATCACAATGAAAGATTTTTTTATGCACCGACTACTCGTTATTGAGTTTCTAATCAGCAATGACAACCGACAGAACCAGAAATAAAGGTACAAAAGCTGTCACTGGAGCGTCAGGTATTAATATCAACCATTTATGGTCAAAGGTGTATTTTTTGATAAGGGACCACCCCAGGGACAGCTTTTGTACCTTGATTTTAAAGAGTGTAGCTCACTTTCTTTCTTCTTTTATGCTGGACAGTCCAGCTCTGCTGTTGTGCTTCTCATTTACTGTGAGAGGTGCTGTTGCCCAGGGAGACGACAGTGAGCAAAACAACTGCGTATAGAAGGCATTGCGTCAAACAGCATAGAGAAAAGACGTCGAGCTGTTGTTTGTACATTAGAAGGGCTCGGCTTGGAATCTTCTTAACAATACAGAAGAGAATTGTTTACATGATCGAATATTTGAAAACTGGACGTGTATGACTGCATTTTGCTTGGATTATTACATTTGCAGGATGCAGGATAACAAAGGACTCCAATTGAGGCGCTGTGTAAAATGGCAAGCAGGATTTTCCATTTTCCTTTTATTCGTGCTGAACACCGTGACCGGGCAGATTCGTTATTCGATTCCAGAGGAAATGAGACCAGGATTGTTTGTCGGAGATGTGGCGAAGGATCTCGGTTTGGATGTAAACAGGTTGGTTTCTGGCCGTGCGCGTCTCGTTATCGATGATAGTAGACAATATGTCGAGCTGAACCGTAACAAAGGACATTTGGTGGTAAAAGAGAGAATAGACAGAGAGCAGCTCTGCGGACAGAAATCTCCGTGTAGTTTCGGTCTTGAGATTTTGCTTGAAAACCCTCTGGAATTTTTCTCGATTACCATCGAGATTCAAGACATCAATGATCATGCGCCCGTTTTTTCTAAGAAAGAAATAATTCTCGAAATAGGCGAGTCCACACCTATAGGCACAATTTTCTTGGTAGACACAGCGACTGATCCAGATGTTGGTTTGAATTCTCTTCAGAGCTACAGTCTGAAACCTACTGATAACTTTGTTTTAAAGCAACACAGTCGCTCAGACGGCAGTAAATATGCAGAGATGGTGTTGCAGTCAGTTCTGGACAGAGAGAAACAGAGCGCGCATTCACTTATTTTAACAGCTATTGACGGCGGAGACCCACCGCGCTCTGGAACCGTTAAAATAGCCATTACTGTCCTTGATGCCAATGATAATGCACCCATTTTTACGGAAACAATGTATAAAGCAAGTGTTGCTGAGAACGCAGTAAAAGGTACGTTGATAACTAAAGTAAGTGCAACTGATGCAGATGAAGGTTACAATGGCAATGTCACATATTCATTTACTCATATGGGAGAGGACGCGGCGCACCTATTCCAAATCAACGCAGCCACTGGTGATATAACACTCACTGGCAGTTTAGACTATGAAACTGTACAGCGATATGAACTTAATTTGCAGGCTAAAGACCCATGGAGTCTAACCGGTGCGAGTAAATTAGTAGTGGATGTTGTAGATGTTAATGACAACAGTCCGATTATAACAATGACATCTTTCTCAGGTAAAATACAAGAGGATTCACCGCCCGGCACAGTTGTAGCTTTAATAAGCGTCCAGGATTTAGATTCCGGTAAAAATGGACAGGTCCGCTTAGGTTTAGAACAAAATACTCCATTTACAATTAAACCATCACCGCGCAAATACTACACTTTGGTAACCGATTTGCCTCTAGATCGAGAAAAAGTTTCCGGTTTTAACCTAACGTTAGTTGCGTCAGACGAGGGCAGCCCCTCATTATTCAGTAAAAGGACTATTTCTCTAGATATCACTGATATCAATGACAATGCGCCAGCCTTTAGTCAACGTGAATATAAAACGTATATATTAGAGAATAATTCTCCCGGCGTTTCTCTGCTGACTCTTCAAGCAACAGACCCTGACGTAGGGCAAAACGCGCGTATAGCGTATTATCTGGTAGATACAGATGTAAACGGTTCACCCGTCTCAACATACTTCTCTATTAACGCAGACAATGGAATTATCCATGCGGTGCGATCATTTGATTATGAACAGATGAAAGAGTTTAAAATACTTGTGAGAGGGCAAGATGGAGGGTCTCCACCTCTCGATTCAAATGTTACAGTTCTCATTAACGTTCAAGACCAGAATGACAACGCGCCTCAGGTTCTGTATCCGGTCCAGTCAGGCGCTTCTGTGGTGGCTGAAATAGTGCCTCGTTCTGCAGATGTGGGTTATCTGGTGACTAAAGTGGTGGCTGTTGATGTGGACTCTGGACAGAATGCCTGGCTCTCATATAAACTGCAGAAAGCCACAGACAGGGCGCTGTTTGAAGTGGGTTTACAGAATGGAGAAATAAGAACTGTGCGCCAAGTGACAGATAAAGATGCTGTGAAACAAAGACTCACTGTTGTAGTGGAGGACAACGGGCAGCCCTCTCGATCAGCTACAGTCAATGTTAACGTGGCGGTGGCGGACAGCTTCCCTGAAGTGCTCACCGAGTTCGCTAACTTTGCGCACGACAAGGAATACAATGACAATCTGACTTTCTATCTAATATTGGCCTTGGCTGCAGTCTCATTTCTTTTCATAACCTGTTTAGTCGTCATAATATATGTTAAAATCAGATGGAGGCAATCTCGTTTGTATTATCAGTCAAATCTCCCGGTTATTCCGTACTATCCGCCTCGTTACGCAGACACTGTTGGCACAGGAACTCTGCAGCACGTTCACAATTATGAAATTTACAGAACAACAGACTCCAGGAAAAGTGATGTTGAGTATTTCGGACCCATCAGTCAAAGTCTGATGAGTGCTGATGCAAGTGGAACCGAAACAATTCCAAAGGAGAAACGCAGCGTCAATTGCACTGAAGCGGGCAGTACACTGGTAAGTCTGCACAATGTGATCCACCCCCCCCCCCCCCCCCCACTCCCCTCCCCCAACATAGCTTTCAAAGGATATTATACACTAGTAGTCTGCAATGTTGTGAATTATAGCTAAAAGTGACATTTAAACGGCCTGTGCTGTGTCGCTGTCCATGGTGCTGAAAAGTATAGCCTCGCTTCAATAATTCTTATCCTCGATATGAATATGCTTTATATGTATTGATATGTATTGTGTGTGTTTATATATATATATATATATATATATATATATATATATATATATATATATATATATATATATATATATATATATATATATATTATGACATCCTTCATACTGATATATACTATATTAGTAAGAAGGAAGTCGTAAAATTGGTAACACTTCACGTATTTCGTAGTGCTTTGGCTCATTTTGAACAGCAAGGGCCGCTGTTGATCAGTAAAACATTTTATGGTGTGCTTCGTCATTCAGCAGTCTTCACTCCACCCCATTTTCTTGCTTTGTGGCAGATAAGGGCAAGGCTGCCTCGACATTTTTATTCAGGGTTGCTTGCACGAGGCACCAAGGATTGCAAAACATTTTTCATTGTATTCATTTTTCCTCACAGCATCTCAACTTTTTAATTGATTGGATTTACATTTTTTTAACTTTGTGACTATGGTTCAGTGGGGTCATCGATCTTGGCGATGGAAAACAATGTGGCTGTTATCGATGTTTTTTTCTTGTTATATTTACACTGCAAGAGGACAGATACGATATTCGATTCCGGAGGAGATGAAGAAAGGCTCGCTCATAGGTAATGTAGCACAAGATTTGGGGCTTGATTTGAAAAGGCTTCGAACGGGTCGAGCGCGTATCGTGACCGGAGAAAGCACTCAGTACGCTGAGCTCAAAACAGACAAAGGGATTCTAGTCGTGAGTGAGAGAATAGACCGAGAGCAGCTTTGCGGCGACGTCACACCATGCAGCTTTAGCTTCGAGATCATTCTAGAGAACCCAATGGAGCTACACCCAGTTACTATTGAAATATTGGATGAAAATGATCACGTGCCATCCTTTCAGAACAAAGAATTAAAATTCGAAATTAGCGAGTCTGCAACGCTGGGTTCACGTTTTTTATTGGAAAGCGCAGATGATCACGATGTAGGCCTTAATTCACTGCAGAATTACATTTTATCGCCTAATAATCATTTTGTTTTAAAGCAACACTCAAATCCAGACGGCAGTAAATACGCGGAAATGGTTTTACAGAAAGCGTTAGACCGGGAAGAGCATCCTCATCTATCTCTAAAGCTGATCGCTGTAGATGGCGGAAACCCGCAGAGGTCTGGCTCTGTTAATATAGACGTTACTGTTTTAGATGCGAATGACAACGCACCTGTGTTTAACCAGACAGTTTATAGGGCATCTGTAATAGAAAATGCACCAAAGGGCACTTACATTACTACCGTTAACGCCACAGATGCAGACGCTGGTTTAAATGGGCGAATAACGTACAATTTCTACAAACAAAAAGGATCCGCTGCTCAGTTATTTAATATTGACAGCAACACTGGCATTGTTTCTGTTGCTGGAGAAATTGATCATGAAAAAGATACTAAATTTGAACTTACAGTCGAGGCTAGGGATCAGGGTGGATTGACTGATTCTAGTAAAATTGCATTAGAGGTCATTGATGTAAACGACAATGCGCCTGTCATTAATACAATGTCTTTCTCGAGTACAGTATCTGAAAATGCTCCACCTGATACCACAATTGCAATAATAAATGTTAAGGACTCAGATACTGATGATAATGGCAAAGTGAATTGTTTTATCGAAGGATCTGACGATTTTACAATAAAATCGACTTTAAGAAATTATTATTCTTTAGTCACAAATGCTATTTTAGATCGTGAGAAGTTGTCAGAGTATAACATCACTGTCATCGCCACTGATTCCGGAAAGCCGCCTCTAACAAGCAGAAAAACATTTAATTTGAAAGTAACTGATGTTAATGATAATCCGCCAGTTTTTCAGGAGAGTGTTTATAATTCATACTTGCTAGAGAATAATTCACCTGGTGTTTCTATTCTTACAATCAGAGCTCGTGACCCGGACGAAAATCAGAATGCTCGAATATCTTACATTCTAGAAGAAAGTGACTTGGGCGGGTCTCCTGTAGTAACGTATGTTTCTGTTAATGCTGAGAGCGGAGTTGTACACGCAGTGCGCTCTTTTGATTATGAACAGATCAAAAACATTAAAATAACAATTAAAGCGCAGGATGGCGGCTCTCCTCCGCTTTGTAGCAACGTAACTGTGAACATTTTCATCCAAGATCAGAATGACAACGCGCCTCAGGTTCTGTATCCGGTCCAGTCAGGTGCTTCTGTGTTGGCTGAAATAGTGCCTCGTTCTGCAGATGTGGGTTATCTGGTGACTAAAGTGGTAGCTGTTGATGTGGACTCTGGACAGAATTCCTGGCTCTCATACAAACTGCAGAAAGCCACAGACAGGGCGCTGTTTGAAGTGGGTTTACAGAATGGAGAATTAAGAACTGTGCGCCAAGTGACAGATAAAGATGCTGTGAAACAAAGACTCACTGTTGTAGTGGAGGACAACGGGCAGCCCTCTCGATCAGCTACAGTCAATGTTAACGTGGCGGTGGCGGACAGCTTCCCTGAAGTGCTCTCGGAGTTCACTGACTTTCCGCACAAGGACTATAACGACAACCTGACTTTCTACCTGGCCTTGGCCTTGGCCACAGTCTCATTTCTTTTCATAACATGTTTGGTCGTCATAATATCTGTTAAAATCTACAGGTGGAGACAATCTCGACTGTATTACAAGTCCAATCTTCCAGTTATTCCGTATTATCCACCGCGTTACGCGGACACTGTTGGCACAGGAACTCTGCAGCACGCCTATAATTATGAGGTTTACAGAACAACCGATTCCAGAAGGAGTGACTGTAAGTTTGTCAGACCTGCAAGTCAGAACGTGTTGATAGTGGATCCTAATTCTACACTGACAGTGCAACGCGCGCCCAGCGAGAAAAACATGCTGGATGAATTAGATTCGCCGGTAGAGGTGAGATATTATTATTATTATTATTAATAGTGTTATTGTTGTTGTTATTGTTGTTGTGTACTCAGTTAATGTAATATGGTAATGTGGTAAACCTTGGACCTGTGCATCATTTTACTTATTTGTCTTTACATGTTTGTGCGGAGTTTGTATATATTTCAGCACCTTCTCAGTGGACAGCGCTGCTGTCGACGTACATGATTTTTTTTTTTTTTTTTTTCTTTTTTCTTTAAATGTATGCGTTCTGTTAATGCTTATTTTGGACTCTAAGGGCCGCTGTTGGTCAGTGAAATACTTTATGTGCAGAAGGCTTGCCTCACAGTAAACCATGGCACCACCCCATCAGTGCACGCTGTGACGCAGCAGACTCCTCTGTTTCATTCGTTACGGGTTGGTGAGAGGGTGACTTTGTCTTTTTTTTTTTCTTCCAGACGAATGCAAAACGTTTTTGTACGCCTGCCTTGGAAAATTATTGTATCATATTGGAATATTAATGGTGAACTTGCTTGCTAATCAGTATGGCTGGTAAGGATTTTTATCGAAGTGAATGCGCTCGATGGCGTGTTTTCTTCCAACCGCAGTGGCAAGTATTGTTTTTCATCTCGTGCTACATTCCTTTTGCCATCTCTCAAATCCGCTACTCCATACCTGAAGAAATGAGTAAAGGTTCGCTTATTGGTAATGTAGCACAGGATCTGGGGCTCGGTTTGAAAAGGCTTCGAACGGGTCGAGCGCGTATCGTTACCGGAGAAAGCCCTCAGTACGCAGAGCTTAAAACAGACAAAGGGATTCTAGTCGTGAGTGAGAGAATAGACCGAGAGCAGCTTTGCGGCGACATCACGCCATGCAGCTTCAGCTTCGAGATTATTCTAGAGAACCCAATGGAGCTGCACCAGGTTACTGTCGAAATCACTGATGTTAATGATAATTCTCCGGTGTTTGAAAATAATAAAATGAGTTTTGAAATAAGTGAATCAGCAGCTCTTGGTTCGGGTTTTGCTTTAGAAAGGGCGTATGACCCTGACGTAGAACTGAATTCTTTGCAAAATTATATTCTCTCACGAAATTATTATTTTGTTCTTAAACAAAACTCAAACCCAGACGGCAGTAAATACGTTGAGATGGTTCTTGATAAAGCGTTAGACCGGGAGGAACATCCTCATCTATCCCTGAAGCTGATCGCTGTAGATGGCGGAAACCCGCAGAGATCTGGTTCTGTTGATATAGATGTTACTGTTTTAGATGTGAATGACAACGCACCTGTTTTTAACCAGACAGTCTATAGGGCATCTGTGATGGAAAATGCTGAAAAGGGTACTCCTCTAATCACTGTAAATGCGACGGATGCAGATAGTGGTACAAACGGACAAATACTTTATTCGTTTTCTGATATAAAAGAACAATTTAAAGACATTTTTAACATTGACGAGAATACAGGTCAGATAACTGTCATAGGTGATGTTGATTTTGAGAAAGATAAGCGGTTTGAAATAAGAGTTAAGGCTAAAGACCAAGGCGGTCTGACCAGCACAAGTAAACTTATAATTGATATAATCGACATTAACGATAATGCACCTGCAATAAACGTAATGTCTCTCTCGAGCCCTATATCAGAAGATTCGCCTCCAAGTACTACTATTGCAATAATTCATGTAAAAGACGCAGACTCAGGAAGAAATGGACAGGTTATGTGTTCTATTGATAAAAACCTCCCGTTCAGTATCAGATCGTCCCTCTCAAACTATTATAATTTGATAACAGATGCCTTTCTTGATCGTGAAACTCAGTCAGAATATAATATAACAGTGATTGCGACCGATTCAGGTTCACCTGCACTTTCGAGCTCAACGACACTACGCCTTAAGGTTTCTGACATCAATGATAACGCTCCAGTTTTCGATCGAAGTAGCTATTCAACACACCTTCTTGAAAATAACGAACCAGGTTTGACCATATGTAGTGTAACTGCGAGAGATTTAGACTGGAATCAAAACTCCAGAGTGACGTATTTTTTAGAAAATACTCAAATTGGTGGAGCGCCGATTTCCTCTTATGTGTCCATAAACTCAGAGAATGGTGTAATACACGCAGTTCGTTCATTTGATTATGAGCAAATTAAACAGCTTAGTTTCGTTGTAAAAGCGCAGGACGGAGGAAATCCTCCTCTCAGCAGCAACGTAAGCGTGAAAATAATGATTCAGGACCAGAATGACAACGCGCCTCAGGTTCTGTATCCGGTCCAGTCAGGTGCTTCTGTGGTGGCTGAAATAGTGCCTCGTTCTGCAGATGTGGGTTATCTGGTGACTAAAGTGGTGGCTATTGATGTGGACTCTGGACAGAATGCCTGGCTCTCATATAAACTGCAGAAAGTCACAGACAGGGCGCTGTTTGAAGTGGGCTTACAGAATGGAGAAATAAGAACTGTGCGCCAAGTGACAGATAAAGATGCTGTGAAACAAAGACTCACTGTTGTAGTGGAGGACAACGGGCAGCCCTCTCGATCAGCTACAGTCAATGTTAACGTGGCGGTGGCGGACAGCTTCCCTGAAGTGCTCTCGGAGTTCACTGACTTTCCGCACGACAAGGACTACAACGACAACCTGACTTTCTATCTGGTCTTGGCCTTGGCTGTAGTTTCGTTTCTCTTTATCGTGTCTATCATCGCCATACTGTCAGTCAAATGCTACAGATGGAGACGCGAGCGGATGTTTTACAAATCTGGAGCGAATCTTCCGGTTATTCCGTATTATCCGCCTCTTTACGCAGACGTAGGGGGCACAGGAACTTTACAGCACGTGTACAATTATGAGGTTTGCAGAACCACTGACTCCAGAAAGAGTGATCTGAAATACGGCAGACCTTGCAGTGAAAGCATCATTAGTCTTGACACCAGCGGAACACAAACACTCACGCATGCTCAGAGAGAAAAGCCAACCAATCAAGATTTCGATGATCAGGTGAGATTTATATATTGGTATCTGTTAGAAGTTTTTTTTATTTTTTTTTATTTATTTTTTTTTTCATTGTGTATGTGTGTACATATATGAAATCTATTTGTGGGACTGGGACTATTGTTAAGTCCACAGTTGCTTGTGTGCTTTGCTGTAAACACGCTTTTTTGATACCAAGGTAATTCTCAACAAAGTGAAACTACACCCCATTTTGTCGTTTTAGATAGTTATCATACGATATATGAGTAATATATTCATTGTATAAAACCGTTGTGTAGAAAATGTCTTGATTCACTGACCATGGTGCTGAAATACTGTCAGTGGGATGTTCCTCCTTATGACAGTCCGTTTTTCTCCCTTGGAGAAGTATAGTTTTTTCATGTTGCTTACATTTTTACACATTTTGTAATTTGTTTTCGTAAATGTTTTTATTTTTCCTATTTAATAACAACTTAAAGAATAACCAACCACATACTTCTTTTTTAGAAGTTTATTGCAGTCCAAAAGTATGTTAATTAATATATTTATAGTCTATGTATTTAATATATTATTATATAATGTATCTTTTTTTACTTTTTGAAATTTTTATATTTTATTTTAATTTGTCGCGATTGGAACGGTAGACGTCTGAAATAATAACGAGGTATACGTGTATTCATTTTCTGTAGTTCATCAGACTGGACTCATAGTGCCGCTGTTGGTCAATATGTCAGTTTAGAGAGCAGATCTGCTGCAGTTCAACCCCCATCATCACCATATTATTAGAGAGAGACAGAAGCTGAGAGCACAGTCTGAGAAGAAGAAAGAAGGCAAATCCCAGAGATAATGTATTTATTATAATTTTTTTAGGATTTACAGATTTTTATTACCAGTTTTCACTTTGGATATTTTTATGATGTCCTCCAGCTTTTTGGATTAATTTGTTTTCTGCCTTAACCTGTGGTCTTCTGTAAAATGTCGGACAGAACAATGGCGCGGCAAGTACTGCTGTTTATTTGGTTTCTCTCTCTCAGTTCGGCTCTCGGGCAGGTCAGTTACTCTATTCCTGAGGAAATGGCGAAAGGCTCTTTAGTCGGGAACATAGCGCAGGATTTGGGTTTAGATGTAAAGAGACTGAAATCGGGTAAAGCGCGTATCTATACAGGAGACAGCGCTGAATACATCGAGCTGAATAAAGAAAGAGGAGTCCTCCTTATCAAAGAGAGAATAGACCGAGAGGCGCTATGCGGACAGACAACGCCTTGCGCGCTACATTTTCAGATTATTCTTGAAAATCCTATGCAGTTGTACCGCGTTACAGTTGAGGTCACAGATATTAATGACAATGCACCAATGTTTAGTAAAGCTGAGATGAGATTTGAAATTAATGAATTGTCTTCATCAGGAGCCAGATTTCTTTTGGAGAGGGCTATTGATCATGACGTCGATCGAAATGGTCTGCAGAGTTATTCTTTACAACCGACAGATAATTTTGTTTTGAAATATCAGAGTCTTCCCGATGGAAATAAAGCCGTCGAAATGGTTCTCCAAACGCCCTTAGATCGAGAGAAAAAAGATCATCTCTCTTTACTTTTAACAGCATTCGACGGAGGCGAGCCCCAAATGTCCGGTACAATGAAGATACATATTACAGTTTTAGATGCTAATGATAACGCACCGGTGTGTTCACAATCCGTATACAAAACTAGCATAGTTGAAAATTCTCCAAAAGGCACAGTTTTAACTACAGTTGACGCTTCTGATGCTGACCAAGGTTCAAATGGTAGAATATCATTCTCCATTTCAAGTACTGCGGACAAAGCGACAGAGATTTTTGAAATAGATCCTGATGCTGGTGTTGTAAAGCTTATTGCGGGCATAGATTACGAAATAAGTAAGTATTATCAAATTGATGTGCAGGCACGAGATGAAGGTGGTCATACGGATTCGTGTAAAATAATTGTTGACGTTATTGACAGAAACGATAATAATCCCACTATTAATATTATTTCAAAATCAAGCAAGATATCAGAGGATTCAAAATCTGGCACTGTTTTAGCAATATTAAATATTCAAGACGTAGACTCGAATGAGAGCGGCAAAGTTAATTGTCACTTAAATGAAAATGTTCCATTCGTCATTCAGTCTTCGCCAGATGGTTTCTACAGTTTAGTCACAGACAGTGATTTAGACCGAGAGCGCGAGTCTGAGTATAACATCAGTGTAACGTGCGCTGATGAGGGCGTGCCCTCTCTCTCCAGCAGCGTCACTCTCTCCTTACAGATATCAGATGTGAATGATAACGCGCCTGTCTTTGACAAGAGCTCATATGAGGCCTCTGTTCAAGAAAACAACACACCGGGTCTTTCCATATTCACAGTCAGAGCCAGAGACGCAGATTTTAACCAGAATGCCCGTGTGTCTTATATACTGGAGGACTCGTCGGTTAACGGAGTGCCCGTCTCCTCGTTAGTGTCCGTTAGTGCTGATAGCGGAGTCATACACGCAGTGCGATCTTTCGATTACGAGCAGATCAAAGATTTCCAGTTCCGCGTAAAAGCGCAAGACGGAGGCTCCCCTCCTCTTAGCAGCAACGTGAGCGTGAAAATAACGATTCAGGACCAGAATGACAACGCGCCTCAGGTTCTGTATCCGGTCCAGTCAGGCGCTTCTGTGGTGGCTGAAATAGTGCCTCGTTCTGCAGATGTGGGTTATCTGGTGACTAAAGTGGTGGCTGTTGATGTGGACTCTGGACAGAATGCCTGGCTCTCATATAAACTGCAGAAAGTCACAGACAGGGCGCTGTTTGAAGTGGGTTTACAAAATGGGGAAATAAGAACTGTGCGCCAAGTGACAGATAAAGATGCTGTCAAACAAAGACTCACTGTTGTAGTGGAGGACAATGGGCAGCCCTCTCGATCAGCTACAGTCAATGTTAACGTGGCGGTGGCGGACAGCTTCCCTGAAGTGCTCTCGGAGTTCACTGACTTTCCGCACGACAAGGACTACAACGACAACCTGACTTTCTATCTGGTCTTGGCCTTGGCTGTAGTTTCGTTTCTCTTTATCGTGTCTATCATCGCCATACTGTCAGTTAAATGCTACAGATGGAGACGCGAGCGGATGTTTTACAATCTGGAGCGAATCTTCCAGTTATTCCGTATTATCCGCCTCTTTACGCAGACGTAGGGGAACAGGAACTTTACAGCACGTGTACAATTATGAGGTTTGCAGAACCACTGACTCCAGAAAGAGTGATCTGAAATACAGCAGACCTTGCAGCGAGAGCATCATTAGTCTTGACACCAGTGGAACACAGACACTCACGCATGCGCAAAGAGGAAAACTGATCAGTGAAGACTTTGATGATCAGGTGAGATTACTTTTTATTTTTATTTTTTATTTTTTATTTTTTATTTTATTTTTTGAAAATAATTCAAACTGTTAATATGTCTTAAATATTTCCAATTTTACATACAATAATATGATAGTTGCTACTCACATACTTAGACTTATTTTCATGATGGCATCGTTGCTGTAGTTTGGAATATTTCCATGCTAGTCATTTTCTTGTGTTAATATTAGGTTTTTTTTTTTTTTAGTGTGAATTGTATGTTCAATAGTTATATGATTTAAATATTTTGCCAGTTTTTAATAATATGAAGAATTTCGTGTTGCTACTATAAGACCATTTCCAGTCTTTGGAAGGGTGATTATTGTATTGTAAGTGTTTCTGCTGTAATATTAAGTGGTTTTATCTTCCATATATATGCATATTTTACAGTTTTAAAATCCACATTGCGTTTTTAAGACTGTTTTGAGGATCTTTGCTTGTGGAGACCAAATTCAAATTCATGGTAACTGGCCGTGGTGCTGAAAGGTTCAGTCTTGGGTTTTTCTGCCTACTTTTTTTACTTACCTCCGTTCATTGAAGCATATATTCTAGAACTTCTTCTTCCTTCCAGTCTTTCAATATGTTTAGGATTTTAAAGTATCGTATTCATTCATATTGATATTTCACATTTATCTCTATGATTCCGTTAAGGGTACACCTAAATTTGTGCTAATTAAATATCTTGTCCTTTTCGTTTATTTATTTATTTATTTATTTATTTATTTATTTATTTATTCTTACTTTTAGAATTGCTTCAATGAAATCATGCTATCATAACTAATTTTTAGATAATTGTATTTTGATTGACAATCGCAACGGCTTTATTTTAATTATTTTTGCGATGTAGAATAATTCTAAAACATGTCTCGTAGTATAGAAAAATGAATGCGTCTATTTGGTTATTTCTGTAGTTCATCAGACTGGACTCATAGTGCCGCTGTTGGTCAATATGTCAGTTTAGAGAGCAGGTCTGCTGCAGTTCAACCCCCATCATCAGCATATTATTAGAGAGAGACAGAAGCTGAGAGCACAGTCTGGGGAGAGAGAACACAAATCACGGAGTTACAGTATTTAGTATCATTTTCTTTGACTTATAGACCTTTTTGATAATTCTCGTCCCCTTGGATTTATATATGATTTCCTCCAGCTTCTTGGATTGATTTGTTTGTTTTCTGCTTTAATCTTCATTCCGTGGTCTTCTGCAAAATGTCGGACAGAACAATGGCGCGGCAAGTACTGCTGTTTATTTGGTTTCTCTCCCTCAGTTCGGCTCTCGGGCAGGTCAGTTACTCCATTCCTGAGGAAATGGCGAAAGGCACTTTAGTCGGAAACATAGCGCAGGATTTGGGTTTAGATTTAAAGAGACTGAAATCGGGTAAAGCGCGTATTTATACAGGAGACAGCGCGGAATACATCGAGCTGAATAAAGAAAGAGGAGTCCTCCTTATCAAAGAGAGAATAGACCGAGAGGCGCTATGCGGACAGACAACGCCTTGCGCGCTACATGTACAGATTATTTTAGAAAATCCAATAGAGTTTTACTCAATTACAGTCGAAGTTACAGATATAAATGACCATTCGCCATCATTTAAACGACCTGAGATGAGATTTAGAATTAGTGAATCAGCTGCGACTGGGGCAGTTTTTGTTTTAGAGAGAGCGATGGATTTAGACGTCGGAATAAACGGCCTTCAGACTTATATATTAAAGCCTGCCGATAATTTTTCTTTAAAATTACAGAGTCAGGAAGACGGTAGTAAGCTAGTAGAAATAGTTCTTCAAAAACCTCTCGATCGTGAAAAGCAAGAGCATTTGTCTCTGGTTCTGACAGCGATAGATGGAGGTGATCCACAATTGTCTGGTACTGCGCAGATACATATTACTGTTCTAGATGCTAACGACAATGCGCCTGTTTTTACTCATAAAACATATAAAGCGAGTATCACCGAGAATGCTTTGAAAGGCACAGCTGTGACGACTGTAAGCGCTTTTGATTTGGATGAGGGATCTAACGGCAAAATTACATATGCTATTACAAATACCCTCGACAATGTTCCGGAATTGTTTGAAATTAACGAAACAAACGGTGAGGTGAGAGTAACAGGGACTATAGATTACGAGAAAGCTCGCCACTATCAAATTCATGTGCAGGCCAGCGATGACGGGGGTCTGACTGGTTCTTGTAAAATCGATGTGGATGTGATTGATATAAATGACAATAAACCGCAGATCAATATCATGTCTAAACTAACCACAATATCAGAAAACTCTGTTCCTGGAACTGTTGTAACCGTGATAAATGCGCAAGACTCCGATGCAGGAGAAAACGGTAAAATTGATTGTTCAATTCTTGAGAACATTCCTTTTACCTTGAAGTCTACAAATGCCAATTTCTTCAGTTTAGTCACAGATGGAGATTTAGACCGAGAGCGCGAGTCTGAGTATAACATCAGTGTGACATGCGCTGATGAGGGCGTGCCCTCTCTCTCCAGCAGCGTCACTCTCTCCTTACAGATATCAGATGTGAATGATAACGCGCCTTTCTTTGACAAGAGCTCATATGAGGCCTCTGTTCAAGAAAACAACACACCGGGTCTTTCCATATTCACAGTCAGAGCCAGAGACGCAGATTTTAACCAGAATGCCCGTGTGTCTTACATACTGGAGGACTCGTCGGTTAACGGAGTGGCCGTCTCCTCGTTAGTGTCCGTTAGTGCTGATAGTGGAGTCATACACGCAGTGCGATCTTTCGATTACGAGCAGATCAAAGATTTCCAGTTCCGCGTAAAAGCGCAGGACGGAGGCTCCCCTCCTCTTAGCAGCAACGTGAGCGTGAAAATAACTATTCAGGACCAGAATGACAACGCGCCTCAGGTTCTGTATCCGGTTCAGTCAGGCGCTTCTGTGGTGGCTGAAATAGTGCCTCGTTCTGCAGATGTGGGTTATCTGGTGACTAAAGTGGTGGCTGTTGATGTGGACTCTGGACAGAATGCCTGGCTCTCATACAAACTGCAGAAAGCCACAGACAGGGCGCTGTTTGAAGTGGGCTTACAGAATGGAGAAATACGAACTGTGCGCCAAGTGACAGATAAAGATGCTGTGAAACAAAGACTCACTGTTGTAGTGGAGGACAACGGGCAGCCCTCTCGATCAGCTACAGTCAATGTTAACGTGGCGGTGGCGGACAGCTTCCCTGAAGTGCTCTCGGAGTTCACTGACTTTCCGCACGACAAGGACTACAACGACAATCTGACTTTCTATCTGGTCTTGGCCTTGGCTGTAGTTTCTTTTCTCTTTGTCGTGTCTATAATCACCATACTGTCAGTCAAATGCTACAGATGGAGACGCGAGCGGATGTTTTACAAATCTGGAGCAAATCTTCCAGTTATTCCGTATTATCCGCCTCTTTACGCAGACGTAGGGGGCACAGGAACTTTACAGCACGTGTACAATTATGAGGTTTGCAGAACCACTGACTCTAGAAAGAGTGATCTGAAATACGACAGACCTTGCAGTGAGAGCATCATTAGTCTGGACACCAGTGGAACACAGACACTCACGCATGCGCAAAGGGAGACACTGAACTTTGATGACTGTGATAAGGTGAGAAATATTTTTACAGTAAATTTTTTGATATTTTAAAACGTGGTTCCTCATAATTAATCATTTTGCTTTAACTTTTGACAGTATCGCTGATTAGTATTATTATTATGGTTATTTTTTTTTTTTTTTTTTTTTTGAGTAGTTGACAATTAAATAATGGTGTATTTTTGATGATCTTATAGTTTGGTCAGTTTTTATTGTGCATTTTCTGCATTTCTATTACTCAAATAATTATTCTCTGTGTTTATTCGTATCACATTTTGTACAGCCAAGAAAAAATAGAAAGAAAAATGTTATGCATTAAGTATAATTTTTTTTATATACTGTATATATTATTTTTTGTTGTTGTTGTTTGTTTGTTTGTTTGTTTTAGTTTAATTTTAGCTCCGATGTAATATGGCACACTGTCACTGATATATAAGCTAGCGATTTAACATGCGGTGGCATTTTTAATCCCTATTTTGCCAACTTTTTTTTCTTTCTGCACGACTGTTGTACTTTGTCATGAAATGAGAAACTTCAGCTTCCCTGACCATGGTCCTGAAATGCTGCGAGGCAGTCATTTTCCTCATGTATTCTGATACATCACTTTACAGCAGACCGTGTTTTTTGAGATTTTTTTTTTCTTCTGCAGTTTCTCTGTCTGTCCTGTCCTCCTGTTCACAGTTAAATTATACAACCTTTCATTAGTTTTCAGATACTTGGTATGTGTTCAGTTATATTTTAGATTTTTCTCCCTGTCTCTCTGATGAATGGACAGGCGGATAGGACCTGATAAAAAAAAAAAAATAAAAAAAATAAAAATAAAAAAAAACTGAGGGAACGAGAAATGTATTTGTTTCCGTTTTTACCTTAAATCTTTTTTACACAAACTCATATAATCATTTTATCTCTTAGATCTTTTTAGTGTAATGCACATTTGCTAGTTTATTTTTTATTTTATTTTTCTTTTCTTTTCTTTTATTTTTTTACTTGTGTACTTTGTTCAGTAAATTGCTTTTCTTAGACATGTCTAACACAGAGATGAAGGTTCATTCATTTTTAATTTTCTGTAGTTCATCCATATGGACTCATAGTGCCGCTGTTGGTCAATATGTCAGTTTAAAGAGCAGAGCTGCTGCAGTTCCACCCCCATCATCTCCATGTTATTAGAGAGAGACAGAAGCTGAGAGCACAGTCTGAGGAGAGAGAACACAAATCACGGAGATACTGTATTGATTATCCTTTTCTTTAAATTACTGACTTTTTTGTTGGTTTTCGTTACTTTGGATATACGCAATTTCCTCCAGTTTTTTGGATTTATTTGCTTTCTACCGTAATTTTTCTTCCGTGGTCTTCTGCAAAATCTCGGACAGGACAATGGGGCGGCAAGTACTGCTGTTTATTTGGTTTCTCTCTCTCAGTTCGGCTCTCGGGCAGGTCAGTTACTCCATTCCTGAGGAAATGGCGAAAGGCTCTTTAGTCGGGAACATAGCGCAGGATTTGGGTTTAGATTTAAAGAGACTGAAATCGGGTAAAGCGCGTATTTATACAGGAGACAGCGCTGAATACATCGAGCTGAATAAAGAAAGAGGAGTCCTCCTTATCAAAGAGAAAATAGACCGAGAGGCGCTATGCGGACAGACAACGCCTTGCGCGCTACATGTACAGATTATTTTAGAAAATCCAATGGAATTTTTTAGCGTTACAATTGAAATAACAGATATTAATGACAACGTTCCTAGTTTTAAAAAGAGTACGATTATTTTTAGAATCAGCGAATCCGTTATTTTAGGGTCTAAATTTATGTTAGAGCCTGCTCTAGATCTTGATGTGGGAATCAATGGCCTACAAAGCTATACGCTAAAACCTACTGATAATTTTAATCTTAAATTTAAAAATCAGCAGGGAGACGGGAAAAATGTTGAATTGGTTCTGCAAAAGCCTTTAGATCGTGAAAAACAGCATGATATAAAATTAGTGCTGATAGCTATTGATGGAGGAGATCCTCAGTTGTCTGGCAGTATAGAGATTCACATTACGGTTTTAGACGCAAACGACAATGCTCCTGTTTTCGTGCAGTCAGTTTATGAAGCGACTGTAATAGAGAATGCTCCAAAAGACACCATAGTGTCACAGGTGAGCGCAACTGATGCAGATGAGGGTGTAAATAATAAAATAGAGTATTCTATTGCAAACATGCAAGACGATGCTCAGCAGTTATTTGAAATAGATAAAGACAATGGTCAAGTTATGGTGGTCGGAATAATAGACTTTGAAAAAGCTCGCAATTATGAGCTACGCGTTCAGGCAAGTGATCATGGTGGCCTGACTGATTCGTGTAAAATCATAGTTGATGTAATTGATATCAATGATAATAAACCAGTGATCAATATTATGTCCAAAACAAACGTGATAGCTGAAAATTCCGCGTCTGAAACTGTGGTTACAATGATAAATGTTCAGGATCTTGATTCGGGAGAAAACGGGAAAGTTCATTGTTCGATCAATGAGAACATCCCTTTCACCTTGAAGTCGTCAAATGCCAATTTCTTCAGTTTAGTCACAGATGGTGATTTAGACCGAGAGCGCGAGTCTGAGTATAACATCAGTGTGACATGCGCTGATGAGGGCGTGCCCTCTCTCTCCAGCAGCGTCACTCTCTCATTACAGATATCAGATGTGAATGATAACGCGCCTGTCTTTGACAAGAGCTCATATGAGGCCTCTGTTCAAGAAAACAACACACCGGGTCTTTCCATATTCACAGTCAGAGCCAGAGACGCAGATTTTAACCAGAATGCCCGTGTGTCTTACATACTGGAGGACTCGTCGGTTAACGGAGTGCCCGTCTCCTCGTTAGTGTCCGTTAGTGCTGATAGTGGAGTCATACATGCAGTGCGATCTTTCGATTATGAACAGATCAAAGATTTCCAGTTTCGCGTAAAAGCGCAGGACGGAGGCTCCCCTCCTCTCAGCAGCAACGTGAGCGTGAAAATAAAGATTCAGGACCAGAATGACAACGCGCCTCAGGTTCTGTATCCGGTCCAGTCAGGCGCTTCTGTGGTGGCTGAAATAGTGCCTCGTTCTGCAGATGTGGGTTATCTGGTGACTAAAGTGGTGGCTGTTGATGTGGACTCTGGACAGAATGCCTGGCTCTCATATAAACTGCAGAAAGCCACAGACAGGGCGCTGTTTGAAGTGGGCTTACAGAATGGGGAAATAAGAACTGTGCGCCAAGTGACAGATAAAGATGCTGTGAAACAAAGACTCACTGTTGTAGTGGAGGACAACGGGCAGCCCTCTCGATCAGCTACAGTCAATGTTAACGTGGCGGTGGCGGACAGCTTTCCTGAAGTGCTCTCGGAGTTCACTGACTTTCACCACGACAAGGACTACAACGACAACCTGACTTTCTATCTGGTCTTGGCCTTGGCTGTAGTTTCTTTTCTCTTTATCGTGTCTATCATCGCCATACTGTCAGTCAAATGCTACAGATGGAGACGCGAGCGGATGTTTTACAAATCTGGAGCGAATCTTCCAGTTATTCCGTATTATCCGCCTCTTTACGCAGACGTAGGGGGCACAGGAACTTTACAGCACGTGTACAATTATGAGGTTTGCAGAACCACTGACTCCAGAAAGAGTGATCTGAAATACAGCAGGCCTTGCAGTGAAAGCATCATTAGTCTGGAGAGCAGCGGAACACAGACACTCACGCATGCGCAAAGAGGAAATCTGATCAATGAAAAATTAGATGATCAGGTGAGATTTTTTTTTTTTTTTTAACTGATTTACGCCGTGTTTGAAACTTTGGTTCTCATGATTTGTCATTTTTGCTTCAACTGTTGAACCGATTACTTTTCTGAACCGAATCGTTTCTGCAATTCTAACAAGCTGACTTTTTTATTTTATTTTATTTTATTTTATTTTTACTTTTAGTGTAGTTTGGTCATTTTGTGTATGTTTTTTTTTTTTCTGCAATTCTGTTATTCGGGTCAATATTCTGTATTTTTATTCATGCATTTTTCCCTTAGATGCGCCAAGTAGAATTAGATTTTTCTATATTTTCTTTTGTTTTTTCGAACTATTATTGTTATTATTATTATTATTATTATTATTATTATTATTATTATCTATTTATTTAATAATTATTGTCATTAATTTTTTCCCCCTCAAGTGTCATTGTCATGAAAAAAGGAAATTCAGTTTCCCTGACCATGGTCCTGAAATACAGCAAAGCGTTCATTTTCCCTCATGTGTTCAGATGCATCTCTTTACCTCAGTCTTTTTGAGTTTTTTTGGGGTTTTTTTCAGCAGCTGATCGGTCTTTCTTCCTGTTCATCGTTAAATTATGCACTCTTTCATTAGTTTTCGGATACTTTGTATGTGATTTAATTGTATTTTAGATATCTGTCTTTCTGATCAGTGAACACATAGATAAGACCTGATCAAAACACAGAGGGAACAATAAATTTATTTGTTTCAATATTTTTCTAAAATCTTGTTTATACAAACTCGTACAATCATTTTATATAATAGAAAATTATATTACGATTGACATTTGCTAGTTTTATATTTCACGACTTTTAGTAAATTGCTTTTCTCAGATATGTCTGTCACTAAGTTAAAAGTTTATACTTTTTACGTTTTCTGTAGTTCATCAGACTGGACTCACAGTGCCGCTGTTGGTCAATATGTCAGTTTAAAGAGCAGGTCTGCTGCAGTTCAACCCCCATCATCACCATATTATTAGAGAGAGACAGAAGCTGAGAGCACAGTCTGAGGAGGAGAGAGTAGAGAAATCACAGAGATACTCTATTGAATAATATACTTCTGGAATTATAGACTTTCTTAGTTTTTGTCAGTTTGGATTTATACATGATTTCCTCCAGCTTCTTGGATTCATTTATTTGTTTTCTGCTTGAATCTTCATTCCGTGGTCTTCTGCAAAATGTCGGACAGAACAATGGCGCGGCAAGTACTGCTGTTTATTTGGTTTCTCTCTCTCAGTTCGGCTCTCGGGCAGGTCAGTTACTCCATTCCTGAGGAAATGGCGAAAGGCTCTTTAGTCGGGAACATAGCGCAGGATTTGGGTTTAGATTTAAAGAGACTGAAAACGGGTAAAGCGCGTATTTATACAGGAGACAGCGCTGAATACATCGAGCTGAATAAAGAAAGAGGAGTCCTCCTTATCAAAGAGAGAATAGACCGAGAGGCGCTATGCGGACAGACAACGCCTTGCGCTCTACATTTTCAGATTATTCTTGAAAACCCGATGCAACTATACAGAGTAACAGTTGAGATACAAGACATTAATGATAACGCCCCTATTTTCAGTCTTAATGAAATGAAATTTGAAATCAGCGAACTGGCTCAGACTGGAGCTAAATTCAATCTGGAGACTGCGGTTGACACCGATGTGGGTTTGAATGGTCTTCAAAGATATACTTTGAAACCAAGTGACAATTTTGTTGTGAAAACTCAAAGTTTGGCCGATGGTAGTAAAGCGGTAGAAATGGTATTACAGAAACCACTAGATCGTGAAAAACAAGACCATTTTTCCTTACTGTTAACAGCAGTCGATGGCGGCGAGGTGCAAATGTCAGGCACAATGCTGATACACATTACAGTTTTAGATGCGAATGATAATGCGCCTGTTTGCAGCCAGTCAGTATACAAAGCCAGTATAGCCGAGAACTCCGCAAAAGGCGCCGTGTTGACCACAGTCAGCGCGTCAGACGCAGATCAGGGTTCTAATGGCGTCGTCACTTATTCGTTATCTTCAGCAGCGTCCGCAACTCTATTTGACATTGGCCAATATGACGGCGTTCTCCGAATAACTGGTAATATTGACTACGAAAAAAACAAACATTATCAGATAGCGATTCAAGCCAGTGATCAAGGAGGACATACTGATTCTTGTAATGTAATTATTGACGTCACAGATACGAACGACAATGAGCCAATTATCAGTATAATGTCAAAATCAAATGACATTTCTGAAAATTCCCCACCAGGGACAGTTGTAGCGATGATGAACATACAAGACGCTGATACAAATGAAAATGGAATCGTAAAATGTGAATTAAATGAAAACATTCCTTTTATCATCCATTCTTCATCAGACGGGTTTTACAGCCTCATTACAGATGGTGATTTAGACCGAGAGCGCGAGTCTGAGTATAACATCAGTGTAACGTGCGCTGATGAGGGCGTGCCCTCTCTCTCCAGCAGCGTAACTCTCTCATTACAGATATCAGATGTGAATGATAACGCGCCTGTCTTTGACAAGAGCTCATATGAGGCCTCTGTTCAAGAAAACAACACACCGGGTCTTTCCATATTCACAGTCAGAGCCACAGACGCAGATTTTAACCAGAATGCCCGTGTGTCTTACATACTGGAGGACTCGTCGGTTAACGGAGTGCCCGTCTCCTCGTTAGTGTCCGTTAGTGCTGATAGCGGAGTCATACACGCAGTGCGATCTTTCGATTATGAGCAGATCAAAGATTTCCAGTTCCGCGTAAAAGCGCAGGACGGAGGCTCCCCTCCTCTTAGCAGCAACGTGAGCGTGAAAATAAAGATTCAGGACCAGAATGACAACGCGCCTCAGGTTCTGTATCCGGTCCAGTCAGGTGCATCTGTGGTGGCTGAAATAGTGCCTCGTTCTGCAGATGTGGGTTATCTGGTGACTAAAGTGGTGGCTGTTGATGTGGACTCTGGACAGAATGCCTGGCTCTCATATAAACTGCAGAAAGCCACAGACAGGGCGCTGTTTGAAGTGGGCTTACAGAATGGGGAAATAAGAACTGTGCGCCAAGTGACAGATAAAGATGCTGTGAAACAAAGACTCACTGTTGTAGTGGAGGACAACGGGCAGCCCTCTCGATCAGCTACAGTCAATGTTAACGTGGCGGTGGCGGACAGCTTTCCTGAAGTGCTCTCGGAGTTCACTGACATTCACCACGACAAGGACTACAACGACAACCTGACTTTCTATCTGGTCTTGGCCTTGGCTGTAGTTTCGTTTCTCTTTATCGTGTCTATCATCGCCATACTGTCAGTCAAATGCTACAGATGGAGACGCGAGCGGATGTTTTACAAATCTGGAGCGAATCTTCCAGTTATTCCGTATTATCCGCCTCTTTACGCAGACGTAGGGGGCACTGGAACTTTACAGCACGTGTACAATTATGAGGTTTGCAGAACCACTGACTCCAGAAAGAGTGATCTGAAATACAGCAAACCTTGCAGTGAAAGCATCATTAGTCTGGACACCAACGGAACACAAACACTCACGCATGCGCAAAGGGAGAGATTGAACTTTGGTGATTGTGACGATCAGGTGAGAAATATTTTCTACAGCTATTTTATATCTAGATTTTAGACCTTTGTTCTCACAATTGATCATTTTTTGCTTGAGCTGTTGACACCGTCGCAAATTAGAAATAGTCTCTGCAATTCTATATATATGATTATTTTTTTAAAGCAGAAAATGCCATGAATCCTTTGCTGTTCTATTTTCATCCGTTTTCTGTATGGTCAATAATATTAAGTGCGTAGCGGTGTAAATCTTTGCCCACTTTAACCTCATTATTTGTGATTATAACCTTTTTCCTTGTCTTGAGTTTTTCACATGTCTTTGTCATGAAATAAGAAACACTATTTAGCGTTTCGCGTCCCTGACCATGGTCCTGAAATTTTCACGCGCGCTATTTGCGTCTTATGTTGTGATGCGTCTCTTTACAGCAGACCATCTCTTTGAAATTTTCAACATCTTATTGTACTGTCCTCAGGTTAAAAAGCTAAACTATGCACTATTTAATTCTTGATCTGATAGGCCTATTTGTTCTGTGGATGATTGCCTTTTATAGGTATTTTTCCCTGTATCGCTGATTAATGTTCATATTGATAAGGCCTGATCAAAGCTTTGAGCAAACACAAAATCATTTTTTTAGTAATGTATTTGCTTTGCAAGCTTTTATTTACACAAACGTTTTGAATAATTTTATTTTGTAGATATTTGTAATGTGATAGATATTTGTTGGTCCTACACTTCTGGACTTTTAGTAAATTGTTTTTCACAGACACGTCTTCCACTAAGTTTAAGTTCATCAATTTTACATTTTTGTAGTTCATCAGACTGGACTCTTAGTGCCGCTGTTGGTCAATATGTCAGTTTAAAGAGCAGATCTGCTGCAGTTCAACCCCCATCATCTCCATGTTATTAGAGAGAGACAGAAACAGAGAGCACAGTCTGAGGAGGAGAGAGAAGACAAATCACTAAGACACTCTATTCAATATACTTCTGTAATTACAGATTTTTTGTCAGTTTGGATTTATATATCGTTTCCTCCAGCTTTTTGGATTGATTGATTTATTTGTTTACTGCCTTAATTTTCGTTCCATGGTCTTCTGCAAAATGTCGGACAGAACAATGGCGCGGCAAGTACTGCTGTTTATTTGGTTTCTCTCTCTCAGTTCGGCTCTCGGGCAGGTCAGTTACTCCATTCCTGAGGAAATGGCGAAAGGCTCTTTAGTCGGGAACATAGCGCAGGATTTGGGATTAGATTTAAAGAGACTGAAATCGGGTAAAGCGCGTATATATACAGGAGACAGCGCTGAATACATCGAGCTGAATAAAGAAAGAGGAGTCCTCCTTATCAAAGAGAGAATAGACCGAGAGGCGCTATGCGGACAGACAACGCCTTGCGCGCTACATTTTCAGATCATTTTAGAAAATCCAATTGAATTTTACCACGTTGCAGTTGAGGTTACTGATATAAATGACAATGCCCCTTTTTTTAAAAAAACGGAAACCTACTTTGAAATAAGCGAATCTGCTGTAAACGGGGCGAAATTTGATATTGAGCAAGCCCTGGATCCTGATGTTGGTTCGAATGACATCCAAAGCTACACCCTTTCATCGAACGATCATTTTACTTTAAAACTGCAAAGTCAGACAGATGGTAGGAAAATAGTTGAAATGGTCTTAAAACATCCTCTAGATCGAGAGAAACAGGAAGATATTGCTTTAGTTTTGACAGCCGTAGATGGAGGTGATCCACAGCTTTCTGGAACGTCACAAATTCATATTAAAATACTTGATGCTAATGACAATGCGCCAGTTTTCACTCATTCTGTATACAAAGCTACGGTCGTCGAGAATTCGCCGAAAGGAACCGTTGTTATTAGAGTTGAAGCCTCTGATGCGGATCAGAGCTCGAATGCTGAAATTGTTTATTCAATCACTAATGTTCACGACGATGTTCTTGAAATGTTTGAAATAAATGGACAAAATGGTGAGCTAAAAATAATTGGTAATATCGATTACGAAAAATGCAAGCATTATCAGATTAATGTTAGAGCAAGTGATTGTGGTGGTCTAAAAGATTCAAGTAAAATAGTAATCGACGTATTAGATGTCAATGATAATAAGCCAGTCATCAATATAATGTCAAAGTCAGCTATGTTATCAGAAGATTCTAAACCTGATACTGTTGTTACAGTTATAAATACACAAGACTTAGATTCCAATGAAAATGGCAAAGTGCAATGCTTTATTAATAAGGATTATCCGTTCACCTTAAAGACGACCACGACGAATTTCTTCAGTTTAGTCACGGATGGTGATTTAGACCGTGAGAGAGAGTCTGAGTATAACATCAGTGTGACGTGCGCTGATGAGGGCGTGCCCTCTCTCTCCAGCAGCGTCACTCTCTCCTTACAGATATCAGATGTGAATGATAACGCGCCTGTCTTTGACAAGAGCTCATATGAGGCCTCTGTTCAAGAAAACAACACACCGGGTCTTTCCATATTCACAGTCAGAGCCAGAGACGCAGATTTTAACCAGAATGCCCGTGTGTCTTACATACTGGAGGACTCGTCAGTTAACGGAGTGCCCGTCTCCTCGTTAGTGTCCGTTAGTGCTGATAGTGGAGTCATACATGCAGTGCGATCTTTCGATTACGAGCAGATCAAAGATTTCCAGTTCCGCGTAAAAGCGCAGGACGGAGGCTCCCCTCCTCTCAGCAGCAACGTGAGCGTGAAAATAAAGATTCAGGACCAGAATGACAACGCGCCTCAGGTTCTGTATCCGGTTCAGTCAGGCGCTTCTGTGGTGGCTGAAATAGTGCCTCGTTCTGCAGATGTGGGTTATCTGGTAACTAAAGTGGTGGCTGTTGATGTGGACTCTGGACAGAATGCCTGGCTCTCATATAAACTGCAGAAAGCCACAGACAGGGCGCTGTTTGATGTGGGTTTACAGAATGGAGAAATAAGAACTGTGCGCCAAGTGACAGATAAAGATGCTGTGAAACAAAGACTCACTGTTGTAGTGGAGGACAACGGGCAGCCCTCTCGATCAGCTACAGTCAATGTTAACGTGGCGGTGGCGGACAGCTTCCCTGAAGTGCTCTCGGAGTTCACTGACTTTCCGCACGACAAGGACTACAACGACAACCTGACTTTCTATCTGGTCTTGGCCTTGGCTGTAGTTTCTTTTCTCTTTATCGTGTCTATCATCGCCATACTGTCAGTTAAGTGCTACAGATGGAGACGCGAGCGGATGTTTTACAAATCTGGAGGGAATCTTCCGGTTATTCCTTATTATCCGCCTCTTTACGCAGACGTAGGGGGAACAGGAACTTTACAGCACGTGTACAATTATGAGGTTTGCAGAACCACTGACTCCAGAAAGAGTGATTTGAAATACGGCAGACCTTGCAGTGAAAGCATCATTAGCTTGGACACCAGCGGAACACAGACACTCACGCATGCCCACAAGGAGACACTGAACTTTGATGATTCTGATAAGGTGAGGTTTACTGTTTTTGTATAATAGGTGTTACTTTTTTTCTTCTTCTCTTTACTTTTCCCTCTTTTCCTTTAGAGAAATCGCTTAGACTTACTGTAGACACTTTTCTTTTTCAGAAAATTCATACCCATATTTATGAGAACAGTAACTAGTTTGTTTTTGTTTGCTATTATTATTATTATTATTATTATTATTATTATTATTCAACATCTCTCAGCGAGTAGTGAATAAGCAATCAGCGTTCTGAAATGAATATGCTGCATTCATTTCGCTGTCCAAGGTGCTGAATCCATATATGTTGCCTTCGTTTCAACCTTCCTCTCCGCAAACATGTGCTCTGGCATACCAAAATACTATTTATTAATTATATGCTGACGTCCTGTAGTGTAAAAATTGTATTTTTGAATTCGCATTGCTTTTGCCTGGCAATAGATAATTTTGCCCGTTTGATTAAATACAGGACTTTTTAATCATTCTCAAACCAGCACTTTGTGATTGTTTAACAGATTTCGTTACAGTAACATATATTGTCAAATTTAGATTTTTTTTTTTCATTATTATTACACAAATAGAAATTCAGGTTTTATTTTTGTGTTTTTGATTATGCTATCTGGCTGCGTATATATCTTTTGAGTATGTGCATTTTATATATAATTTAGATGTATTTTTGTAGTAACTCAGAATGGTCTCAGAGTGCCGCTGTTTGTTAGGGGGATGAGACAGAGGCATAATTCCAGTCATACCACCCTCTCCTACTGCACTTAAGGAGGAGGAGACTGAGGCGTCTGCATAATGCACATACGGGGGCATAACACAGAGGACATCGACGCTGTAATAAATAGTCACCTATGGATCCATGTTTAGACGTCGTCTTAGAAATTCTCCACTAGTTTTGGATTTATTCTATTTGGAACCTGGACACACTGAGACTCTGAACTGGATACACCGTGACTTCGTTTATTTTACTCTTAAGCAAAATGTCGGACAGAACAATGGCGCGGCAAGTACTGCTGTTTATTTGGTTTCTCTCTCTCAGTTCGGCTCTCGGGCAGGTCAGTTACTCCATTCCTGAGGAAATGGCAAAAGGCACTTTAGTCGGGAACATAGCGCAGGATTTGGGTTTAGATTTAAAGAGACTGAAATCGGGTAAAGCGCGTATTTATACAGGAGACAGCGCTGAATACATCGAGCTGAATAAAGAAAGAGGAGTCCTCCTTATCAAAGAGAGAATAGACCGAGAGGCGCTATGCGGACAGACAACGCCTTGCGCGCTACATTTACAGATTATTCTCGATAATCCTATGGAACTGTTTAGGGTAACTGTCGAAATTACAGATATAAACGACAATTCTCCTATTTTTAAAAGAGATGAGAGACGATTTGAGATAAGCGAATCAGCAGTTGTAGGATCAAAATTCATGCTGGAGAAAGCGGTAGATGCAGACATTGGCGCAAATGACCTACAAAGCTATTTTCTACAACCTACTGATCATTTTAATTTAAAACTTCATGGTCAGAGTGATGGGAGTAAAAAGGTTGAAATGATTCTACAAAAGCCTTTAGACCGAGAAAAACAAGAAAATATGTCTCTGATATTAACCGCAATAGATGGTGGAGAACCACCGAAATCAGGAACAGTTCAAATTCATGTTACAGTGCTTGATATAAACGATAATGCTCCAGTTTTTACTAAGCCTATATATAGGGCGATAATTGCAGAAAACTCCCAGAGTGGCACGCCACTCATCACTGTTAGTGCTTCTGATTCAGATAAAGGGACAAATGGAGATGTCAGTTATTTAATTGCAAACAGTGACAGTGTATCTGACATTTTTCATATTGATGAAAATGGATTGGTGACGTTAGTCGGAAAAATTGACTTTGAAACATCTAAACATTACCAAATTGACATAGAAGCAGTAGATAATGGTGGACTGTCTGATTCTAGCAAAATAATGGTCGACGTGATTGATATAAATGATAACGCACCCGTCATCACAGTTATGTCAAAATCTAATGCCATACCTGAGGACTCTCCGCAGAGTACTGTGACTGCCATTATCAGTGTTAACGATCCGGATTCTGACAGTAACGGACAGGTTCATTGCAGTGTAAATGAAAACATTCCTTTTACAATCAAATCAACTTCTAATGGATTTTATAGTATTGTGACAGACAGTGATTTAGACCGAGAGCGCGAGTCTGAGTATAACATCAGTGTGACGTGCGCTGATGAGGGCGTGCCCTCTCTCTCCAGCAGCGTCACTCTCTCCTTACAGATATCAGATGTGAATGATAACTCGCCTGTCTTTGACAAGAGCTCATATGAGGCCTCCGTTCAAGAAAACAACACACCGGGTCTTTCCATATTCACAGTCAGAGCCAGAGACGCAGATTTTAACCAGAATGCCCGTGTGTCTTATATACTGGAGGACTCGTCGGTTAACGGAGTGCCCGTCTCCTCGTTAGTGTCCGTTAGTGCTGATAGTGGAGTCATACACGCAGTGCGATCTTTCGATTACGAGCAGATCAAAGATTTCCAGTTCCGCGTAAAAGCGCAGGACGGAGGAAATCCTCCTCTCAGCAGCAACGTGAGCGTGAAAATAACGATTCAGGACCAGAATGACAACGCGCCTCAGGTTCTGTATCCGGTCCAGTCAGGCGCTTCTGTGGTGGCTGAAATAGTGCCTCGTTCTGCAGATGTGGGTTATCTGGTGACTAAAGTGGTGGCTGTTGATGTGGACTCTGGACAGAATGCCTGGCTCTCATATAAACTGCAGAAAGCCACAGACAGGGCGCTGTTTGAAGTGGGTTTACAGAATGGAGAAATAAGAACTGTGCGCCAAGTGACAGATAAAGATGCTGTGAAACAAAGACTCACTGTTGTAGTGGAGGACAACGGGCAGCCCTCTCGATCAGCTACAGTCAATGTTAACGTGGCGGTGGCGGACAGCTTCCCTGAAGTGCTCTCGGAGTTCACTGACTTTCCGCACGACAAGGACTACAACGACAACCTGACTTTCTATCTGGTCTTGGCCTTGGCTGTAGTTTCGTTTCTCTTTATCGTGTCTATCATCGCCATACTGTCGGTCAAATGCTACAGATGGAGACGCGAGCGGATGTTTTACAAATCTGGAGCGAATCTTCCGGTTATTCCGTATTATCCGCCTCTTTACGCAGACGTAGGGGGCACAGGAACTTTACAGCACGTGTACAATTATGAGGTTTGCAGAACCAATGACTCCAGAAAGAGTGATCTGAAATACGGCAGACCTTGCAGTGAAAGCATCATTAGCTTGGACACCAGCGGAACACAGACACTCACGCATGCGCAAAGGGAGAGACTGAACTTTGATGATTGTGAGGATCAGGTGAGAATTATTTTATAGGCAATTTTAAAATTCTTTAGCGTTCCTCATATTTTTTGTCTTTATTTTCGTTTGAAATGTTGACAAGGTCGTGTCATGACGTTTCTGCTATACTATGAAATCTTTAAATATATTAATCGTTAGATATTTTTTTTTTTCCCATGGTTTATATTGAACGGTTATTTTTCTATGCTTGACCTCCCAGTTTGTGTTAGTGCGCACTGTAAGAAATTGTTACATGTAACTGGAAATTGTTACATGTAACAGTTTGTAAGTAGAAAGAAAGAACGAAAGAAAGAAAGAAAGAAAGAAAGAAAGAAAGAAAGAAAGAAAGAAAGAAAGAAAGAAAAAGCGAAATGGCACCCTGTGGTTGTCAGGTACGAGTTTTCTTATCAAGTAATTTTTGTCACACCTAAAATCATTTAGAGCTGCAAACTGCTCTATAAATTTAGACATAATAGCGCATACAAAATCTGCCAGATTTAGTTCGTTTTCAACAACAGTGAGAGATTCTTTAAATAATCTCCGAGCCTTATGTTCTGCAAACAGCTTTGAAGAAAGTAGTGTAACCAGACAATATGTTTATTTTACGTAAAAGTTGCCTTCATCCGAGTGCAGCTTGCACCAACTTTGTAATAGAATTATCTCTAATAAAAAAGTTTAATATAGTCCTACAGTTACACTGTGTTTTTGAATTGTGCTTTTTTTTATAGCATTTAGGCTATAAAATAATTTCTAGCTAAATTTACAAAGTTTTTACAATAGTTGTGTGTGCACGAATGAGTCCCACCCCATTAATTTCATAAAGGGATATTTTATTTGTTTATTTGTTGCTTTTTGACGTTTCCATTTATCATGTTTGAGGTCCTAGCTTAAAATCTTTATTTATTTATTTATTTATTTATGTATGTACGTTTGTATGTATGTATGTATGTATTTATTTATTTATTTATTTATTTGTTTGTTTATTTATGTATTTATTTATTTATTTATGAGCAAAAATAGTTTTATTTATTTATTCGCTTTTTGTGTTTGTTTAAGAGTTTTTAATGTAATATTTGTCTGATGCTCTAAGTGCCGCTGTTGGTCAGTGTTTCTGTGTAACAGACACTCGTTTTTAGATCCGCCTCCACTTTCTGACATCACATTCTGCAGAATCTCTTTCATTCAGACGGTCTCCTCTTTACACTAAAGCATCTAGAGATTCGCTTCCATATGTTTTCGGATGAAAATTGATGTTTTTCAAAATTTGGAAACCTTCTGTTCTTTGACTTTTCTTCTGTAGAGGACTAGAAAATTTGGATTATGTCGGTTCTTCGTTTTTACGCCGAAAGAGGCGCATCTTCGTCGCGGATTTCATCATGGCTAATGCAGCCTTTTGTGCTGTGCGTCTTTGTCATGGCCGTTGCGCGCGGTCAGGTCCGTTATTCTATTCCAGAGGAGATGACAAAGGGCTCGCTGGTGGGAAATATCGTTCAGGATCTCGGTTTGGATGTAAAGAGGCTGAAATCTGGTCGAGCGCGGATCTTTACGGAGGACAGTCGTGAGTACATCGGTCTGAATGTGGATAAAGGGACTCTGGTAGTGAAAGAGAGGATAGATAGAGAGGAGCTGTGCGCCCAAGTGTCTCCCTGCTCCTTACATTTTCAGATCATTCTGGAAAACCCCATGGAGCTGCATAGAATCGATGTAGAAATATTAGATATCAATGATCATGCTCCTGTTTTCTTAAAAAAAGAAATAAACTTCCAAATTAGCGAATTAGCGATACCTGGAGCCAGATACTCCATCGATAGCGCTAAAGATCCAGATGTAGGTTTAAATTCACTTCAGACGTATAAATTAAATCCGAACGACCATTTTGTGCTCAAAACCTTGTCTCACACTGACGGTACTAAATATGTCGAAATGGTCTTACAGACTCCATTAGACAGAGAAAAACAGGAGGAGTATAACCTGATTGTAACCGCGTCTGACGGTGGATCCCCCCAGAAAACTGGAACCTTAAAAATTAACATTATTGTCTTGGATGCAAATGACAACGCGCCTGTTTTTAGTCAGTCTGTATATACAGCACTTGTAGCTGAAAATGCCTCAATGGGATCATTAGTCTTAAAGGTTAGTGCAACCGACGCAGATCAAGGAACAAATAAACAAGTTTCCTATTCATTCTCGGAAAGCAGTGACAGTATCTTAGATACATTCAATATTGATCTAACAAATGGTGATATTACAGTTATTGGCCCTCTCGACTTTGAAAAATCAAAGAAATACGAGCTGAATGTGGTGGCGACAGACAATGGTGGTTTAACAGATACTGCTAAAGTAATGGTGGAAATTACAGATGTTAATGACAATGCCCCTGTAATTAATGTAATATCGTTCTCAAACCCTTTGGCAGAAAATTCCGCTCCTGAGACTGTGATAGTGATGCTGAATGTCAAAGATTTAGATTCGGGGAAAAATGGACAGGTGAGATGTTTAATTAATCCTAGTTTACCGTTCCGAATAAGACAATCATCCTCAAATTTCTACAGTCTGATTACTGATCAGCTTTTAGACCGTGAAAACACCCCCGAGTATAATATCACCATAACAGCTATTGATGAGGGCTCGCCTTCTTTCTCTACTAATAAAACACTGACTCTGAAAATCTCTGATGTTAATGACAACGCCCCTGTGTTTCAGCGTCAGTCATACACCGCATATGTGATGGAAAATAATTCACCAGGAATCTCTGTTTTATCTGTTAAAGCGCATGACAAAGACACTGGCAATAACGCGCGTATTTCATATTTTCTAGAGGATATTCTTGTGAATGGCGTCTCTGCCTCGACATTTATTTCAGTGAATGCAGAGAGCGGAGAGATTCTTGCTGTCCGTTCGTTTGATTATGAGCAAACAAAAGAATTTAACATTCGCGTAAAAGCGCAGGACGGAGGAAATCCTCCTCTCAGCAGCAACGTGAGCGTGAAAATAATGATTCAGGACCAGAATGACAACGCGCCTCAGGTTCTGTATCCGGTCCAGTCAGGCGCTTCTGTGGTGGCTGAAATAGTGCCTCGTTCTGCAGATGTGGGTTATCTGGTGACTAAAGTGGTGGCTGTTGATGTGGACTCTGGACAGAATGCCTGGCTCTCATACAAACTGCAGAAAGCCACAGACAGGGCGCTGTTTGAAGTGGGCTTACAGAATGGAGAAATAAGAACTGTGCGCCAAGTGACAGATAAAGATGCTGTGAAACAAAGACTCACTGTTGTAGTGGAGGACAACGGGCAGCCCTCTCGATCAGCTACAGTCAATGTTAACGTGGCGGTGGCGGACAGCTTCCCTGAAGTGCTCTCGGAGTTCACTGACTTTCCGCACGACAAGGACTACAACGACAACCTGACTTTCTATCTGGTCTTGGCCTTGGCTGTAGTTTCGTTTCTCTTTATCGTGTCTATCATCGCCATACTGTCAGTTAAATGCTACAGATGGAGACGCGAGCGGATGTTTTACAAATCTGGAGCGAATCTTCCAGTTATTCCGTATTATCCGCCTCTTTACGCAGACGTAGGGGGCACAGGAACTTTACAGCACGTGTACAATTATGAGGTTTGCAGAACCACTGACTCCAGAAAGAGTGATCTGAAATACAGCAGACCTTGCAGTGAGAGCATCATTAGTCTGGACAGCAGCGGAACACAGACACTCACGCATGCGCAAACAGCAAAACTGAATAATGAGGATTCTTTTGATCAGGTGAGCTGGAGTAAATGATCATTATTATGACTTTCTGGTGTCCATTTATTTGTTTATCTTCTCTTTCTGGCTTAATGGGTTTCATGGTTGTGCACTGTACGTATCATTTTAATTTTTCAGAATCAAAATCAGAATTAAATTTTTATATTTCTAATTGAAGAAATTGTAGCTGTATAACATTTAATGATAGCATTTTGGTGACTATAAGCTACATTTTACACACTTTATATTAAAACCGTAACCTTTCGGTGTTTTAAAGACAATTACCTACACAATCTTTTTATTAGTTTATTTTTTTCAGTTACACTCAGTCAAGTAAGAGTCGTCGTCCCCCCCCCTTCTTTCTTTTTCTTTTTTAATTGTGCTTATGTGTGCGCATGAGTCAAACACAATAAATCGTACCTGCACTTAAGGGCTATACTATAGTTTTTGCCTTGTTTTTGATTATTTCTCTTTCATCATATTATAGGTGTTCGTTTCAAACATCATTTTATTAATATTTCAGCAAAATTCTACCTTAACGCAAAATATATATTACTTTGGTCGCTATTCATTACATTTTCTTTATTGCAATTTTGTTTTTTTCGTGTAATGTTTCTCTGATGCACTAAGTGCCGCTGTTGGTCAGTATGTTCGGGCTTTAAACATTAGTTTTTAGATCCTCCTCTACTTTCTGACATCACATTCTGCATAATATCTCTTTCATGCAGACGGTTTCCTCTTTACACTAAAGCATCGGGACATTCGCTGCCTTGTGTTTTCGCATGAACTTTGATATTTTTCAATCTTCTGAATCATTTGTTCTTTGGCTTTTCTTCTGAAGTGGAATAGAAGACTTGGATTATGTCGGTTCTTTGTTGCTTTTACGCCCAAAGAGGCGCGTCTTCATCGCGGATTTCATCATGGCTATTGCAGCCTCTCGTGCTGTGCGTCTTTGTCATGGCCGTTGCGCGCGGGCAGGTCCGTTATTCTGTTCCAGAGGAGATGACAAAAGGCTCGCTGGTGGGAAATATCGTTCAGGATCTCGGTTTGGATGTAAAGAGGCTGAAATCTGGTCGAGCGCGGATCTTTACGGAGGACAGTCGTGAGTACATCGGTCTGAATGTGGATAAAGGGACTCTGGTAGTGAAAGAGAGGATAGATAGAGAGGAGCTGTGCGCCCAAGTGTCTCCCTGCTCCTTACATTTTCAAATTATTCTAGAAAACCCCATGGAGCTGCATAGAATCGATGTAGAAATATTAGATATCAATGATCATGCACCTTCCTTCATGAACAAAGAGATTACTTTTCAAATTAGCGAATCAGCTTTATCTGGGGCTCGATACTCTATTGATAGCGCTAATGATCCTGATGTAGGTCTAAATTCACTTCAGACATATAAATTGAATCTAAACGACCATTTTGTGCTCAAAACGTTGTCTCACACTGACGGTACTAAATACGTGGAAATGGTCTTACAGACACCATTGGACAGAGAAAAACAGGAGGAGTATAACCTGATTTTAACCGCGTTTGATGGTGGAACTCCTCAAAAAACGGGTACGGTGAAAATAAACGTTTTAGTTTTGGATGCAAATGACAATGCGCCTGTTTTTAGTCAGTCTGTATATACAGCACTTGTCGCTGAAAATACGCCAATGGGATCATTAGTCATAAAGGTTAGTGCAACTGACGCAGATCAAGGAACAAATAATCAAGTCTCCTATTCATTCTCCCAAATCAGTAAAAGCATATTGAATATTTTCAGCATTGACCCCACTAATGGTGATATTACAGTTATTGCCCCCATAGACTTTGAGAAATCAAAGAAATACGAGCTAAATGTGGTGGCGACAGACAATGGTGGTTTAACAGATACTGCTAAAGTGATGGTGGAAATTACAGATGTTAATGACAATGCCCCTGTAATTAATGTAATATCGTTCTCAAACCCTTTGCCAGAAAATTCCGCTCCTGAGACTGTGATAGCGATGCTGAATGTCAAAGATTTAGATTCTGGGAAAAATGGACAGGTGAGATGTTTAATTAATCCTAGCTTACCGTTCCAAATAAGACAATCATCTTCAAATTTCTACAATTTGATAACTGATCAGCTTTTAGACCGTGAAAACACCCCCGAGTATAATATCACAATAACAGCTATTGATGAGGGCTCGCCTTCTTTCTCTACTAATAAAACACTGAATCTGAAAATCTCTGATGTCAATGACAACGCCCCTGTGTTTCAGCGTCAGTCATACACCGCATATGTGATGGAAAATAATTCACCAGGAGTCTCTGTTTTATCTGTTAAAGCGCATGACAAAGACTCTGGCAATAACGCGCGTATTTCATATTTTCTAGAGGATATTCTTGTGAATGGCGTCTCTGCCTCGACGTTTATTTCAGTTAATGCAGAGAGCGGAGAGATTCTTGCTGTTCGTTCTTTCGATTATGAGCAAACAAAAGAATTTAACATTCACGTAAAAGCGCAAGACGGAGGAAATCCTCCTCTCAGCAGCAACGTGAGCGTGAAAATAATGATTCAGGACCAGAATGACAACGCGCCTCAGGTTCTGTATCCGGTCCAGTCAGGCGCTTCTGTGGTGGCTGAAATAGTGCCTCGTTCTGCAGATGTGGGTTATCTGGTGACTAAAGTGGTGGCTGTTGATGTGGACTCTGGACAGAATGCCTGGCTCTCATATAAACTGCAGAAAGTCACAGACAGGGCGCTGTTTGAAGTGGGCTTACAGAATGGAGAAATAAGAACTGTTCGCCAAGTGACAGATAAAGATGCTGTGAAACAAAGACTCACTGTTGTAGTGGAGGACAACGGGCAGCCCTCTCGATCAGCTACAGTCAATGTTAACGTGGCGGTGGCGGACAGCTTCCCTGAAGTGCTCTCGGAGTTCACTGACTTTCCGCACGACAAGGACTACAACGACAACCTGACTTTCTATCTGGTCTTGGCCTTGGCTGTAGTTTCGTTTCTCTTTATCGTGTCTATCATCGCCATACTGTCAGTCAAATGCTACAGATGGAGACGCGAGCGGATGTTTTACAAATCTGGAGCGAATCTACCAGTTATTCCGTATTATCCGCCTCTTTACGCAGACGTAGGGGGCACAGGAACTTTACAGCACGTGTACAATTATGAGGTTTGCAGAACCACTGACTCCAGAAAGAGTGATCTGAAATACGGCAGACCTTGCAGTGAAAGCATCATTAGTCTGGACAGCAGCGGAACACAGACACTCACGCATGCGCAAAGAGGAAAACTGAATAATGAGGATTCTTTTGTTCAGGTGAGCTAGAATGAATGCTCCTGAATATGACTTTTTGGTGTCCATTTATTATTACTGGCTTCATCAGTTTCATGGTTGTATATTGTACTTATTTTACCTTTTAGATTTATAATGAAAGAAATATCAGCTGTATTTGCAATTTACTTTACATATAACATTTTGGTGACTACATTTTTTATACTTTATATCAAAACTATAACCTTTCGATGTTTTATAGAAAAATTAGATACAGACACGGACTTATTTTTTATTATATTTTTCCATTTGCACTCAGTCAAGTAACAGTTTTACGCATGAGTGAGTCCCAATGAACTGTACCTGTTTTGCTGAAAGGCTACATTGTAGTTTGTGCTTTGCTTTTGACCATTTTCTTTTCGTCATATTCTTGGTGTTCGTTTCAAAACATAATTTTATTTATAGTTCAGCAAAATTCTGCCTTAACGCAAAAAGTAAATACTACTTTGGTCGCAGTTCATTGTCTCTTTAAATGTTTTTTTTTTGTTTGTTTGTTTTGTTTTGTTTTTTTGTTTTTTTTTGTGTGTAATATTTCTCTGATGCACTAAGTGCCGCTGTTGGTCAGTATGTTCGGGCTTTAAAGACTCATTTTTAGATCCTCCTCTACTTTCTGACATCACATTCTGCAGAATCTCTCTTTCATTCAGACGATCTCCTCTTTACACTAAAGCATTGAGACATTCGCTGCCTTGTGTTCTTGGATTAACTTTGATATTTTTCACCCTTTCTGAATCATCTGTTTTTAATATTTTCTTCTGGAATAGAAGACTTGGATTATGTCGGTTCTTTGTTGTTTTTACGCCCAAAGAGGCGCATCTTCGACGCGGATTTCATCATGGCTAATGCAGCCTCTCGTGCTGTGCGTCTTTGTCATGGCCGTTGCGCGCGGGCAGGTCCGTTATTCTATTCCAGAGGAGATGACAAAGGGCTCGTTGGTGGGAAATATCGTTCAGGATCTCGGTTTGGATGTAAAGAGGCTGAAATATGGTCGAGCGCGGATCTTTACGGAGGACAGTCGTGAGTACATCGATCTGAATGTAGATAAAGGGACTCTGGTAGTGAAAGAGAGGATAGATAGAGAGGAGCTGTGTGCCCAAGTGTCTCCCTGCTCCTTACATTTTCAGATCATTCTGGAAAACCCCATGGAGCTGCATAGAATCGATGTAGAAATATTAGATATCAATGATCATGCTCCTGTTTTCGCTAGAAAGGAAATTGATTTTCAAATAAGTGAATCTGCACTACCTGGGGCTCGATTTTCATTAGACAGCGCCCAGGATCCGGACACTGGCACTAACGCGCTTAAGTCATATGTGTTAAATCCAACAGATAATTTTGATATAAAGGTCCTATCACGAAACGATGGCTCGAAATACGTCGAAATGGTTCTTCAAGTGCCTTTAGACAGGGAGACTCAGGAGGAGCACAAATTAACCCTTACAGCCTTCGATGGCGGCAGTCCTCAGAAAACTGGCACCGTTAGGATAAGTGTTACGGTCATAGACGCAAATGATAATGCCCCTGTTTTCAGTGTGCCTGTTTACCGTGTTTCTTTATTCGAGAATTCACCAAATGGTGCTGTAGTAATCAAGGTAAGCGCCACTGATAATGACCAAGGCCCAAACGGTGAGATTGCATATTCCTTTTCACGCAGTTCAGGAAAAGCACTTGATTTATTCCATATTGACACAAAAACAGGTGAAATTACCGTAAGAGGGGATTTAGATTATGAGAGGGCAAAGCAGTTTGAGTTAAACATAGATGCTACGGACAAAGGTGGCTTAACTGATTCTAGTAAAGTGGTAATCGACATTATAGATGTAAATGACAACCCCCCTGTAATAAGCGTGATTTCATTTTCTAACCCAATACCTGAAGATGCAGCGCCAGAAACTGTTATAGCGATGCTGAATGTCAAAGATTTGGATTCAGGGGAAAACGGGCAGGTTAAATGTTCTATTGCTACAAATCTGCCTTTCAAAGTGAAGTCATCTGCGCAGAATTTCTACAGTTTGATCACTGATCAAATTTTAGACCGTGAAAAAATGTCTGAATATAATATCACAATAACAGCTATTGATGAGGGCTCGCCTTCTTTCTCTACTAATAAAACACTGAATCTGAAAATCTCTGATGTCAATGACAACGCCCCTGTGTTTCAGCGTCAGTCATACACCGCATATGTGATGGAAAATAATTCACCTGGAGTCTCTGTTTTATCTGTTAAAGCGAATGACAAAGACTTTGGCAATAACGCGCGTATTTCATATTTTCTAGAGGATATTCTTATGAATGGCGTCTCTGCCTCGACGTTTATTTCAGTGAATGCAGAGAGCGGAGAGATTCTTGCTGTTCGTTCTTTTGATTATGAGCAAACAAAAGAATTTAACATTCGCGTAAAAGCGCAGGACGGAGGAAATCCTCCTCTCAGCAGCAACGTGAGCGTGAAAATAAAGATTCAGGACCAGAATGACAACGCGCCTCAGGTTCTGTATCCGGTCCAGTCAGGTGCTTCTGTGGTGGCTGAAATAGTGCCTCGTTCTGCAGATGTGGGTTATCTGGTGACTAAAGTGGTGGCTGTTGATGTGGACTCTGGACAGAATGCCTGGCTCTCATACAAACTGCAGAAAGCCACAGACAGGGCGCTGTTTGAAGTGGGTTCACAAAATGGGGAAATAAGAACTGTGCGCCAAGTGACAGATAAAGATGCTGTGAAACAAAGACTCACTGTTGTAGTGGAGGACAACGGGCAGCCCTCTCGATCAGCTACAGTCAATGTTAACGTGGCGGTGGCGGACAGCTTCCCTGAAGTGCTCTCGGAGTTCACTGACTTTCCGCACGACAAGGACTACAACGACAACCTGACTTTCTATCTGGTCTTGGCCTTGGCTGTAGTTTCTTTTCTCTTTATCGTGTCTATCATCGCCATACTGTCAGTTAAATGCTACAGATGGAGACGCGAGCGGATGTTTTACAAATCTGGAGCGAATCTTCCAGTTATTCCGTATTATCCGCCTCTTTACGCAGACGTAGGGGGCACAGGAACTTTACAGCACGTGTACAATTATGAGGTTTGCAGAACCACTGACTCCAGAAAGAGTGATCTGAAATACGGCAGACCTTGCAGTGAGAGCATCATTAGTCTGGACAGCAGCGGAACACAGACACTCACGCATGCGCAAAGAGGACAACTGAATAATGAGGATTCTTTTGATCAGGTGAGATGATGTGAATGATTATGAATATTACTTTCTGGTCTCCATTTATTTATTTATTCTCTTTCTGGCTTTATCAGTTTTTATTGTGCACTGTATTTAGTTTTATTTTTTGGATTTATCATATATAATTTAAGAAGCTGTAGTTGAAATTTACTGTACTGATAGCATTTTCGAGACTTTTTCACACTTGTTCATGTCAAAATCATAACTTTTAAATGTTTTATTGGAAACTGCATGCAGACACAATTTTCTTTTATTTTTCTAATTGCACTAAGAGATTTTTCTGCGTATGTGCGCACACATGAGCGAGCCTCATTGAATTGTGCCTGTATTACTAGGCCTATATTGTAGTTTATGTTTTGCTTTTGACTATTTCCTTTCCTTTTATTCTTAGATGTTCGGTTCAGAACATAATCTTATTAATATTTCAGCAAAAGTCTGTGTTAATGCAAAGTATATACTACTTTGGTCCCAATTCATTTCATTGTCAGTATTGCTCTTTAACAGCATTTATTTATTTTATTTTATTTTATTTTTTTTGTGTAATATTTCTCTGATGCACTAAGTGCCGCTGTTGGTTAGTATGTTCGGGCTTTGAACATTCGTTTTTAGATCCTCCTCCACTTTCTGACATCACATTCTGCAGAATATCTTTCATTCAGACGATCTCTGTTTAACCCTGATACATCGAGACATTCGCTGCCTTGTGTTCTCTGATTAACTTTTATATTTTTCAATCTCTCTTAATATTTTGTTCTTGGTCTTTTCTTCTGAAGTGGAATAGAAGACTTCGATTATGTCGGTTCTTTGTTGTTTTTACGCCCAAAGAGGCGCATCTTCGACGCGGATTTCATCATGGCTAGTGCAGCCTCTCGTGCTGTGCATCTTTGTCATGGCCGTTGCGCGCGGGCAGGTCCGTTATTCTATTCCAGAGGAGATGACAAAGGGCTCGCTGGTGGGAAATATCGTTCAGGATCTCGGTTTGGATGTAAAGAGGCTGAAATCTGGTCGAGCGCGGATCTTTACGGAGGACAGTCGTGAGTACATCGGTCTGAATGTGGATAAAGGGACTCTGGTGGTGAAAGAGAGGATAGATAGAGAGGAGCTGTGCGCCCAAGTGTCTCCCTGCTCCTTACATTTTCAGATTATTCTAGAAAACCCCATGGAGCTGCATAGAATTGATGTGGAAATATTAGATATCAATGATAATGCTCCTGTTTTTACACGCCGAGAAATACAGTTTCAAATAAGTGAATCTGCTACACCTGGGGCCAAATTTTCTTTAGATAATGCGCAAGATTCTGATGTAGGTTTAAATACCCTTCAGAAATACACATTATATCCGACTGATTATTTTTCTCTGAAAGAACAGACGGGAAGTGATGGTTTGAAATATGTTGAAATGATTCTACAAACACCACTAGATAGAGAAAACCAAGAGGAGCACAAATTAACATTGACGGCGTTTGATGGCGGCAGTCCTCAGAAATCAGGCACTATTAAAATAAGTGTTCTTGTAATTGACGCAAATGACAATGCTCCTGTGTTTAGTCTCCCCGTGTATAGAGTTTCCTTATTGGAAAATTCAGCAAAGGGCACTGATGTCGTGAGCGTGACTGCAACAGATAAAGACAAAGGAACGAATGCAGAACTGACGTATTCTTTCTCACAAACATCAGGAAAGGCTTTAGAACTGTTCAGTATAGATTCAGATAGTGGTGACATTACTGTTAACGGTGACCTGGATTTCGAGAAGTCAAAACATTTTCAATTGCATGTTGAAACAACAGATAAAGGTGGCTTAACGGATTCCAGTAAAGTTATTATCGAATTAACTGACGTTAATGACAATGCACCCATTATAAGCGTAATTTCATTTTCTAATCCAATACCAGAGGACGCAGCGCCAGAAACTGTGATAGCCATGCTGAATGTCAAAGATTTGGATTCAGGGAGAAACGGACAGGTTAAATGTTCTATTGCTCCAAATTTGCCATTCAAAATACAGTCATCCGCCTCAAATTTCTATAGTGTTACAACCGATCGGTTATTAGACCGTGAAAAAATATCCGAATATAATATCACAATAACAGCTATTGATGAGGGCTCGCCGTCTTTCTCTACTAATAAAACACTGACTCTGAAAATCTCTGATGTCAATGACAACGCCCCTGTGTTTCAGCGTCAGTCATACACCGCATATGTGATGGAAAATAATTCACCAGGAGTCTCTGTTTTATCTGTTAAAGCGCATGACAAAGACTCTGGCAATAACGCGCGTATTTCATATTTTCTAGAGGATATTTTTGTCAATGGCGTCTCTGCCTCGACGTTTATTTCAGTGAATGCAGAGAGCGGAGAGATTCTTGCTGTTCGTTCGTTTGATTATGAGCAAACAAAAGAATTTAACATTCGCGTAAAAGCGCAAGACGGAGGAAATCCTCCACTCAGCAGCAACGTGAGCGTAAAAATAATAATTCAGGACCAGAATGACAACGCGCCTCAGGTTCTGTATCCGGTCCAGTCAGGCGCTTCTGTGGTGGCTGAAATAGTGCCTCGTTCTGCAGATGTGGGTTATCTGGTGACTAAAGTGGTGGCTGTTGATGTGGACTCTGGACAGAATGCCTGGCTCTCATATAAACTGCAGAAATCCACAGACAGGGCGCTGTTTGAAGTGGGCTTACAGAATGGAGAAATAAGAACTGTACGCCAAGTGACAGATAAAGATGCTGTGAAACAAAGACTCACTGTTGTAGTGGAGGACAACGGGCAGCCCTCTCGATCAGCTACAGTCAATGTTAACGTGGCGGTGGCGGACAGCTTCCCTGAAGTGCTCTCGGAGTTCACTGACTTTCCGCACGACAAGGACTACAACGACAACCTGACTTTCTATCTGGTCTTGGCCTTGGCTGTAGTTTCGTTTCTCTTTATCGTGTCTATCATCGCCATACTGTCAGTCAAATGCTACAGATGGAGACGCGAGCGGATGTTTTACAAATCTGGAGCGAATCTTCCAGTTATTCCGTATTATCCGCCTCTTTACGCAGACGTAGGGGGCACAGGAACTTTACAGCACGTGTACAATTATGAGGTTTGCAGAACCACTGACTCCAGAAAGAGTGATCTGAAATACAGCAGACCTTGCAGTGAGAGCATCATTAGTCTGGACAGCAGCGGAACACAAACACTCACGAATGCGCAGAGACCAAAACTGAATAATGAGGATTCTTTTGATCAGGTGAGCTCGAGTGAATGGGTAGGAATATGACTTTGTCGTTTTCATTTAACAGTTTTTCTTTTTGACGTTTTCAGTGTTTTTTATTTATTCATTTATTTATTTTACTTTTTTTTAAGTGCCATCTGGCAAAAAAGTTACAAATTTACTGTACCGATAGCATTTTTGTGACTATACATTTTTCACAATTTTCATATTAAACTTATTACTTTTAATATTTTATACACAATTATTTCTGTGTGTGTGTGTGTGTGTGTGTGTGTGTGTGTGTGTGTGAGTCACAACGAATCCAGTGCTTAAGGGCTATTTTATATTTTCTGCTTTGTCTCCGACTGTTTCCTTTCGTCATATTTAGATCTTCGGTTAATATCATGTTGTTATTGGTATTTTAGGGGGGAAACTCGTTAACGCAAAATATATACTTTGGTTGCAGTTAATGATGTTTTTTATTACTATTTTATTATATCTCTTTAACAAAACAAAACGTTTTTTTCTGTGTAATGTTTCTCTGATGCACTAAGTGCCGCTGTTGGTCAGTATGTTTGGGATTTAAACATTGTTTTTTAGATCCTCCTCTGCTTTCTGACATCACATTCTGCAGAATCTCTCTTTCATTCAGACGATCCAGTTTAACACTGAAACATCGAGACATTGGCTGTGTTTTCGGATGAAGTTTGATATTTTTCAACCTCTCTGAATCTTTTGTTTGTTCGACTTTTCTTCTGTTGTGGGACAGAGGATTTGGATTATGTCGGTTCTTTGTTTTTACGCCCAAAGTGGCGCATCTTTGTCGCGGATTTCATCATGGCTAATGCAGCCTCTCGTGCTGTGCGTCTTTGTCATGGCCGTTGCGCGCGGGCAGGTCCGTTATTCTATTCCAGAGGAGATGACAAAGGGCTCGCTGGTGGGAAATATCGTTCAGGATCTCGGTTTGGATGTAAAGAGGCTGAAATCTGGTCGAGCGCGGATCTTTACGGAGGACAGTCGTGAGTACATCGGTCTGAATGTGGATAAAGGGACTCTGGTGGTGAAAGAGAGGATAGATAGAGAGGAGCTGTGCGCCCAAGTGTCTCCCTGCTCCTTACATTTTCAAATCATTCTAGAAAACCCCATGGAGCTGCATAGAATTGATGTAGAAATATTAGATATAAATGATCATGCTCCCGTTTTCATAAACAAAGAGATACATCTTCAGATTAGTGAATTAGCGTTACCTGGAGCCAGATACTCAATTGATAGCGCTAATGATGCTGACGAGGGTTTAAATTCGCTTCAGACGTATAAATTAAATCCGAACGACCATTTTGTGCTCAAAACCTTGTCTCACGCTGACGGTACTAAATATGTCGAAATGGTCTTACAGACTCCATTAGACAGAGAAAAACAGGAGGAGTATAACCTGATTTTAACCGCGTTCGACGGTGGATCCCCCCAGAAAACTGGAACTTTAAAAATTAACATTATTGTCTTGGATGCAAATGACAACGCGCCTGTTTTTAGTCAGTCTGTATATACAGCACTTGTAGCTGAAAATGCGTCAATGGGATCATTGGTCTTAAAGGTTAGTGCAACCGACGCAGATCAAGGAACAAATAAACAAGTTTCCTATTCATTTTCCCAAAGTAGCAAAGGCATCTCAAATATTTTTAATGTCGATCCTTCTAATGGTGATATATTACTCACTGGCCCTCTAGACTTTGAAAAAAACAAGAAATACGAGCTAAATGTGGTGGCGACAGACATTGGTGGTTTAACAGATACTGCTAAAGTGATGGTGGAAATTACAGATGTTAATGACAATGCCCCTGTAATTAATATAATATCGTTCTCAAACCCTTTGCCAGAAAATTCCGCTCCTGAGACTGTGATAGCGATGCTAAATGTCAAAGATTTAGATTCTGGGAAAAATGGACAGGTGAGATGTTTAATTAATCCTAGTTTACCATTCCGAATAAGACAATCATCCTCAAATTTCTATAGTTTAATCACTGATCAAATTTTAGACCGTGAAAAAATGCCTGAATATAATATCACAATAATAGCTATTGATGAGGGCTCGCCTTCTTTCTCTACTAATAAAACACTGACTCTGAAAATCTCTGATGTCAATGACAACGCCCCTGTGTTTCAGCGTCAGTCATACACCGCATATGTGATGGAAAATAATACACCAGGAGTCTCTGTTTTATCTGTTAAAGCGCATGACAAAGACTCTGGCAATAACGCGCGTATTTCATATTTTCTGGAAGACATTCTTGTGAATGGCGTTTCTGCCTCGACATTTATTTCAGTGAATGCAGAGAGCGGAGAGATTCTTGCTGTTCGTTCGTTTGATTATGAGCAAACAAAAGAATTTAACATTCGCGTAAAAGCGCAAGACGGAGGAAATCCTCCTCTCAGCAGCAACGTGAGCGTCAAAATAATGATTCAGGACCAGAATGACAACGCGCCTCAGGTTCTGTATCCGGTCCAGTCAGGCGCTTCTGTGGTGGCTGAAATAGTGCCTCGTTCTGCAGATGTGGGTTATCTGGTGACTAAAGTGGTGGCTGTTGATGTGGACTCTGGACAGAATGCCTGGCTCTCATATAAACTGCAGAAAGCTACAGACAGGGCGCTGTTTGAAGTGGGCTTACAGAATGGAGAAATAAGAACTGTGCGCCAAGTGACAGATAAAGATGCTGTGAAACAAAGACTCACTGTTGTAGTGGAGGACAACGGGCAGCCCTCTCGATCAGCTACAGTCAATGTTAACGTGGCGGTGGCGGACAGCTTCCCTGAAGTGCTCTCGGAGTTCACTGACTTTCCGCACGACAAGGACTACAACGACAACCTTACTTTCTATCTGGTCTTGGCCTTGGCTGTAGTTTCGTTTCTCTTTATCGTGTCTATCATCGCCATACTGTCAGTCAAGTGCTACAGATGGAGACGCGAGCGGATGTTTTACAAATCTGGAGCGAATCTTCCAGTTATTCCTTATTATCCGCCTCTTTACGCAGACGTAGGGGGCACAGGAACTTTACAGCACGTGTACAATTATGAGGTTTGCAGAACCACTGACTCCAGAAAGAGTGATCTGAAATACAGCAGACCTTGCAGTGAGAGCATCATTAGTCTGGAGAGCAGCGGAACACAGACACTCACGAATGCGCAAAGAGGAAAACTAAACAATGACGATTCTTTTGATCAGGTGAGCTCGAGTGAATGATCATGACTATGACTTTCTATTATCCATTTATATATAATTTTCTCTTTCTGGCTTCATCGCTTTAATGGTTGTGCACAGTACTTCATTTATCTATTTATTTAGATTTGTAATAGAAATTGCTGTAGTTGAAATTTGCCGATAACATTTTAGTGACTATACGCTTCAAATCAAAACCATAACCTTTCGATGTTTTATATATAAAAGATAAATAATACAGACACTGTCGTGTTTTCATTTTTATTTTGCCAGTTGCACTCAGATATTAGTTTTTTATCTTTTAAATTTTGCTAATTTGGGCGCACAATGAATCGTACCTGATTTACTTAAGGGCTATATTATATTTTCTGCTTTGCTATTGACTATTTTCCTTTCATCATATTTTAAGTGTTCATTTCAAAGCGTCATTTATTAATATTTCAGCAAAATTCTGCCTTAACGCAACTTATATACTAATATGGTCGCAATTCATGTCATTATATGTATTGCTCCTTATTAGTGTTTATTTATTTATTTCATTGTAATGTTTCTCTGATGCACTAAGTGCCGCTGTTGGTCAGTATGTTCGGGCTTTAAACACTCATTTTTAGATCCTCCTCTACTTTCTGACATCACATTCTGCAGAATCTCTTTCATTCAGACGATCTCCTCTTTACACTAAAGAATCGAAACATTCGCTGCCTTGTATTTTCGGATAACCTTTTATATTTTTCAGCCTTTCTGAATCATTTGTTCTTAATCTTTTTTTCTTCAGCGAATAAGAACATTTGGATTATGTCGGTTCTTCCTTGTTTTAGCGCCCAAAGAAGCGCATCTTCGACGCGGATTTCATCATGGCTAGTGCAGCCTCTCGTGCTGTGCGTCTTTGTCATGGCCGTTGCGCGCGGGCAGGTCCGTTATTCTATTCCAGAGGAGATGACAAAGGGCTCGCTGGTGGGAAATATCGTTCAGGATCTCGGTTTGGATGTAAAGAGGCTGAAATCTGGTCGAGCGCGGATCTTTACGGAGGACAGTCGTGAGTACATCGGTCTGAATGTGGATAAAGGGACTCTGGTAGTGAAAGAGAGGATAGATAGAGAGGAGCTGTGCGCCCAAATGTCTCCCTGCTCCTTACATTTTCAAATCATTCTAGAAAACCCCATGGAGCTGCATAGAATTGATGTGGAAATATTAGATATTAATGATCATGCTCCAGTTTTCATGAAAAAAGAGATTACTTTTCAGATAAGCGAATCTGCTTTGTCTGGGGCTCGATATTCAATCGATAGCGCTAATGATCCTGATGTAGGTCTAAATTCTATTCAGACATATAAATTAACCCCATCTGATCATTTAACAGTTAAAATACCTGCTCATCTCGATGATACAAAATACATAGAAATGATTTTGCAAAAACCCCTTGATAGAGAAACTGGAGAAGAACATAAACTGATTTTAACTGCCTTCGATGGCGGAAACCCTCAAAAAACGGGCACTATCAAGATAAACGTTATTGTTTTAGATGCAAATGACAACGCTCCTGTTTTCAGTCAGTCAAACTATAAAGCATCTATTCCAGAGAATTTTCCTAAAGGATCCTCTGTGTTAAGGGTGAGTGCAACTGATAAAGACGTGGGATCTAATGGAGATGTTACCTATTCTTTTTCACAGAGCAGTGAGCGGTTATCTAACCTTTTCCAAATAGATTCCAGTTCTGGAGATATTACAGTTAATGGTCAGTTGGATTTCGAGAAATCCAAAAAATATGAATTATACGTAGAAGCAACAGATAAAGGAGGATTAAGTGATACTAGCAAAGTACATATTGAAATTACTGATATAAACGACAATGCTCCTATAATAAGCGTGATTTCATTTTCAAACCCAGTGACGGAGAGTTCAGCACCAGAGACTGTAATAGCAATGCTGAATGTCAAAGATTTAGATTCGGGAAAAAACGGAATAGTCAAGTGCTACATTACTCAGAATTTACCGTTTAAAATAAAGTCATCAAGCCCAAATTTTTACAGTTTAGTCACTGATGAGCTTTTGGATCGGGAGAATGTCTCAGAATATAATATAACAATAACAGCTATTGATGAGGGCTCGCCTTCTTTCTCTACTAATAAAACACTGACTCTGAAAATCTCTGATGTCAATGACAACGCCCCTGTGTTTCAGCGTCAGTCATACACCGCATATGTGATGGAAAATAATTCACCAGGAGTCTCTGTTTTATCTGTTAAAGCGCATGACAAAGACTCTGGCAATAACGCACGTATTGCATATTTTCTAGAGGATATTCTTGTGAATGGCGTCTCTGCCTCGACGTTTATTTCAGTTAATGCAGAGAGCGGAGAGATCGTTGCTGTCCGTTCTTTTGATTATGAGCAAACAAAAGAATTTAACATTCGCGTAAAAGCGCAAGACGGAGGAAATCCTCCTCTCAGCAGCAACGTGAGCGTGAAAATAATGATTCAGGACCAGAATGACAACGCGCCTCAGGTTCTGTATCCGGTCCAGTCAGGTGCTTCTGTGGTGGCTGAAATAGTGCCTCGTTCTGCAGATGTGGGTTATCTGGTGACTAAAGTGGTGGCTGTTGATGTGGACTCTGGACAGAATGCCTGGCTCTCATATAAACTGCAGAAAGCCACAGACAGGGCGCTGTTTGAAGTGGGCTTACAGAATGGAGAAATAAGAACTGTGCGCCAAGTGACAGATAAAGATGCTGTGAAACAAAGACTCACTGTTGTAGTGGAGGACAACGGGCAGCCCTCTCGATCAGCTACAGTCAATGTTAACGTGGCGGTGGCGGACAGCTTCCCTGAAGTGCTCTCGGAGTTCACTGACTTTCCGCACGACAAGGACTACAACGACAACCTGACTTTCTATCTGGTCTTGGCCTTGGCTGTAGTTTCGTTTCTCTTTATCGTGTCTATCATCGCCATACTGTCAGTCAAATGCTACAGATGGAGACGCGAGCGGATGTTTTACAAATCTGGAGCGAATCTTCCAGTTATTCCGTATTATCCGCCTCTTTACGCAGACGTAGGGGGCACAGGAACTTTACAGCACGTGTACAATTATGAGGTTTGCAGAACCACTGACTCCAGAAAGAGTGATCTGAAATACGGCAGACCTTGCAGTGAGAGCATCATTAGTCTTGACACCAGTGGAACACAGACACTCACGCATGCCCAAAGAGCAAAACTGAATGATGAGCATTCTTTTGATCAGGTGAGTTCGAGTGAATCGTTATAAATATGATTTTCTGCTTTACATTTTAACTGTCAATTGCTTTTTTCTGATTTCCTTAATATTTGAGTGTGTATGTGTTTACAAACGGGTGCGTCCCTATGAAACACGCCATATTCTTCGTACCTAAACTTTTAAGTCGTTAAGTAAAAAAGTCTTCCAATCTAACATTTGTGTTAAAAATTATTATTATTATTATTATTATTATTATTGTTATTATTATTATTTCTTTCAATTTTTATTACGATTTGCTCTGTATCAAACCATTTTTCAACGCAATATTTATTTTATACTCTAAGTGCCGCTGTTGGTCAGTATGTGGAGCTTTTTAAACAGTCTTTCTTAGATCCTCCTCCACTTTCTGACATCATACAGTCTGCAGAATATCTCTTTCATTTCACACGGTCTCTTTCTAACATTGGATGGTTGAACCATCGATTGACTCTTCTTTTTACATCACTGACATTTTACATTCTAAGTCTTTTTGTGAAAGAAGATTTGGATTATGTGGGTTCTTTGTTTTTACGCCCAAAGAGGTGCATCTTTGTCGCGGATTTCATTATGGCTAATGCAGCCTCTCGTGCTGTGCGTCTTTGTCATGGCCGTTGTGCGCGGGCAGGTCCGTTATTCTATTCCAGAGGAGATGACAAAGGGCTCGCTGGTGGGAAATATCGTTCAGGATCTCGGTTTGGATGTAAAGAGGCTGAAATCTGGTCGAGCGCGGATCTTTACGGAGGACAGTCGTGAGTACATCGGTCTGAATGTGGATAAAGGGACTCTGGTGGTGAAAGAGAGGATAGATAGAGAGGAGCTGTGCGCCCAAGTGTCTCCATGCTCCATACATTTTCAGATTATTCTAGAAAACCCCATGGAGCTGCATAGAGTCGATGTGGAAATATTAGATATCAATGATCACGCTCCTCTTTTTACTAGAAAAGAGATACATTTTCAGATAAGCGAGCTTGCAGTTCCCGGTGCTCGTTTTTCATTAGATAGTGCGCACGATCCTGATGTTGGATTAAATACGCTTCAAATGTACACTTTGATACCAACTGATTATTTTTCATTGAAAGAACAATCGCGCAGTGACGGTACAAAATACGTTGAGATGGTTTTGCAATCGCCATTAGACAGGGAGAGAGATGAAGAACTGAAATTAACCCTGACTGCATTTGATGGAGGAAACCCTCAAAAATTCGGAACAGTTAAAATAAGTGTCACGGTTATTGATGCAAACGACAATACTCCAGCTTTCAATCAGTCAGTGTACAGAGTTTCTTTAGCAGAAAATGCAGCGATAGGTACAGTGGTGCTGACAGTAAGTGCTACAGACAAAGATAAAGGAGCGAATGGTGAAGTGACATATTCGTTTTCACAAAGCTCTGGGAAAGACGTAGACCTTTTTAGAATCGATGAAAATACTGGGGAAATTTGCGTAAATGGCCTTTTGGATTATGAAAAATCAAAGCAATATGAACTGAATCTTGAGGCCATGGATAAAGGAGGACTAACAGATAATAGTAAAGTGCTTATCGAATTGACTGATGTTAATGACAATGCACCGGTTATCAGCGTTATCTCATTTTCCAGTCCCATCCCAGAGGACTCCACTCCAGACACAGTGATAGCGATGCTGAACATTAAAGATATAGACGCCGGTAAAAACGGACAATTTAAATGCTTCGTTAATTCAGATTTGCCATTTCGCATTAAATCTTCCTCCTCAAATTTCTACACTTTAGTTACTGACCAGATTTTAGACCGTGAAAAAATGCCTGAATATAATATCACAATAAAAGCTATTGATGAGGGCTCACCCTCTTTCTCTACTAATAAAACACTGAATCTGAAAATCTCTGATGTCAATGACAACGCCCCTGTGTTTCAGCGTCAGTCATACACCGCATATGTGATGGAAAATAATTCACCCGGAGTCTCTGTTTTATCTGTTAAAGCGCATGACAAAGACTCTGGCAATAACGCGCGTATTTCATATTTTCTAGAGGATATTCTTGTGAATGGCGTCTCTGCCTCGACGTTTATTTCAGTGAATGCAGAGAGCGGAGAGATTCTTGCTGTTCGTTCGTTTGATTATGAGCAAACAAAAGAATTTAACATTCGCGTAAAAGCGCAGGACGGAGGAAATCCTCCTCTCAGCAGCAACGTGAGCGTGAAAATAATGATTCAGGACCAGAATGACAACGCGCCTCAGGTTCTGTATCCGGTCCAGTCAGGTGCTTCTGTGGTGGCTGAAATAGTGCCTCGTTCTGCAGATGTGGGTTATCTGGTGACTAAAGTGGTGGCTGTTGATGTGGACTCTGGACAGAATGCCTGGCTCTCATACAAACTGCAGAAAGTCACAGACAGGGCGCTGTTTGAAGTGGGCTTACAGAATGGAGAAATAAGAACTGTGCGCCAAGTGACAGATAAAGATGCTGTGAAACAAAGACTCACTGTTGTAGTGGAGGACAACGGGCAGCCCTCTCGATCAGCTACAGTTAATGTTAACGTGGCGGTGGCGGACAGCTTCCCTGAAGTGCTCTCGGAATTCACTGACTTTACGCACGACAAGGACTACAACGACAACCTGACTTTCTATCTGGTCTTGGCCTTGGCTGTAGTTTCGTTTCTCTTTATCGTGTCTATCATCGCCATACTGTCAGTCAAATGCTACAGATGGAGACGCGAGCGGATGTTTTACAAATCTGGAGCGAATCTTCCAGTTATTCCGTATTATCCGCCTCTTTACGCAGACGTAGGGGGCACAGGAACTCTAAAGCAAGTGTTTAATTATGAAATGTGTGGCACAACTGACTCAAGAAAGAGTGATCTGAAATTTGTCCGACCTTGTAGTCAGAGCATCATTAGTTTGGACGCCGGTGGAACACAGACACTCACGCACATTCAGGAGCATGAACAGATATCCAGAGATACAGAAAATCAGGTGAGGTGTGTGGAATGAGATTGTTTAATTTAATTGCTTAATTCAGAATTTTTTTTTTTTTTTTTTTTGAGAAAAACTGCATTTTAAAATATTCTCTTATTTGTTAATGTGTTAAAATCTACACAATTAAAACATCGCGTATGGGAGTGTGTGGAGTTTTATGCATTTTCCTTTAACTTTCCATAAGAGACTTTTGTCTTTGTTTAAAAGTGATTTTAATTGTTTAATTTTCTTTTGAAGAGAAACAGTGTGCTTTTCTCCGCCGTAGGTCATTCACAACGATGTGCGTAAAAGTTGATGTTGGCGCTTGCACCCTGCTCCAGTACCACCGTTTACATAGACAGCTCTAATAAAGCACCTGTGACAAGCATTTTGCAGTTCTTGGATTGAACCCTAAGCGTCGCTGTTGGTTGATAAGGTAGATCTGTCTGATTTTATACATCATACACGCCTTCCGTGCCACCTTCGTATGAAAGGGCTGTATATTTAGTACAAAGCCGTGCGCACCGCAAAAACTGGACGATGCTTTTAACAGACCGTGTTGTTGCTCTGGTTCATTTTTAATATTCTCTTTAATATTATAGATTTTTAAAATCTTTTCTGTGCTGTCGAGTGGATATTTTATATATTTTTGTTGAGAGATTAATCGAAGCGCCGCCATCAACATGAGAAAGAAGGATTGTCATTCTGCATGGCCGCCGTGTGCTCTTCTGTTCTTTGTACACTTTCTCTGTGGCGCGTACGGACAGGTCCGTTACTCCGTGCCAGAGGAGATGACACCTGGTTCTTTCGTCGGAGACATAGTTAAAGACTTAGGTCTTGAGCTAAAAAGGCTGACGACGGGGAAAGCGCGGATCTTTACAGCAGGTGGCCGCGAATATGTTGCGCTGGACCGGGAGAAAGGGCACATCATTATTAAGGAGAGAATCGACAGGGAGCTTTTGTGCGTTGGCGCTGTATCCGCGTGCAGTCTGAGCTTTGAAGTCATCTTAGAAAGTCCCATCGAGCTCTATCGCATCACCATAGAAATATTGGATGTTAATGACAACAGTCCTGCGTTTCCAAGAGGTGAAATTACATTGGAAATAAGCGAGTCTGCTTCCACCGGAGCGCGTTTTACTGTGGATAACGCAGTTGATCCTGATGTCGGCATTAACAGTATTCAGAGTTATTCAGTTCATCCTGCTGATCATTTTACATTAAAGACACAAAGTCGATCTGGCAGCAGTAAAAACGTAGAGCTTGTTTTGCAAACACCTTTAGACAGAGAGAAACAAGAACATTTATATTTGACTTTAACTGCTACAGATGGAGGCAACCCCAAACGCTCTGGCACGGTAAAAATCAATATTATTATTTTAGATAACAATGACAATGCTCCGATTTTCCAAAAGGACACATACAGAATATCTATCCCTGAAAGCATTGCAAAGGGGTCGTTGCTGGTTACTGTTAATGCGACCGATGCGGACACTGTCTCAAATGCACAAATTGGATATTATTTCGAGCACACCACACCCAAAATCCGAGACCTGTTTTCTGTCGATCCATCCAGGGGTGAAATAAGATTGATTGGTGAACTTGATTTTGAGGGGTCTGCTATACATGAGTTTAAAATTCAAGCTAAAGATCAAGGGGGTTTATCAGATTCATCTGAGGTGATTGTGGAAGTTACAGACGTAAATGATAACGCACCAAAAATTACGCTTATGTCTTTTTCTAACAACATACCTGAAAATGCACCTCTTGGAACTGTAGTGGCCATGATGAATATACAAGACAGCGATTCTGAAGAAAATGGAAAGATTACCTGTTTTATTGATAGGGACCTTCCGTTTAAAATCGAATCATCTTTGACTAATTATTACAGTATCGTCACGGACTCCGAGCTTGACAGAGAAGACATATCTGAGTATAATATTACCATCACAGCCAAAGATAACGGCAGTCCTTCTTTGTTAAGCAAAAAGATTTTGAACGTAAAGATCACTGATGTAAATGATCACGCTCCGCAGTTTGAGCAGGATTCGTATAATGCATATGTGATGGAGAATAATGCTCCATCTCTATCTTTGTTCAGTGTTAAAGCGCACGACGCAGATTTGGGAGCGAACGCACGCGTATCATACTTCATTTCAGATAATGATTTGAGCGGCACACCAATTTCGTCATTAGTTTCTATCAACTCTGACAGTGGGACTGTTTATGCAACAAAATCGTTTGATTATGAACAATTAAAATCTTTTACAATCACAGTGAAAGCGCAGGATGGAGGCTCCCCTCCTCTCAGCAGCAACGTGAGCGTGAAAATAATGATTCAAGACCAGAATGACAACGCTCCTCAGGTTCTGTATCCGGTCCAGTCAGGCGCTTCTGTGGTGGCTGAAATAGTGCCTCGTTCTGCAGATGTGGGTTATCTGGTGACTAAAGTGGTGGCTGTTGATGTGGACTCTGGACAGAATGCCTGGCTCTCATATAAACTGCAGAAAGCCACAGACAGGGCGCTGTTTGAAGTGGGCTTACAGAATGGAGAAATAAGAACTGTGCGCCAAGTGACAGATAAAGATGCTGTGAAACAAAGACTCACTGTTGTAGTGGAGGACAATGGGCAGCCCTCTCGATCAGCTACAGTCAATGTTAACGTGGCGGTGGCGGACAGCTTCCCTGAAGTGCTCTCGGAGTTCACTGACTTTCCGCACGACAAGGACTACAACGACAACCTGACTTTCTATCTGGTCTTGGCCTTGGCTGTAGTTTCGTTTCTCTTTATCGTGTCTATCATCGCCATACTGTCAGTCAAGTGCTACAGATGGAGACGCGAGCGGATGTTTTATAAATCTGGAGTGAATCTTCCAGTTATTCCATATTATCCACCTCTTTACGCAGACGTAGGGGGCACAGGAACTTTACAGCACGTGTACAATTACGAGGTGTGTGGCACTACTGACTCAAGAAAGAGTGATCTGAAGTTTTTGCGGCCCTCTAGTCAAAGTGTTTCAAACTTTGACTTGAGTGGAACAAGAACTGTGCCAAAGCAAAACAGGAATACAGAAGATGTTAGTGCAGAGGTGAGATTTCTTTATGTGGCTGCTACAGTTTTGCTTAGTTTCCCCAAGTATTTATACAGAATCTTTTTTCTTTTTTTTTCCTTTCTAAAGTTGCCTTTCTTCGTTATGTGTGCTTAGTGTGTTTGACACTAACATCAACTGCTGTTTTTGTGATGTTTAGTGGATGTGAGCCCGGTGTCATGAAAATGCGTATAAATAGTACGCCATATAAAAACAAAAACTCTGGGTAATAATACGCAAAAATTGACTTTGGCGTTCATATAATACGCAGTTTTCGCGTACATATGATACGCATCTACCCAACAACCCTAATCCTACCCATTGCATAACATATACACGGCAAAGTCAATTTTTGCTTATCAATACCACGAGTTTTTCTTTTTATTTGGCATACTATTTATACACATAAATAGTTTTCTTATGAATTATGGTTTTCCTCAAGCTCACACAAGTGAGCTAGCAAAAGAACCAAAGGAATAGAGAATCACATAAACTGTGAACACGATCCACTAATGCTTCACAAACACAAAGTTGTTTTTAACAGTAAATCCATTGATTTAAAGTGTGCTTGTGCTATTTTTTTAAATGATGATATTTGTCATTTAGTGTATTGACATTCACACATTTTTGTGGAGCTTCAGTGTCTAAATACTTCTGTAGCTACTGTATGTTCATAGAAAAATTCAGTGGCATATAAACACAATCACTCCTTTAGAATGTATCAGCTGTTGTCAGGAGGAGAAAACAGGAAAACAGCTCTGATCTCACAGACTGCAGAGTCGTGGGGGAGGGGCTGTGTGCTGAGAGGCAAGTCGAGGCTAATGCAGCAAAATCCAAACCGAATCTTTGTTTTCATCAGAGGATGAATAACTTGCCATGCAGCTGAATGCCAGCTCTGATATTTTGCATTCTCAAATATATCAGATTTTGTTTCATGCGGGACATTCTGATGGTCCAAAGGGTAGTACAGCAGAGGAGAGAGAGAGATGGAGGAGGAGGAGGAGGAGGAGGACTAGTGTTGCAGAAAGAACAGGGACACTGCAAGCTATTTTTTCACTCACTGACCCATTTTCTGCTTCACACACATATAATTGCCCTGATCATAGTGGCACTAAAATATATACTGATACACAGACCGTGTAAATTATTTTCAGGAGAAAAGGCAAATATGTGATGGCAAACAAGCTGAAGTAGGGATGTGGAGAGATGCGCTCTGCATCTCTACATAAAATCAGTGCAGTGCGATGTGGGCAGCCATTTTGAGGCAGAACAACTATAAGAACATCTATAAAGCTGCACAGCCCTGTGACTACAGGCAATGCAGACACACAGTTTAGAATATGAAGAACATGACAAATTAACCACATACAGACCATTGTGACAGCCTTGTAAGAGCTTATACAAAATATTAAATTTTATTTTACATGTAAAAAAAAAATGCTGAACTTGTTTAACGTGCAACTATCACAAATGAGCTATCACAAGTGCAGAAACACACTTTGAGACTTAGAAATGCCCATGTTTTTCTACAGTAAACAGACATGCACATAATGAATTAGCTGTAGCTTCACTTGAAAGTTCTGTTTCACTCTGAAATGCATCATATTACAGAAGTATATTTGCTTCTTGGGAGTCATTTCAGGTTGACTTCAATTCTATAGCTTGTATATTTGGGTTTATTTTCCAGTGTACCCTACTGGCTTCTCTTTAATGGACTCATTGTCAGTTGTGGAGCCTCTATTCTTGGCAGCGCATTAAAGAAGAGACATGTGGTAGTCAGATGTGCTGCTTGCTTATGGAAACTGCTACTATGGAAAGTTGCTATTTAACCATTTTAGTGACATTTCCTGTCATTTTTCTTAAATAAAATAAAAAAGAGACACTAAATGTCTTTAGTGTCTACCGGAATTAAATGTAAAGTCAATCATGCACAGACACTTTTCTGTTGTTTGTGTGTGGCGGGCACATCTGCATTTCTTTGGTCGTGACCGTGTGAACCGTTACCCGCTTTGCCTTTGGGTGTCCCACATCTGCCCTTCATTTCTCTAATCTTCAGTTCCTGGACTTATTAGTGCATTTTCTTTAATGTACATCATAAATCCACATGCTCTTGAGCTTTGGGAGCTGTTTCCTCACAAATCACTGAAATGGGCTTCTTGCTTCAAAGCATTCTTAATTGGCACATTGCCGTTGTGTAAAAGCCAATATGAAAAGTCAAGGACACTGTTTCATGTTTTTCATGTTCGTTTTGTGTAAAACGGTCAAGATCAACTTTGTATCCTATGTTTCACTTTATTTTTACCTGACTGGTTGCACAGTGTTTTTGACTGTAATGACATGTCTATGTTTACTTGGCTTAGAAAATGTTATTCCTAAAGTATAGCATATAGCTATCAAAGTCAGGTGTTTAAAATCTTAAAATGTCTATTTTTTGTGGTGGTTATAGCAAAAGGAAAGCATTTAATGTCTTTTTTTGCTAGAAAAACAGTTTGTTTCCTGTCTCTTGAGCATCTTTAAATGATTCCTTATATTTTCTGTCCTATTCTGCTTCTCACTTTGATGCAGCAGTGCATCTCTCCTTAAGAAATATGTCTCTCGGGAGCTTTGTGAACAGGTGTGGCTCTCAGAACAGATTAATACAGGATGATTTTTGATTCCCAGAGGAATGCTGTTATTTGAAGCACACATGCTCTTGTATACATGTGACACAGATCATACAGAATCATGCTGGTTTGGGGCGTCCATGTGCATCAGTCTGTGTGAGTTTGTGTGTAATATTTTGTGTGTTTTTGCAGCGTGTGTGTGTGTGTGTCCTCATCCTGCAGCACACTGATCCTCTGAAAGGATTAAACAGGGTTTATCAAGGCCAGTGAGACAGTAGGACACACACACACATACAGTGACCTGTGTCTACAGACAGTAAACTAAAGCCACGTGGCCGCAAAGCCATTTATACTAGTTGTTTTTGTTCTGTTATATCTGAATGTGGGTCATATCTTTTGATGTTTGACTTTTTTTCTGTTGATTTCAGAAAAAAACTAATTAACATTTAAAAAAAAAAACTAAATGTAATCTTATGTCTTAATGTATAATTTGTGTACTTTTAGCAAGTGAATCATCCCTATACAAGGGAAGCTGTCTTTCCTTCATGTCTTTTTCTCTCCTCCTGTCTTTTATTTCTCCCCTCCCCCTCTCCGCCTGCACCTCCCTGCAGTCTTTGTCTGATATATTTCTGGGTTATGAACAGGCGGTCAGTCAGTGTGCAAAAAACACCCCAAAAACATGCATATTTTTCACCACAAACCCTTAGATTTTGGCTTTGGTCACACTGATTATATTTCTAGCTTTGTTTGGTATGATATATGAGAGTTTATGTTTGTGCCTAAATGAGAGATGATGGTCATTTCCGATGTTGTTTTTGTGGAGGATAAATATGCTTTGTTCTGTGTTTATAAATGTTTATAAATGCTCCTCTCATGGTGCTTTTTCCCCCTTCCTCTTCTGGCCCATTTTCCATCCCTTGGTGGGATGGTGTTGCCACGGCAACAGGCTGACTCATGGGTAGGGCTGTACCATTATTCTTGAGTCCACAGGGGGGCAGTGAAAGGTTCAGAGCTGGATGTGATGTTGTGAGGTGCTGCTCAAGGCCTTTGACACCCCTGTTATAGTTGGAGGCATGCAGTGGCCAGAGATTCAGGTTTAATGTGTTGGGGGAAGGGACAAGTGTGTGTTTTTATATAGAGCATGATTGTATCAGTGAGAGTTAGAATTCTGTTCTTATTAATTTGTGTATTTTCTTCATGGTTCTTTGAATAATTCTTCTACAATAATATTTTGTTTCCATTTTATGAACAGAACGCATACTGAAAACATTAAGAGTTTGTAAATAGTACTTTTGACAATTTTATATATATATATATATATATATATATATGTATGTATGTATGTATATAGATATGTATATATATGTGTGTGTGTATATACGTGTATGTGTATGTGTGTGTATATATATATATATATATACATATATATATGTATGTATGTATGCATGTATGTGTGTATGTATATATATATATATGTGTGTGTGTGTGTGTGTGTGTGTGTGTGTATGTATATACACTCACTGGCCACTTTATTAGGTACACCTTACTAAGACCGGGTTGGACCCCCTTTTGCCTTCAGAACTGCCTTAATTCTTCGTGGCATAGATTCAGCAAGGTGTTGGAAACATTCCTCAGAGATTTTGGTCCATACTGACATGATAGCATCACGCAGTTGCAGCAGATTTGTCGGCTGCACATCCATGATGCGAATCTCCCGTTCCACCACATCCCAAAGGTGCTCTATTGGATTGAGATCTGGTGACTGTGGAGGCCATTTGAGTAAAGTGAACTCATTGTCATGTTCAAGAAACCAGTCTGAGATGATTTGAGCTTTGTGACATGGTGCATTATCCTGCTGGAAGTAGCCATCAGAAGATGGGTACACTGTAGTCATAAAGGTATGGACATGGTCAGCAACAATACTCAGGTAGGATGTGGCGTTTAAACGATGCTCAGTTGGTACTAAGGGGCCCAAAGTGTGCCAAGAAAATATCCCCCACACCATTACACCACCACCACCAGCCTGAGCCGTTGAGACAAGGCAGGATGGATCCATGCTTTCATGTTCTTTATGCTAAATTCTGACCCTACCATCTGAATGTCGCAGCAGAAATCGAGACTCATCAGACCAGGCAAATATATATATATTTAAAGGATTATTTTGTTTGTTTCATTTTGCACAATGTATATATTTTGAGGGTTGGCACAAGAAAATCTGCTTATATTGTTCACATCTTCATGTCTAATAATATGTTTTACAAAATAAATCACTAGAGATAATTTCTGAACACTTTGAGCACTTTTGCCATTGCAATAATTTCTTTCTGCAATGTCATCTGCAGTTATGAAGGATGAGATTTCTTTGTGTGTGTGTGTGTGTGTATGTGTGTGAGCGTGTGTGCGTGCGTGTGCACGTTTTTATGACAAATGAGGACATCAATTTGTATAATGACACAGGTATGACATAGGTATTACAATCATACAGAGTGAGCTTTTTGGGTGGAAAGTAGAAATGCACAGTCTCCTGTGAGGGCGAAGTTTAGGTGTAGGGTAGGTGTAGGGCAATAGCACACACAGTTTGTACAGTTTAAAAACCATTACGCCTATGGGATGCCCCCACTTTTCACAAAAACGAACATGTGTGTGTGTGTGTGTGTGTCTGTGAGAGAGAGAGAAAAAGAGAGAGAGAGCAATATGAAGGAGGTTTGAATTATTAATATCTGAAGCTGCTGTTCATCAGAGGTATTTCTCTGCACGTTCTTTCTGTTCTTTTTTTCTTTCATTACGATCTCTCTGACTAACAAACAAATGATCATGTATTTCTGTTCTTGCTAAAGTGTCTTGAGACCTGAAAAAGGTCGCAGACTGAAGGGCTTGGTAAGTATGAGGGTCCTGCACACATCTGCTGTTGCATCATTCTAATGAAATCTGTTTTTTTTTTTTTTTTTCATGTTCATGTTGCTGCTGATACTGTGGTATCTTCTCCTCCTGCTCATGTGTCTGATCCATACCTGCATCTGCAAATCAAGGTAAGAAAACAATGAAGAACACACAAACACACATTTCTCACCCAAACAGTGTTTTATTTTTGTGTTTCTTTTATGTAAAAAGTCTAATCATACATACATTTTATTATTCCATTTCTAAAGGTAAAAACATAGATCTGTTTTCTATAGCCACTCAGATATTTTACATTGTATTTTGTATTCTTTAATATGCTGCTAGTCAACAGTTTGGATGCACTTAAATTAATTTGTTTCTTATAATCTTACAATCATTATTTTCTAAAGACTTTTACTTAAAAGCTTGCGATTAGTTTTGTAGACAAATATAAATGGTCTATGTATTGTCTTTACAAAACATTTGTGTTTGTTTGCTTGCTTGTTTGTTTGAGTGGATACTTAAGGAAATTTATTGTTCAAAGGATTAGAAAATAGCAATAATAAGGAATGTGTGTCCAAACATTTGACTGGCAGTAAACATGATATTCACAATAGTTATATAGGCTACATCACCTGGTCCGTTTCATTGCACCTCAAACCCTATAAACCTTATAGTATGTCACATTTTGTTTCATATTTTCTCATTATATTCATTTGTGCCATTTTTTCTGAGTGCGGGTTGTCTGGTGTTTTTGAATACTGTACTGTTGTATTTTAAAATAGACCAGCCTACATCTGAAACTGATTAAACTTTAGAAAATTTATGGTATCTTTAAGATTTTCAGCGTCATTGTAGTTTGACTGGGGCTGTTGTATGTGATAGAGCTGTCTGAGTATGTTCTGTGATACTAAAAGACTGTACTGTTGTTTGGATCGAGCTTAATTTCATTGTATGAAGAGGTTGCTGACTGGTTTACTGGGAGCTGATTGGATTACAGATGGAGCCTGTGTGTGGGTGTGTGGGTCTTGGGTTGGCTGCGTGCAGCAGCAGGCGTTTAGCTGAGTGTCGCTGTCCGCCGCTGTAGTGCTGAAAAGAGCTCTTGCATCACCCTCCTTCTCAGCTTCTCTGTTAGCAACATCTGAGATCCGCCGTCTTTCAGCCCTCCAGCTTGCTTTTTTACAGTAGTTTTGTTTTTTTAAAAGGTTTATTTATCGTTTTTAATAAGTTAATATGAAAAAAAAGTTTGTACTGTTTTTGTGTCCTTTATACATAAGCCTGTATATGCGGTTGTGCTGTACTGTGTTTTCCGCTCGTCCCTCCCCTCCTGCTATTGAACGTGTGCGCGCAGAGCTGCAGTTCATGAAACTCACCACAGGGCGGCAGTAAAGATAACACACAAACACACGTGCAGCTATCAGTCACATGGTTATAATTTAACATACATTCTAAAGAGGTCTACAAATGTCATCTGTGCGCAAATAAAGATTTATTCACACCAGGTGGCATCAGTGATTTACACCATTATATTTATAGAAACTACAGAATACCAAAATAATAATAAATGATTATTGACAAATACTAGGAATGTTACCATGCAGTATATTTATACGTTTTTGTATTTTAAAAAAAAAACGCATTTTAAATCACACAATAGCAACAATCAAATTAAAAATGTTACATCACACCTGTAACACATTTTAATCTCCATCGGCATCATTCTAAAATAGACTTATACAGTGCAAAACTTATAAACTACTATGCAGTTTCTGTATCTTTAATACTTATAAATATATTGTTGTCATTATAAAGAAATTAAAATAATTATAAATATAATAAAATAAATATACATATAATTGTATATAATTATAAATACTACACAATAGCAACATTTTGTTTGTTTTCTATAAGACAATGTTATCATCCATTTAAATATACAGAAACTGTATAAAAGTATGGTGTACAAAAATATTATATGTTTATTACAATATCATTTTTATTTATTTATTTATTTATTTATTTATTGCTATTATTGACTACATGTAATAACAAAATATTTTATACAACCACCACCTTTTTTCATAATATTTGATTGGTTTAAACTCTGATTCAGCAGAATTGCACAGACCAAGACATTCATCCAGCCTCCTTTCACCACTGGTCAGAGGGAGAGAGAAAGATATGCATTGTTCTGGATAACATCTGTAGACAGGAAGCAGCAGTGAAAAAATAATCTTTTGGAGAAAGAGATCTGAATACTTGTCGGTGTAGTTGTTGTGCCTTTGTGTCTTATGAAATATAGACAGATTTGTTACTTTATCAGAGGATTCATTAGATTCACTCTCATAAGGCCCAGCAGCACTACAGACTTTAAGGACTTGATCCGTATAGATGTATTTTGGTCCTTTAGAGATTTATCAGCCGGTGAGATATAGTATGGGTACCCATATCATTAAGCTTAATGTATTTGATCAACTGGAATTATATAATTTTTGACAGATACGTAATTCTTCTGTAGTAAGGTCTTAAAGCCTGAGAACATATTTAAAATTGTGGGAATTGCTTTCTTTTAAGCCTAGAAATATGTATTTTTAATCCTAATAATCTGCCGTGAAATAAAAGCAATATTTAGAACATTTTTGGCCACTATTCAAATATTATGAGACAGCAAAGAGAGAAAACTGCGCCGTCTAGTGGCGTATCATTGTAATTCTCTTTTGACTTGTAGAATATAGTTTTGTATAATACTGAATATAGAATATTGTGTGTGTGTTAAATGGCTCTCGTGTCTTGTCTCATTAGTATTTTATCACTATAAAATATATAATTGCATATTTATTACCTTGTAATGCAACATTGCCAGAGATGTCAGTAGAAGTTTTCAGTGGTTTTGTGGTCTGTGGCCGTGTTCACAAATTGGCAGCGTTCCTTTGAGTCTCTAATGTTCTTTATCTCTCGTTTATCTCTCGTAAATATTTTAAACCACATGGGATCACTGACATGTGTGCTGGAAACAGGTCGACCTGAGCTGTGAAAGTTTCTCCAAGCGCTAGGAGAAGTGTGTGAGTGTCTCTCTCGCTCTGTGTGTGTGATCCGTGTATGTGTGTGTGTGTGTGTGTGTGCACTAGGACGGACTTTTTTGTGACTCAGTCTCCGCCCTGTTGCGCAGCGGAGGCGCAGCTAATTCGGGGAGTTTTGGAGAAGAGCTAGATGGAGGACTGTGTTTTTTTTTTCCTCTCTTGTGATTTCCCGAAAGATTTACAGCCGTCATGAGTTGTGTTAAACTTCTTCCTTCACTCCGCGCGAATCGGATTGCGTTACGCGCGACATCGTAGCGCCACTTTAATTGGAATATGGATTCTATAAAACGAAAAAGTTGAAACTTTTCCCCCTCCCCGGATCGCACATAATGGAGAGGAGACGCTCGTGGCCCGTGCTCTGCCTCGCGCTCTCCCTCATGCACCTCTCAATCGCGTCCGGTGAGCTCCGTTATTCGGTACCAGAGGAACAGAAACCGGGGTCTGTCGTTGGGCATATTGCGAGAGATTTGGGTCTCAGCGCGATGAGGATTACTGAAAGAAACCTAGAAGTCGTGTCGGGATCTAACGCGCAATATTTCGAGGTAAATCCTAACGGTGTCTTAGTTATTAGAGAGACTATAGATAGGGAGCACATTTGCGCTTTAAGTTCGACTTGCTCTTTGCACCTTCAAATTCTTCTTCAGAACCCTTTAGAAATTCACAGAGTTCTTGTTCAAATTGATGATGTAAATGACAACGCGCCGCAGTTTCCAAACGTGAATTCATCACTAGAGATTTCCGAGGCGGCCGCTCCGGGAACGCGGTTCCGTCTGGAGAGCGCACGCGATCCCGATGTGGGCATTAACTCCCTACGCACGTACAGCCTCTCCAGCAGCGACTATTTTGTTTTAAACGTGGAAACTAAAAGCGACGGCAGTAAGTTTCCAGAGCTCGTCCTGGAAAAGGCTCTGGACCGGGAGGCGCAGGCCGCGTTTCGCCTCTCGCTCACGGCCGTGGACGGAGGACAGCCGGAGAAATCCGGGACCACCCTCCTGCTTATTAAGATTCTGGACGTGAATGACAACGCGCCGGTGTTTGATGAGCCGGTGAAAAGGATTAGTCTTTTGGAAAACTCTCCTCCAGGAACGCTTGTGACTAAACTGAATGCCACTGATGTGGACTCTGGGATAAACGGGAAAATATCTTACTTATTCAGTAAATATACTCCAGAGAGAATACTTAAAATGTTCAGTGTTGATCCTCAATCAGGGGAAATCCGTGTTGTAGGGGATGTGGATTATGAGGAAGCAAATGTGTATGACATCACAGTTCAAGCCAGGGACGGAGGCTCTCCCGCCATGGAGGGCTCATGCAACATTAAAGTGGAAATAATCGATGTGAACGATAACACTCCGGAGGTGACATTAACCTCCCTAACCAGCCCCATCCGGGAGGATGCTGAAACCGGCACTGTTATTGCGTTAATCAGTGCAAAAGACTTAGATTCTGGGGATAACGGAAAAGTCACACTTAGAGTATCCCCAGGGCTTCCGTTTAAACTAAAGTCAGCCTTTGGAGAACACTACACACTTGTGACCGACGGACGTCTAGACAGAGAACTCATTGATGAGTACACTGTTGTTGTCACTGCGACGGACTCCGGCTCGCCTCCGCTATCCTCTCAGAAGACTTTTGCGGTCCGTTTATCAGATGTTAATGATAATGCTCCAGTGTTCTCGCAGAACTCCTACTCAGTAGATGTAGCTGAAAATAACACTCCTGGTACTCCAATAGTAACCATTTTGGCATCAGACCCGGACGTCGGAGACAACGCCCGATTGTCATACTCCATCCTACCGACCACCGTCCACGGCAGCCCCATTTCCTCATACGTCTACATCAACCCCGAGAACGGGAACATCTTCACCATGCGCTCTTTGGATTACGAGCAAATGAACGCATTCAAGATCGAAGTGCAGGTTCGCGATGCTGGAGCGCCGCCGCAGACGTCTAACGTCACCGTTCATGTTTTTGTGGTTGACCAGAACGACAACCCACCCGTCATCCTTTACCCAACCCACTCTGAAGACGCAGGGCTCCAGCTGACCGTCCCACACGGTGCCCCCGTCGGCCATCGCGTTAACAAGATTGTCGCCGTTGACCCTGACAGCGGCCACAACGCTTGGCTCTTCTACAGCATCGCTCCAGGAGACGATTCATCGCTGTTTCATATCGAACCGCACACGGGTGAACTGCATACTGCACAGAAACTCATGGACGATGAACAGGGTGGTAAAACCCACCCAGCTTATAACTTCATAGTGGTTGTGCGAGACAATGGCCAGCCAGCTTTGTCCACTAGCGTTTCGGTTACGGTTACCGTTGAAGAAAAAAGTGCGGACAAATCCACAGACTTCCGTATAACACCACACAAGGGGACGGGAATGACGGACGTCACTCTGTACCTCATCATCTCATTGGGCTGTGTGACGTTGGTGTCACTTTTGACCATGACGGTGCTCTTGGTACGGTGCATTAGGCACAAGGGCGGTTCAATGTGCTGCTACTCCAGAACGGGTTTCCGTTCCAGACACTCCTATCAGCAGAGAGCCCATAAGGACCTTCACCTCCAGCTTAACACTGATGGACCCATAAGATATATGGAGGTGGTTGGAGGGCCTCAGGAACCTCACACAAGGACCTACAGGCCCTGCTACTCAACGCTCTCCAGCAGGAGTGACTTTGTGTTTGTCAAGACTCCCATGTTGAGTCATAACAACACACTAAACATGACTTTGACTAGGAAGCACTTAATGAACTCAGCCAATGAGGTGAGAGCATGCTCATCCCCACAGCCAATCAGATTCTTCTCTGTTGAGTCACTAATGGATTTTTCACTACCTCTCAAAAGTTTGGATATTTTTTTTTCATCTTGTTAGTCTTTTTGCTTTTCATTTGCTCATGAGCTCATTTGCTCATTTATTTGCTCATTATTAAAATAACTTTTTTTATTCTTTTAAAATAGAATTTATTCTTTTGATGCAAAGCTGAATTTTCAGCATCATTACTCCAGTATTCAGTGTCACATGCTCCTTAAGAAATCATTCTAATGTGCTGATTTAGTGCTGTATTATCGAGCTGAAATCTTAATAATGTTTCTTATTATCAATGTTGAAAACCATTTTTGCCGCTGCTGAATTTGGTGATTTTTTTTTTTTTAATTTTTTTGTATTTATTTATTTTTTTTCTGATAAATTCATTTTTTCAGGATCCTTGGATGAAAAGAAACTTTAAAATAACAGTATTTATTTGAAATATAGATATTTTGTCACATTGCAAATGTCTTTATGGTCCTTTTGATCAGTTTAATATATCCTTGCTGAATCATTGATTGCATTGTTCTGTATTGATTTTTTTTATCCTAACTACTCAAAACATTTACATGGTAGTGTATCACAGTTCCCACAAAAATATCAAGCAACACTGTTTTCAGTACTGATAATAATCAAAAATGTTTCATGAGCAGCAAATCAGATATCAGAATGATTTCTGAAGGATCGTGTGACACTGAAGACTGGAGTAATGATGCTGAAAATTCAGCTTTGCCATCACAGGAATAAATTACATTTCAAAATACAGTACATTCAAATAGAAAACAGTTATTTTAAATTGTAATAATATTTCACAATATTAATATTTTACTGCATTTTTGATCAAATAAATACAGCCTTGGTGAGCAGAAGAGATATCTCTCAAAAACATTAAACAATTGTAGTTAATCCAAACATTTGACCGGTAGTACAGGTGAAAAAAATATATCAGGTAATGTTTAAGCCTAGCTGGTTATTATACATGTTGAAGCCTATTTTGTGTTTTCTCTGGGTTCTCTTAGTTTGTTGATGTTTTATGAGCATAGTTTTGTTTCATATGAAGCAGCTGGGTAATTTGTTAAATATGCTTCAAGAATTTATTGCCTTTTCTTGACAATTGCGGACAGTCTACCTCTAATTTTCATTATTGTATTGCTTAATAGTGTATTGCATCATAGTGCTGTTTTCATGATTTAGTAACTGGCTTCCAAAAGCTGCAACAGACTGACAGGGTGTGAGTCCTGTGACTAAACAGGAAGAGGGAGGAAGAACAGAGGAAGAAGATGTGGGATCACAAAGGAAAAGGCTGCAGATATATTAAGAACGAAAAGAAAAGCATTTAGCAGAGTCTGGATGGTGTCAGACAAGAAGGGAGGAGAAAATTAAGACACAGTAAGGAAAGAGGCTTAGAGAGTATTGGAATAACATGAACTTTGGGATTTTAGAGTTGGAAACATGGTTGTCAGAGAGAAAAACATCTAGATTAGTGGTTCTCAACTATTTTTACTTCAAGACCCAGATTTTACATTCAACATCAAGTGGAGACACCCAAACTGTTTATTGTACAAAAGTAAACATAAATGACTTTGTACTGGAAAACAAGACAAAAAATAAATCTGATTAAGGAAACAAATTTGAAGTTCACTGGTTAAGATGAAAGATATGAACAGAAAAATGGAGAGTGCACAGAACAGAAACTCTAAAGCGAGGTTGAAAGAGACATGGATAACAGATGGACAGGAAGAGGAACAGACCAACAGACAGAAATGAGGATTTGGATGGGGGAAGGAAAAGGCGGGAATATGATGGATGGAGAGAGAGAGAGAAATAGGAAGTAGGTAGTGGAAGAAAGAGGTGTCAGAAAAACAGGATTCCAGAGGTCATGCATTGACCCCTGACTTCCTGTTGGGCTGAACTCATGTTATTGATTCCACACGTCTGAGTCACGTGACCTACATCTGGGATATCCCATAGTGAGTCAATTCTCATTTACATGAGCTCTTGCATAGGATTTGCCAGTTTCTTATTGCAAGTTCCTCCTGTGTTTCTTTAGCATGCGAAGCGGTTATTTGTATTTATTTTAATCAAATGTTATACAAGTTTGCTGTCTGTTGAAACTGAATTCCACAGTAATCTCCTGTGTTTATGTTTGTAGGGGATGAGCCTGAGAAATGGAGATTTTCCTCTTTCTTTCTCCCATTCTTTCTGTTTGGGACCTAATGTCCCATCTCTAAGTCTCTTGAGAGTCATTCTGTCTCTCGGGTCGCTGGGCTGCCATCTGGCTCTGCTATCATGACACGTGCTCTCTCTTTGTGTGTGTGTGTGTGTGTGTGTGTGTGAGGAGGCGGGCATTTGAATTTCAATAGAGATGGAAGAATCACTAATGAACCTGAGGACAGAGAGACGGCTGTGTGTGTATGTATGTGTGTGTGTGTGTGTGTGTGTGTGTGTATGTATGTGTGTGTGTGGTCCTCTTGGTCCATAGCAGATTCTAGACCTACAAGAATGATTTTGGTAATCCTGCGATAGTTACTCTTCATGGTTTCATACTTTTCTTTTCCACCCTGTCAAAGACATCTTTTGCCTTTCACTTTCCTTTTACCATCTTTCTTTCCAACTTTTTAAAGAGTGAATCTCACATAATCTGTCCAAAAAAATGTCTAGATCATATTGTGCTTAAAGAAAACTTTTAGAATTTAAGAAATGAGAATTTCTTGCCTTTTCTTGACAATTGCAGACAGTCTATATCTAAGTTTCATTATTGTATTGCTTAATACATGCAGTAAATTGTATGTTTAAATTTAAAATATTGAGTAAGAATCTAATGAAAATGATTCAGCTCAGCTCAAAATTTTAAAGTTACAGTAATTTGTATTTGTAAAAATGTCAAATGTTCCTAAATAGTCATAATTCTTTATTTTTACCTTATCTTTTGTTCTAATTTTAGAAATTAGAAACTAATTTCTTTAGAAATCAAATTTTCATTACAATTAATGCCTTACAATTAAACCTACTTCAAGTTCTCATTATTGTAATGCAAAAAAATGCATTAAATTTATTTTTAGTTATTATTTAAATTTATTTTTAGTTATTTATTTTTACTCTGTTTAAAGATTTGTTACTTTCTGGATTTGTTGACTTTCTGCAGTCATGTTATGACAGTAAACATATTTCATGACTTTCTGCCAAATTTGTCCATGTTTTCAGTTTAACCCATTTCACTTTGATCATGTTGCCATTGCTTTTCTCCAAAGCTCTTGTAGTGTCCTACTTTTATTCTATTTAGCTGCGACCATGCTGATCAGTACAATCAGACTGTGGTTGGTTGGACTAAGTGGTTTTAGCATTTTGCTGTGTGGTTGCTAGGGAGTTTTGGGTGGTTGCTAGGTGGTTCAAGTCAAAAGAGTACACATTAAGTCATTAATTAACTCTGTCGGGTTTCTAGTCATATGCATCTGCCCTTCTGTTTCTAGTGATAATGTGTGTACAGTTTATACAGAGAGCGGCCTGCAAAGTGTTTACAAGTTATACAAAGAAAAATCGATCTTTCCGGAATCAGGTAGCATCCTGTTCAGTGTGTAGAAAATGGTTAGGGATGTTTCTATTGTGTGGTCAGGATATATGTCACATATAGATGTTTTCCATGTGATCTATGAGGACGGATGTCTTATATAAATCTAGTTTATTCATTCACAGGATCTTTCAGAGTTGATATACTGACCCAGATGCTCCTGGTTCATGTATGTGTGTGCCAGATGTAAAGCTACAGATTAAGACTGACTTAAGACTTATTATAGTTACAATAAGAATATGTAACTCGTCTAAGAAAGCTTATATCTATAAGCGGAATGTGTGAATTTATCACAATCCAGTGGCTTTGAATGTGGCTCATTCAAGTATAATTAAGAGTAAGTATTCCTTTTATTATACTTTTTTGTTGTTGCTGCTCAAGTTTTAGCATGACTGATTTGATACACAAGTTTTGCAATCGTTTAAATGTGTGTATTTTTATACATATAGTAGGTGTGCTTCATCCTGCTTCAGCATGTGTGCAGAGCATTAGTGTGTTTACAGATGTCACACAGACCTTTAGGCATATTTGGTGTGTGTGTTTAGGAGCGTGACACATCTATTGTATGTTATTTGTATAAATATTCAGTATGTAAATAGAATTTTCTGAGGGGACACTTCCCACCTGCAGCTGTGACCTTGAGTCAATGTGGCAAGGTCAAGTTGTGTGACCTCATTCTGATCACCATGGCTGTGGTGAATCCTGAATTAAAAATAGAACATAGTAAAGTCTTATGGCAACAATGTAAGAGCACTGTTTGAAAAGCTAATTGTTTTAACTGCATACTGTTTTAAAACATATGCTCATAAGAAAGCCAGATACCTCATTATGGAAGATTTGGCTTTATTTTGACATTCCTGCAAGCGGATGTAACCTTCATGCTCACTCGTTCTGAACTCTTTGTGTTCTTGCCTAATGAGTGTTTTGTGCACATGAAAATATGCAGGAATGACTCTGACCCTGAATGTGACTAATGTTGTTGTTGTTCTGATTAATCTGATGTGGTTTAGTGTATAATGTTCTGTGTGCAGAGTGAGGCGTGTTTGTGTTTGGGACAGAGTCACCTGTGCTCTGTTTGTGAGGTTTAGGATTGTGTGTTTATGGGTTTCCTTTGCTATTTGGCTTTACTTCGTGAATAAAATTGTTCACAGACATTACCTAAATATGGGGGAAATTAATGATGTTTACAAATTTAAAAACTATGTAAATTATTTTTTCCCCTAAACTGAAATGCTTAAACTTTTTCTCATACTGGACGGTTTAGGATAGTCTTGTAGTTATTGCGTTTACGATTGTGTGTTTATTGGTTTACCTGGCTATAGCACACACACTCAAAATTGTCCCCAAAAGTAGTCTAAATTGGGGAAAAGCACTAGATAGATAGATAGATAGATAGATAGATATATTGTCCCTTATTTTGTTTTGTTTTGTTTTGTTCTAAAAATGCTAAATATTTCTTCATAGAGTTCGGGTTTAGGTTAGTAGTAATTAGGTTAGGTGGTCTAAATCAGACAATTAGGGTTGTATATAAATGTTTACTTGGCTATACTTTGTGACCAAAATTGTCCTCAAAAGTAGTCTAAATTCTAGTTTTGTTTTGTTTTGTTTTGTTTTGAAAATGCATTCGAAACATTTTTTCATACAGGTCGGGTTAGTAGTTATTAGGTTAGGTTGTCTAAATCAGACAAAAAAATAGAAAAAAAGTAGGGATGTTTAGAAATGTAAAAATAAATCTTCTAAAAATGCTAAACTTAGTATGTGAGCGGAGCGCGGAGTGGAGCGGTGTGATTTCGAATGGAGGGAGGAGCGGATTTTTTAAAAGTCGGAGCGTCGTGGTTTTCACTCGCTCCAAGAGCGCTCCACCACCGCTCCATCACGAGTACAATTCATGCCAACGGCCCGTAATTTAACTGCAAAAACATACTGTTATCATGAACAAAATTTGCAATGCAAAAAGCAGCAATTATACCTTTTAATGCTGACAACCATGTTATTAGCTCATGTGGTAGGAAAAAAGATTGCACACTATGTTCCAATAAGCCACTTTGAAACGCTCCTGTTATTTTATTTATTTTATTTTTTTTCTTTTAATACACGTTATGAACAGAACTGTGATATTTCAAACGTGCTGAAATACTTTATCCGCGGAGCGAAGGCAGCGCGGTGTTTCTGATAGCAGTGAGTGAGGAGTGGAGCGGGAGCGGGAAATGGTGAACCTGGAGCGGAGCTGGAGTGGAGTGATTATTAAATGCTTGGAGAGTAGAAGGGAAATTGTTGCCGCTCCACTCCGCTCACATACTCTGGTTGGTATTAGGTTATTAGGTTTACAAATGTGTGTTTATTGGTTTACTTGGCTATACTTTGTGACCAAAATTGTCCCCAAAAGTTGTTAGCATTATTTTACAATAACTAGATTACTAAAGCCGACCTGCACATTTAGCACTTTTAGAAAAAAAGAAACATTTTATATAAAACAATATTTTGTATGAATGTATATAAAACAGTCAGCCCCCATTTATATAGATCAGTAAGTATATATGTAAGTGTTGTGTGTATAGACCAATTTCGTGTAGACGTCACAGTTACGTCACTTGCAGCTGCGCGAACATTGTGGTGGCAGAAAAACACTGGTAACAAGTGGAGTGAAATGGGAAAAATCCACGGAATAAGAGATAAAATGTATTGTTGTGCCTTTGGATGTCAGAATCGGAATGCAAATCATTTTTATAGAATACTGTCAAAAACGCCATTTGAACCTAAATGGAGATGTTTAAACAGACAGACTGATGAATGAAACCTGCTATGATTACTCTACTTTTAAAACATAAATTTGATTTAAACAATTGGTCTATGTAATATTCACACATGCAGTTCATAGGGAACATATTATATTAGCCCTACCGTTACAGCATGAATATACTATTTAAACCTATAACATTTTACATTTACCTATTTTGTCTCACAATTCTGACTTTTTTCTCGCAAATGCAACTCTATATCTCATATTTCGGAGTTTATAACTCGATCTAACTCAATAGCAATTTTTTCTTATCAGAATTGTGAGATATGATCTCGGAATTGCTAGAATAAAGTCAGAATTTTTAAATATAAACTCAAATTTACCATTTTTATTCTTTTATTCCATGGATTCCATAGACTGCCACTTGAAAACGGTCATTTTCTGCCACCAGATAGGCCCCGCCCACAAAAAGCGTCATCACTGTTTGCAAACACAAAATTGGTCTATTGTCTTAGCTCAGCTGATGTTTGTCTGGCATTTGTGGCTGTTGCTTTTGATGCAAATATTTCCTGTGTGCCTGTGCGTGTGTGTTGTTTGTTTCTTGTATATGGTCTTGCCTTTCTTTCTTGTTGAAATATGTGAGAATATGGAACTAAATGGGCTTTAAATTCTATTTCATGTGAATTTCTAAGTTAATTTAAGTAAGACTTCAGTTATTTAATTTGATCTTGATTAGCTAATTTGGCAGTTCTCCATTTCACTGCACAATAAGAGAATGCTAAATTCTAAGAGAATATTCTAAATTCTAGAACTGAAAAGGCTTTTATCATTGGTGTTTTTTTAAATCATATAAGTATTTTTATTTTGGGGTTTGTGATATTTTAAAGAGATAGTATGCAGTGTGTGTGAGTGTGTTTGCTGTCCTGAGGATGGAATCACAATGGTCTTTCTGTCTTTGGCCCAATTAGTCACAGAGCTTGTTTCTCGTTCACTGGAACAATCCTGAACTCTGTCTGAGAGAGAGTGTGTGTGTGTGTTCAGACTAAAACGCTTGAATTCCTGCTCATCCCAGCTGTTTCAGATGCGCTATCATTATTAATTGCTCTGTGTATTTGTGCGTGTGTGTGAATAACCGTAATTTATTGAGCACCCATCCATTTTAAATGAAACCTCTCTAGAAGTCATTTGTCAAAGCTGATTCTGACATTCATTTAGACTTTATCTTACTCGTGTTTCCTTTGGCACTATGTAATAAAGTGAACATGTCTCTTGTTCTCTTGGTTTGGTCACATGCTGCGTCCTCAAGGTCACACTGACAGCCGTCACCGCATACAGGATACGCTCTTACATCACTTCTCTGTCCTCATGGCAACAGCGAGGTCACACAAATAGACTTGCAAATGAATGGTGCTAGACTTTTCTTTTCTTTTTATATGTCATTACTCATGCTTTCCTTTTGTCTCGTTACAGCAAAAACCACCCAGTGCTGACTGGCGTTTCACCCAGAACCAGAGGCCCGGGCCCAGCGGGTGAGTAACACACACACACACACACACACACGTTCACTGAGATTTGCATTATGTAAAGGCAGAAAGTCACCTCTTTTGAGAGCAGAAACATTTGCATTGAATAAATGGTTAACACACACTGAGGTGCATATGTACATGTGTGTATAGCATAATAGAAGACATGGATTTGCATGTAGATTTGCTTGTGTATAAGAAATATAGGCTGTGTTAATGTATATGTAAGACAGGTATAATGCAATTCCAAAGAGAAAAAGAGAAGCCAAAAGAGAAAGAGACTAGCTGTGCTGAATCTTAATGTTCTTCTCCTCTTAACAAAATGGCTGCTGTTGTTTTCAAGCGCTTTCCCCTCCACCCCCAACACTTCAATCTGCCAAGAGAAAGAGAGAGAGGCCAGAAAGAGTAAAAGAGGGGGACAGTGAGGTTTATTGCCATGCTAATGCCTGTTATAGTCATGCATTGTGCTGAAACTGATTGGAACTATTAAGATGCCAAAAAGCTTTGACTGTTTCAGTGTGATTGACAGTGAATCGTCCAATCAGATGCTCTTAAGGGGGAGGGGTTGGTCACAGGCAGCCAATAGGGTCCAGGTTCTCTTGTGTGCCAGTGTTCATGGCGCATCGGTTTCCATAACAGATGTTACACAACACATTCCAGCCTGACAGGACCCAGTTTGAAAGAATCCATTTGGAAGAAATTAAATCTTTTTGTTTAGTTTAAATTGGCAGCGCTACATATATCGCAGCAGGCACAAAGATCTGTGTGTTGTTAGCGGGGTTACACTGTAAAAAAAATATTTTTTGAAGTTGTAAATAAAGATAATTGGATTATGTTTTACAAGAAAATACTGTTTCAGTCTTTCTGCTTTAAAATTTCATGTTTAATTTACATGCTTGTCATTTTTATAATTATTTGGGTATTTTCTTGCAATTTTTGAGTGAAAATAGTTTCAAAGTTTCAGGGTATAGGTAACTAAAACTAAAACCATAAAAACCCCACTTGAAATAGTGAAATAAATACTGAAATAAAAATAAAATATGAAAAGAACCTACCAATGCAGCATTTCTCATTTTCATTTGACTTGATGTACTAAAATAAGTAAAAATAAAATAAATAAATAATAAATATAAATGTATATAAATCTAAATACATAAATATTATTACAAATTATATATATTTTATATATATAAAAATATACAAATTATATATTATTATATATATATATATATATATATATATATATATATATATATATATATATATATATATATATTAGGGATGGGAAGATTCCCCGATTCGCTCGGTGCATCGGCATTATAAAGTTAACGATGCGACGCATAGGTTTAAAAAGTATGCATTGGCTACAAGTCAGCATTTGTATCGCGATGCATCGTTTCTAACATATTTGCATCGGTGAAAACCGATTTATTTATATATAATTACTAGTGGATGCGCTATACTTTTATTATTTAGAAAGTGACCAATAAACTGTGACCAATATTTTATATGTAGATTGATTGCTCCTCTCTAAACTGTTTCTCAAGCACGTTCTCTCATCACTGCTGCGTGAATATGACGAATCACAACACCACAGAGACCCGAGGAAAAGTGGGGATTAAAGTCCAAAACCTTACTTGAACAACCTAACAAATCAACCAGGGCTAAAGTGTTCCATAAATGACAAATTAAGTTCACACAATCTCACTAATTTGTGCACGCTTATTCTTAAGCAGCCCGTACTGTCGATCATGGATCAAATCGATCCACCATGACAAACAGCGACTATATTTGTGCTGTTTAATGCATTTAGGACGTTGTGTTTTCTTCAGTACATAACTGACAGGTAAATTCTTCATCTGTAAATATCAGAAAGTCACTCAAATATATCCATTTTGCTGTCAGGAGTAGGCGAGGCTTACGCAAGTGAACGAGCGTTGCTGCGCGCATGCGCGATAAACAGATGGAGCGCAATAGTAGTAATAGTAGTAAAAAACAGTAATAGCGCAATAATTCTGAGTAAAATATACATTTTGCTAAAATATTTGTTGTTGGACATTAAATGTGTCTGTTGTAGAATTTTAAACCTTATTTATAAGTATTTTTTATGATAGCAGTAACTGTAAAGGGACTATTGCAATAGGTAAATCAAATGTAAGCTAGTACAGTCCTAATTACTAAGCTCAAATGAGTTACTGTGTGTTTCTTATAGCAGTTAGAGTAGTCGTTTTCTTTATTATTTATTTTCATTTTAATTCAGTGATTTTAACTTTTAATTTAGTTATTTTAATGCTTTAAAGCGCAATTTTAGATTGTAATGTTCTAATGTTCTGCTATCTGTTCTGCAAAGGTGCAGTTGTCATAAAACCAGAGAGAAAGGCTGCATGGCTAGAAACTGTAAAAAAAAAGTCAAATAACAGTGTTCCTATTGGTCAATGTTAGAGGAACTCAGCTTAGTCTTACAGTTAACCTGCTTTAGACCAGGTTAGTTTCCCAGCATAAGTTTCCACAGTGACTGAGGTTGATCTATGTTAAATTTGCTTTATGGAACAAAATCATTTGACATTTACTGATAGGCTACTAACTGAAATAAGCCTGGCTTATTTGGTAAACTTGTTTTATGAAACAGGTCTTTAGGCATTAAAAATGATCATATTTTTTCCATTGTATCAAATTGCATTGTGTTGAATCGAATCAAATTGAAATCGTATCGCACTGCATCGTAATGGGTGAATCGTATCGCATCGCATTGGTAGCTGCTTCATATGTATCTTTAATGTATCGTATCGTCGGCTATTCATCGAGATGCACATCCCTAAAATATATATAAATATATATATAATAAAAAAATATATATATAATAAAACTAATAAATAAATAACTAATAAAAATTACAAAATAAAATATAAATACTAAAATGTATGCTAAATATATAATAAAAACTAATTTAAAATATTAATTAAAACTATAATAGTATACTAAAACAACACAGTGCTTCAGTTTTAAACATATTTTTCTTTCAGTTCCTTCAAGCTCCAATCTACACACGTAAGATGGACGCCGCCGAGCAGGCTGAGGTATTGAAGTGTAGCTAGCGTCCCTTCTCGTTCCTGTAGGATCAGGTTCCTCATCTGAGACTATTGGTGCTGCATTAGTGTCCAATAGTGACGCTGGGGCCCTCAGGGGCCGTTCTGCTCATAGAATAGAATAGAAAACAGCATGTAGAGTTGTGCACATTAGTAGCTTCGACCTTGTTGCAGCGCATCCCACGGTTTTGGATTTGTGAAGGGAATTGCACAATGTCCTTTGTGTAAACATTTGTAAGGGGTTTTATGAATGAATAGCTACAAACAATGACATCTTGGACCATAACTTTCACATTTATGACAACTCACAATCTGGTCCACAGGAAGTGATTATCTGACCACAGGATGTGATAATGCTGCCCACAGGAAGTCTGATTTCCTGCAAGTGTGATGAGATGCTGATTGTGGAGAAATGAGGCATCTTATCTTCATGCTACTAAACAGGAACTCTTGTCTGTTGTCCTGAAGTGTTGTGCCAGGATATGGCGAGTTAACCCGGTTTGCATTTTTCTTTGTTTAAAAGTGGCGATGGTTTAGTGGTTAAGGATCTGAACTGGTGGTCCAAATGTCTCAAGAGAGTTTGATCTCAGTAGTCAGTACTGATTGCATCGCATTGGTAGCTGCTTCATATGTATCTTTAATGTATGAACTGAATAAATCACTGCTCTGGTTCTCGTTAGGATTGTTCGCTCTAAAACAACATCACCCTGTTTTTCCCTCATCTTGGCACTGAGAGTTCATCTCTTTTGAAATGCTTGGCAAAAACAGTGTCTTTCCCTCCTCAAATGTCTTTCTGCCCTTCATTCTTTCTGTCACTTTTTCCTTCACATGCTTAAATTCCAGTTTTTGTTCTTCATGGTCTTTTTCTCTCTTTCTTGCTTTTCCCAGTGTCCTCTTCTTTTCCCCCACTTTTTCCTGTCTTTGAGTCTGTTTTCGTCGTCCTCTCCCACCCGTCCTGCAGTCGTGTCTTGTATGCAGATGTTGTGCTGTGCCGCTGCGGTTGATTGTCTGGTGCCTGTGGTGATAGACGGTTTTACAGCCGCTGGGCTCATTTAAGACAGGAAGTGAAACCCCACGAGACCCCGACTTCAGAGACAGATGACTTTTAGCATTAGCATCTCATTCTCTCTCTGTGCTAGAGGAGCTTCTTAGTAATTCATACTTGAATTTTGTCCAGACAGACTGTGAGATGGTGGGTTCAGTGGTTTTGTCCTGTTCGTTGTGACCTGATTTTTCCAGCATCTGTGTTCATTTGCGTTCAACCAAATGAAAGGATTCAGAACAGTAAACAGGCTGTAGTAATAAGCTAATTATTTATCTTAGTGTTTTATTTATTGTTTGTTAACTGTAACTGTAACGGTAAGATAAACATTGATTAAAAACCTGCTATCAAATGTTTCATTCTACTGGTCATCTTCAGCGCACGCAGCTCAAAACAGAAATGCAGAACATTAATAACTTCTGTCATATACCTAATGTTATAATGAGAGCACTATTGTAAAAAATGTTGTGAATTCTTAAGGTTTCGCTGACGTTTTAATCAAAACATAAACATTATTTTTGTATCTGCGAGGCATCCGTTACACATTTTCCCTGTGTGTTAATGTCAGTATTTATGACTGTTGAATGTCTGACTTGACTCTTGGTTATGTATTTTGCCCCCGCCCCCAAACAAATGAGATTCAAAAAGATTCAAAAATTCAGATTCGACTATGAAAATCCTTAGTTGGGGACACCCCTAATATTAAATCTTTTTAAAATTAATAACAAGAAATGTTTCTTAAGCAGGAAATCAGCATATTAGAGCGATTTCTGAAGGATTGTGACACTGATGACTAGCGTAATGATGCTGAAAATTTAGCTTTGTATTACAGGAATAAAGTACATTATATAATATATTCAAATAGAACGCGGCTATTTTTAATTTGAAAGATATTTCTTAATATTACAGTTTTTAACATTTTTTTTTATTAAATAATTGCAGCCTTAATGAGCAGAATACATTTCTTCCAAAAACATTTATATATATTTAAAAAAAAAAAAATCCTTAAAGTTTTGAAGGGTAGTGTGTTCCCTGATGTTACTGGGAAAAGGATGAGGAATCTCCATTATTCTTCCCACACGCAGAGAAAAGACATACGGGAATGTTTTTTTTTTTTTTTTTTAATGAGGAACAGCGATTTTGTCCTTTGTTCATGTAGCCTTTACTAATTAAAGAAAGTTTTTAATGTTTTAATTAACACATTATTTCCTGTTTGTGGTGCTGTAATCTTCAAAACAAAACTTAATGGAGGTAAATTGGAAGTGTATTTGTTGCTTTTCCTGGTTACCGACAGCAAAGCAAGCTTTGTGCATGTAATGAGGTGAATTTTAGTGCGATCAGGGCTTTTGTGCACCGTGGATGCCAATTGCAGAGTTTTTAAACAAGCCTTTGATGATCAAGTCGCCGCACATGGAAATGTTCAGTGGTTTTGTGTGCATGTGCTGTAATTTTCAGCAGTTGTTACTGCTCATTCTCCGCTCGTTTTCATTTTCCAACATGGTGTAGTTAAAAGTAACATGGAGGACTTTGTGTGTGTGTGTTAAATTAGGGCACAAAGTGACTCACACTTACTGCAGCTGCTGCTGATAGCAGCAGTACAGAACGGCCTGTTTTGCTGACTCTATTTCCTTTTCCTCTCTGCAGGGCTGCTGCCACTCCTGAGGTTGCCGTGGGAACCAGACCCTGGCCCAACCCCCCAACTGAGGCCGAGCAGCTCCAGGCGCTGATGGCTGCTGCTAATGGTGAGAATCTCTCACTTGCTATTTAATGGTGTCAGGCATCACTATGCATTCTGCTGTGCATATGTATTGTTGAAAGCATGAGAAACATTGACTTCATTGCATTGCTGTCTGATTAATCAGTCATTTACATCTTAATCAGATGAATTTTTGCATATACTGTATGTTTGTCTTGCATGCATGATGGACAATCATGTTGAATGAGCACATGCACAGTCACAGATGTCCATGTGGGAACACACACACACAGTTCAGTGGCCCGTATCTATACAAACCACATCAAAGCTGTTGACACACAGCAGCGTGACGTCACCCTCTCTCATGTTTCCCTTTATTTTCACTGCTGCTGTGACTGAGCAGGAATAAAAAGAAAGTGACTCATCACACATTCACTTAGTTTCTGTGGTATTTCTTAATCATTTAGATGGATGTCGCTGTTACGTAAAGGTAATTATGACTACAGACTAACTCTAAATGAATACTGGTATTTTGCCTGTAAAACACATGCATGACAAAAGATTGATTGATTCATTAAAATATTATTATAATGTTAATAAGTTTTCTATGAGAATATATGTTAAAATGAAATTTATTCCTGTGATCAAAGCTGAATTTTCAGCATCATCACTCCAGCTTTCAGTGTCACATGACACAATTAGAGAGTTCAAAAGAACAGCATTTATTTGAAATATATTTTTTGTAACATTATAACAGTCTTTATTGTCACTTTTGAGGAATTTAATGCATCCTTGCTGAATAAAGGAGGAAAAAATCTTACTGACCCCAAACTTTTGAACTGTAGTGTACATCAGCTTATGTAAAAGCAGATTGTTTTGGCCAGATCCTAAAGACATTTGCACGAGACATGAGAAGCAAGTGGAACCAGTTTATATTTGTTCTACAAAGACTCTGAGACAGACATTGAGTTATTTGCTTCCCGCTGGAGAGCGTCACTGTTTCCACTGTTCTGTCCAGCACTGTTCTGAGATCAGCCATTCAGCAGTTTTCCATTAACACTCAGTTTGTTTGAATTTGTCATTGTTCTTTTTTCTAGGTTGAAATCTTGCAGAATAACTTAAGCTTTGTTGCATAGATGGTTTACTGGGACTTAATATCTCAAGTCATTTAGTTAAAAAAGTGTGAATGTAAATCTTGATTTAAATGGAATAGATATTTTTTTAATGGAAAACAGGACAAAACATCCTTTTTTTCAGTGTTTCAGTTTATTTTTTATGACTCCAATGGCAGATTTTTTTTCTAATTTTATGCATAAACATTTAATTTTTATACATTTTTTCAGAAAACAATCCTTAATATCTTAAATTATTTTGCTATTTTGATTTAAGAATGTTTAGATTTTTGTATTTGTTTATTCATTTACCAAATGTTTTCATGCAAAGCGACTTGCTTTTTTTGGGGACTTGCTATTTTATTACCGCTTACCATAACATATTTAAAACAAATCATTTCAAAAAGAGTTTAGGAGCTTGTGTGAAATCCTCTCAAAATCACCTAACAGAAACCTCTCTTCTCTCTGCAGAGGTCAGCGAGGCGACCAACACTCTGGGTCCGGGCACCATGGGTCTGAGCACCCGCTACGGCCCTCAGTTCACCCTGCAGCACGTCCCTGATTACCGGCAGAACGTCTACATCCCTGGCAGCACCGCCACCCTGACCTCCAACCAGCAGCAACCCCAGCAGGCCCTGCTGCCTCCACAAGCCGCTGTAGCCGCCGCCGCTGCCCAACCTGAGCCGCCGCAAGCCGCCCAGACGCCCGCAAGCAAGAAGAAATCCACCAAGAAGGACAAGAAGTAGAGAGTAATAGGTAGATATGAGGTTTAGGGAGGTTGAAATAGCTGGACGACTCCATTCTGTGCTGTTCTGAGGTTTGCTGGAAATCTGTAACTATTTAGAAAAAAAAATTAGGGTAAAAATAAGACAGTATATCAGTGTAAACCCACTTCTAACCACTTTGTCTATTTCACACATGCATTTGTTTTAAGTACTGTAAAATCCTTTCCTGATTTATTGGACGTTCAGATATTTGGAAAGAAATTAGTTTTTCATTCTCACATTTGCCAAGTTTATGCAACTTCTAAGTGAAACTATACTCCTGCATATGTCAAGCCAGTAATGTATTTTCCACAGTACTTTACCGTGATCATGATAAACTGACATCTGGACAGATAGAGGAAGTGTATTCTTATAACAATCACATTCTTGTTTCTACAAAGACACAATGTCTATTGCTATGGATGGTGTAATGTTTGTAAAATGCATCATGATTATTACTTTACTTTTTTGCTATTGTTTGCTAAAATACCACTATGGACTTTTTTAACTGATCATTTTAGGAGAAGTGTTGACGTAGATCCAAGTCAGGTGATTATTGCTGCATGCTGTCTTTTGCGCTATAGATAATCTCCATATCACCTGACATCTATAAACAACCATCTACAACTTTCTCACAGAGGTGGTGAGCAGTTAAACCATCCGCTTTTATGATGATTTGTATTTGCTTTTATAGAATGGATCCCCTGTGTATCACTGAGCCAGAGTTTGGTTGTTGTTTGGGGGGGGGGTGGGTTTATGTTAACAATGTTTATGGAGCATTAGTGAAGTCCGAGCCATAGTGGGAGCGTTGTAAAATCAGTTACAAGTCCACAAGCGCCCGCAGTGGCATATCGTCCTTAGTATTCAGTATTTCCAGGTTATCCTGATGTGTTGAAGCTCGTTATCAGTGCTGGTTGTAATTAGATGGGTTAGTAATGATACTTTCAGTGAGCATCTGTTGTTTTAATGGTAACAAAACCTCCTGACTTTGTGAGTTGGTGATCTAGGCAGCAATTTCCTAATGCAAAGGCTGTTCTTTCTTTTGGTCATGTGCAACATGCTCAAGTGATTACAGTTAAATTCAATACCAGTTAGGATTGATGCTGTTTTAGGAGGCAACTTGCACTCATTAAATGTACAACAAGCACACTAACTTTGGAAACTTAGTACTTTGGAAAGCTGGTTCTAGAAATAACTCCGTCCAAATGCTGGTTCACTTTCCCTCTAAATACAGCAGTTCTTGTACCATTGGCATGACTTTCCTTTGTAAATAGAAATTTGCCCTTAAAAACACATGAAACCTTTTCAGATAATCAGCTCAAGAGGAATGGCTTACTACTGGAATGTCATTTTATTTTACAGAAAAAAAAAGGCACAAAAAACGTAAAAATGGAGAAAAAGAAGATTTTTTTTTTTGACACTCTGTCACCAATGTAGTTCTTTAGTACTATGAAGGTCAACTAACGCAACTGTAAATAAAGTTTAACTTTTACTTATGAAAATAAATAGTGACACACTCTTAGTCTAGAAGTTGTGATGTTATGCATATATTTTTATGTTCTTCCTCTTTTCCTGTCACTTTTCCATGAAAAGACACAAAATGGAGGGCAAATAGACCTAAAATCCTCCATTATTAATGTTGTGCTCTCTGTCGTACTTACATGTGAGAATGCTTCTTAATGTCTATATGAAGACTCTGAATAGATCTATTATCTGTGTGTGCGCGTGTCTGCTGATGCTGTAATCCTGCTGTAACATCTCTGATAAGACGCTTTGATTCCCGGCTCCTGTGTGCTAGTTGCATTTTATATGCTAATATTTATATTGCTGTTGTTTTTTTCTTTTCCTGAACACTGACATTTCAAATAAAAGCTTCTCAAATTATTTGTCTTTTGTTGTTGTAAAAATTTGAATTTATTCAGAATTTATACACCATAGGACAGTATAAGGGTGGATCTAACGATGTTGATAGATAGATTAGATATACACATATCCACATATACATATGTGTGAGTATATATTTCTGTACACACACACAGATCAGACACATACATACATAGAAATATATGAAATAGTTTATAGAAATATATGCAAGTTCAGTTGTTCGTTAAGGCAAATCAAACCCTCGGGACTCTATTGCTCAATTTTTTTTTTCATTTTTCTTACTCTTTCAGTGCTTTGGCAAGACAAGTTTCTGGTTTTCACAGAATATTATGCAAACTATTTAATTTACAAAGCTGGTGGGAAAACCTTTTATAGTTTTACATGAAATAAAAATGTTTAAATATGGCAATTTTAATGTGTATATATATACACATATGTATACTTGAGCAATAGTCTGAGGGTTTGATGTTCCTTAACAAACAACTGAACTTCAATAAACGTATGAATCTACTTCTATTTCAAGGCTCAATCTTGAATAAGGTGTATTTTCTCTTCAGTGGTCTAAATGGCCACAAAAGTTAAAGGATTTGACTCTTGGTTCAGTGATCTGCATTTTCAGCTCTATTTTAGTCTAACTAGAGAAACACTGTTCTCTTTCAGAAGCACTAAGACTTTGTGTTTTTCTCAAATCGCTGCTTCCTTTGCCAAAAATTATTCAATGTTTTCACAGCTGTGAGGTTTGACAACAAATGAAAGACTTTCACCAGATTTCAAACAGGTGATCAGGGTCAGGATCTGAGGAAGGAGATGTGGAGATCAGAGGTCAAAGGTGTTTCGCTACAGTTGCCCTGATTAGGGTCACAGCCAGATTTTAGCCTGAGATAATTAACAGATGGCAATAAAAATCCAGCAGAAAAAAAAAAGAAAAAAAAAAAAGAAAAAGTGTGCTTAATTTTCTCTGTCATAAAACCCTAGGGAAAAATCACTCAAAAAGAATAAAAGAATACACAGGGAAGCCCATATGTTCACCCAACACACACACACACACACAGCATCAGCGCCCTTACAAAAAACATCTTTTCCACTTCAGTTGGCGTAACCATGGTAACCCCTTCCTTTTCCAAGAGAGTCGAATGGAAGGAGTGATTAGAATCCAAACAGCAAAAAGAGGACAAATCAACAAAACACATACAGACATGTGGAAAAGTGAAGGACTGAAATACACAGATCAGAGAAGAGGACACACTTGAAGCTTTTCCTGAAGGATGATCGGGTATGCAAATCAAAGGAAATCCTCTTTTTAACAGTTTGATCACTACTTGGATCACAAAGTGGATTAAAAAGGCCATTATCTACACATTATTACTCTTCAGTTCAATTTAAATATTTAATTGCCATGACAAATTTTATACTGTAGTGACAAAAGTATTTAGTGTTTCATGATCTCTTTTAAACCTATCAAGTTCTATCAAATAAATATCAAAGTCAAATCTTTTCCTTTCTTCATATGTTCCTGATCTTATACTGAACCATTCAACTGTGCACCTTAGTCCAGAAAAAGTATTTGCCTTCATAATCTTTCATCACAATGTAATAACTCACTCCACTGCTGAAACTGAAAACTTAAAAAAAAAAAAAGTAATGTAAAGAAAATAATGGTAACCAATAACCAAATAGGTATTTAGAGACAGTAGTTAACCTTATGACATATAAACCACTTTTAGAAGTGGGAGATGAAAAAAAAAAATCTATTTTTTTTTTCAAAATTTAAAACTGCTTATTTAAACCCACTAAATTTATCTAAAATATCTTTTCATATTAAATAAAAAATGATGTACACATCCTCATAACTCCCCATGCTTGGTCCAAACAACTGTCTGTTTAAATAAATTAACATCGGTGTTAATTACAAGTATTTTGTTATTATTCCAAATTTTCTATATTCTATTTAGTCGCTAACTAAAAAAGAGACTTTGTCATAAAATGAAAGTTGATTTATTTTTTTCAGTGTGTTTTATAATTTCAGTTTAAGTTTTACACTGTGAATGGTAGGCTTATGCTATGTCTACATAGTGCATCTAACTGTAATCTCAAAAGAGCAAGTAAAATTCAGTTTTGTCTCTGATATGAGTGGAATTTTAGAGTCCTGCAGTTAACAGCATCTGGAGGACAGATTAAAGTCTGTGGAAACAACAATATTAACGTCACACAGAGAGTGAATAAACAGATCATTTGGTTTAAGAACCATCAAGTCTAAACATACCCGTATGAGCCGAACACTGAGTTCACTGCACCGAGACTCAGATGAGTGTGAGTGTGTGAAAGTGTGACGGCCGAAGTGCATTAGACACGCAGACTCAGACTTCAGCACCATGGCGACAGGTGTTGTCAAGGCAATCAAGCAGCTGCTTAGGATATTATGGGATGTTGCCCTCATACTGTTTCCCAAATGAATTGAATGAGGAATGCAACAAACAACCAATCACAGATCATCTGATAATCACTCTGACCAATCAAGCTTCAGATTCATTTCCACCTAAACATATTAACGCCTTAACTAAATATAAAATTATTAATATCCTTATGAATATTCTATTAAATGAGCAATATCACACGAGTAGCCATGTGACAGCGCACTACGTTTGCACGGCTGTGATCCGAGTGCTGTAATAACAGCAGTGCTGATATAGAGCGATGTCACACGGCATAAGTTAAGTACATAAATAAATAAGATAAAACCATGCCGTGTCTTTAAAAAACCTTTTGTGTTTGAAACTACTTCCTTCTGCCACGGATTCAAATCTCAAGTTGACAGATGAGTCCAAGCCTCCATTACTAATTAAGAAAAACAATTTAGAACTAGGAGGAACGCTGAATTACTTGAAAGCTTATATTATGTAGAGAGAGATTAACTGAGCGAGATTACCTTTATCTGATACAGCATCAATCACATATTCAGAACAAAACTTTAGTTTGAATCTCCGCTGAGGAAAGCAATATCTTTGTCTTAGTATCCTTTCAACTGTTACGGGAACTTCCCATGGTAATGTGGGTCAATGCACTTACAAGGCGTTTTTGAAGGTAAAAATAATGTAAAAGTCTTTGCTCCTGTCTCATAAAGACAGACTCTTGTCGGCATCTAATGACAAAACATTGTAACCAAAATCACCATCACTAACACACAGACCGCTTCTCAATACCAAATACTATTACTATTATTTTTAGTGAAAAATATTATTTATTAGATTTAATAAACCACAACAGCCATTTTAAAAGTTGTTAGCCAATTCAGTCAAAAGTACAAAGACAGCCCACCGCTACAGCATTAAATTTATAAAAAAATATAAAGTTATGAAACTTTGCCCTCAGCCAAAACTGTTTACTCTGAAACAAATAAAAGATTAATGAGACCAAAAACTGCCTGTTAGATTTACCCAAACAAATTACATCTCATGCTACTATAGGGACATCAGAGTCAGCGGCAAATTCCAGAAGATCAGGCCGAGGTGAGGCTGCTCTCAGTGGGTTCATGAGCGCTGAACAGCCGCTGACGCCCTGGAGCTCACATCTCAGAGAATATTTAAGCAAATTTTCAAATAGGTGCTATCTTTATTAGCAAACCACATATTTAACTCTAAACAAGTACATTCTTGTCTAAAAAAAAAATAATAATAATAAAAATAAAAAAACTCTTAAAACTACATTATGTGACAACAACAGTAGTATATAAAATAGTTCTCACTCAATTTCTCTTAACCAAGGTTTTCTGAATAACTTAGGCATACTATGTGACTGATTTCTGCTAATTGTTGCATGTTGAGTAAAGTACTAGAATGTTTTATTAAAGACGTTTTTAGGTTTTACAGAGTGGAATAACTCTGGTTTCACTAGTGCTGCAGAAATGACACACAGCAGCTGTAAGTAATGTGTGCTGAACATTACTAAATATATCAACAACTAACTCATTAGGACTCATAGTAAACATTGCTGGAGGGTGTTTGGCTTTCTAAATTAAAAAAAAAAGAACCTTGACAACAGTCTGTCAAGTCAAAGATCAGGATGGGAATAAACTAGTAAAGAGACATACAAAATATTCTAAAATCTCAGAGAGGAACAGACACATTGATGCTGTTATTTTGGAGCATTTGGCTCTATATATAAACATACAAAATGTCTTTAATGGGCTGGTGCATGTTTATGGTAAAAACAGACCCAGGGAAAGAGGGTTTTGTGGTTGTGGTGGTGCTGCATGGATTATTTTGGACCATGTTCTTCCCAGATGAACTCTAACAGTGACTGAACACAGTCCAGCAATTCAGTAACAAAAGCTTCCTTTAATAACAGCAGGAAGTCCAACTGCAGAGAAAATTCCTTCACAGTGTCAAGTCATCACAGATCTACTGCCTTACTTTACCCACAATCCCTCCCTCTGAGTCTGTCCGGAAAGATTAAAGAATGAAAAGGCTAGATGAAAAGGCACATTTGAGTTCATCCTGTTTAAATATTAATTACTCACAATATACTTTAGATCACGTAAAGCTATACTAAGTATATAGTGCCCAAAGAGACCAAAATCACTCTGACTTGAACCAGCCACAAATGCATGCTGGGTAACCATCAATACCACAATAATTACTTCAAAAATAGTACGTAGTAGATATGCAATTCTAAACATAGCCACAGTCCCTCCCAACTACTGTAGGAAGACAATATGAGGGAAATCTGTATTTTGAACAATGACTGTGCAGGAAAAAAAGTTGTCCAGGTTACCAGGATCATAAATAAAGGAGGATGTAACAGTGTTATACATGTGTCAGCCATCATGAAACTCACAAACACTCAGCCATGAACAAACAAGTGATTCACACTGATCTAAAGAGCTTTTTGTGAGTTTTCAGAGGGGGAATGATGTAATTATTGCAGAATTTTCACCTTTAGTCACCAAAAATCCTCATGCAAAAGTCGCTGTGTGTAATAAACTCAATCACAATGTCTGATTGTTGCAACAGTCCCCTGAGTCTATTACAGACCAAAGGGGTAACATCATGGAAAACTATTGATGAAATAGCATTCATGACTTAAAACTCCCTCTCCAGTCCACCCCAAACATTTATTGAAACTAGCCTGTCTTTATCAGTCAATCAAACAGTCACTGGTTGCTCACATGACATGTCATGTCCTCAGGCAATTGCCCTCTGCTTAGATGACCTGCAGTCTGATGAGGCTCACAGCATCATGGACATAAAGAGGCACATTTTCTATTTATCGTCTCTCTCTCTCTCACACACACACACAAAATCCTTGGTTCACTGCGGTCATATCAGCAGACAGAGCCTGAGGGGCAACTTGAGACACACACACTAATTTGATCTAATTTGATTCAGATAATTCATAAAAATAGTGTTAAGATGAGAGAGAGAGAGCATTTATTTGAAATCAAAATCTTTTTTAACATCAATGTAAATGTCTTTGGTGTCACATCGGATCAATTTTAATGCACTTTTTCTGACAAAAATATATATTATTGTTAAAAAATACTGACCTATATTGTCCTGTTCAGAAGACCATTTTCATATTTAAGTCAACATGAACTCACAATGCATCAATCAATTCCCCCATGGACAAAGTCAAGTCCCATCTGACATTTATTTCCTGTAAAAAGAAAGGAAGGTCAACATTGAGGACATGTAACTAATGGGAGAGATTTTCTCTTCAGATCAGCTGTAATCAAAGCTTCTCTGTCTCTCATCATAATCACCATCTCTCACACAGGACTGAAAGAGAAGATCAAGGCATCAAGACCGGATGATCTTTAGTAATAAAATTACTAATAAAACACTAGTCAGTGTAGGTGACTTACTTCTACTTAAGTTTACACAAATGAAAACAGGGCTGTGAGAGACAATTCATTTTCACATCTAGTTTTTCTGTCTGTTGCTTTTTTTTTTTTTTGTTTCATTGTCTGAATAATTGAAGTCAAGCATTTGAACAGACTGTCTGCTCTCACCTTGTTTTCATGTGTGTCAAATTAAATATGCCGTCTGCCTTGCCGGAGGCTGTGCTCACATTAATCCAGATATATTTGAAAACACACTTTTTCTTTACATTTGTCCACACAGAGACCGCGTTTTTGTCCAACAAAAATAGAGCTTTTTGAAGATGCTCTCCCAAACGGATTTGTGGAATTAATATGGAGGTATTTGAAAATAATGACACATTTAATCATGTTTATGAGGGGAAAATAGACCTTTAAAGAGCTCAAAGCTCCAGAAGTGAGAGACTGGAAACACTTTCAGCATGACTCACTTAAAAAAAACACCTTTTTTAACGCATTCTCTCTCTCTACTTTCAATCACTGTGTCACAAATCCATCTTTTTGGCCACCTTCATCTATCCCCTGTACAGAGAGACTCAGGAATTTGGCAATTTTTTTTGTGTAAAACAGATTCAAAGCACTTTGAAATTGACACTGAAATTTGCTAAGAGAGAGGAAGGGACTATTGCTGAGAGCTCTGAGAGACTCTTAACATTATGTTTTGGGTTGTTTGGTCCAAACTCACTGCCAAAGTCTTAATGAAGACTGCTGAATTAGCAGTCCATCCTTCTCTCTCTCTGACTCCATCCACAAGCAGCTACATACTCTCCCACATTCACTCGCTACCTGGAGACACCGTGACACTGAGCCAGCCAATCAGCTGCCTGAGAACTCAGCTTCTGCCTTCCGATTGGCTGGCCGCTCCAGCTCTCATTACAGCATCAATGCGGCCGTCATTGTACCGTCTGGCCACAACCGAGCCAATTACTGTCCAAGAGTCTGTCCTGAAGAACACAGACAACCAGATAATGAAGGGTGAAATATAACAAGAGCGGATCCAGACATTAAGAGTGTGTTCTGACGTTCTGAAGAGGATCTGTAATGAGAAACATACATAAACAAAGAGCTCTACGCCTTTATACTTAAACAATGTGTTTAAATGAAAGCAATTGTGCATTGTCAACACACACACACACACACACCGCATCTCATCGTGAACAAAAGAAATCTGAGCTGCTTTTATCTTCTTGAAGAGCTCTAATCAGTTCATCATGTTTCTTTTTCTCTTCCAGTCTTTCACTTCACTTTCTCTCTGTTGAAAAACTAGGTCTCTGCATTGAAATTAAAAATAGTGGAGAAAAAAAAAATCATTCAGAAATTGCTAGCACTGTAAGCAAACAATAACAACAAGATGACAAGTAACACATTTAACAATTACATATAAATTAAGGAAAAAATTCTGAACGTTTTCTTTCTTTCTCTCTCTCTCTAAACAAGTTTAGCAGCTCAGCGTGCAACAGCATTGGTTTTTTATGCAAACAGCCTCTGTCACTGGGTCCACACAGATTAGATAACACAAATCGATTAATGACTGTGTTTCATAAATTTAACCAATCGTTATTTTCAGATCTCGTTCGAGATCTGGTTAGGAATGACAACTATGAATCACAGATTTCCTGCTGGGTTTGACTCAGATTGTCTATTGATAGACAGTTTGACGTCAGTTGCACAGCATACCAGCGTTAGGAGATGCACAGCTCAAGAATATAGCAGTTATGGTGCATTTTTAAGGTGGGTTTTACAATCACTAATCATTTTATATCAATGTATCTTGTGGCATTAGTGAAACTGTACTTTTGAGAAACATTTGTATAATATAGATTCATACCATGTGTCTCTACACCTCTCTCTCTCTCTTTCTTTCTTTTATAATTTTTATTTTTATTTTATTTTATACATGCTCCACTAATCTTTTTACATTTTTTTTTTTTTTTTTTTTTGCATTTTCCGAAGTAAATGTGAGTGGTTTTGGCACAGTATTATTTTTGCATTAGTTTTATACTATCACAGTAGATATTAATATTTAGTTTTTATTTTTAGATGTTCAAGTTATATTAATTTTAGTGTAGATTTTAGTAATTTTGTCATTTCTATTATTATTATTATTATTATTATGGATTCCAAATGTTAAGAAATTTAAACTTAAAAAATTATTAGTTTTCATTTCTTAACATTAATTAACTGCATTAGACGACAAACTAACAATGAACAATACTCACTTAGTTAATATTAATGTTAACAAAATCAGACCTTATTGTAAAGTGTAGTGTTAATATATAACTTTTAGTAATTCCAGTATTATATTGCAGTTAGTTGCCAAGCTAACATTCAAAATATCCATTAAAGTTTTAATTTTTATATTTTAATTCAGATGTATTTCATTTAACAATTTTTAATAGTTTTAGTTTTACTTCATTACACTTATGCAAAACCTGCGATGTAATGGTAGGGTGTAAGCAGGGATGGGCAGTATTTCAGATATATGCATTTAAAATACGTATTTGAAATACAAAATACTAATTTGTAATTTGTATTTTAAAGCCTTTGGAAAAAAATCTAATGTATTTTGTATTTAAATACATTTAAGATCAGCACTTTTGTATTTTCAAAATACATCAAATACTTTGTGCCAGTCAACCTCTTTATCAGTTCTTTATCAGGGATCAGTTCTTGGACCCCTCCTCTTCTCCACATACACTACATCACTGGGTCTCATCATACAAGCACATAGCTTCTCCTACTGTGTGCTGATGACACACAGCTCTATCTCTCTTTTCAATCAGAGGATCCAACAGTTGCTGCACGGATCTCAGGCTGCCTGACGGACATCTCAGCATGGATGAAAGAACATCACCTACAGCTCAACCTGGCAAAGACAGAACTTGTCTTCCCTGCCACTCCAGCTCTACAGCATGATTTCACCATCCAGCTAGGTTATGCTACAATTACCCCATCAACTTCGGTCAGAAATCTTGATGTAATCTTTGATGACCAGCTGACCTTCAAAGACCACATTGCAAAGACTGCTCGATCTTGCAGGTTTGCATTACACAACATCAGAAAGATCAGGCCCTTTCTAACAGAGCATGCTGCACAACTTCTTGTCCAGCCCCTTGTCATTTCTAGGCTGGATTACTGCAATGCTCTTCTGGCTGGACTTACATCAAGCACAATCAAACCTCTACAAATGATTCAGAATGCAGCGGCACGACTGGTCTTCAATGAGCCCAAAAGAACCCATGTTACACCTCTCTTTATCTCCTTGCACTGGCTACCGGTTGCAGCTCGCATCAAGTTCAAGACATTGATGCTTGCATATAGAACAGCCACAGGCTCAGCACCCGCCTACTTCCACTCACTTTTATGAATCTACACCCCCTCCAGAAGTCTGAAATCTGCTAGTGAACGACGCCTCGTGGCACCGTCACAGAGAGGCTCAAAATCACTCTCCAGAACATTCTCGTTCACCATTCCTGGCTGGTGGAATGATCTTCCCACCCCTATCCGGAATGCTGGATCCCTGACAATCTTCAAGCAACAGCTGAAAACTCATCTCTTTCAACACTACTTGACTTCATCCTAAATTAAAAAAACCTTTGTCTTTCTCTTTATTTATTCCTTCCCTTTCTAGCTTGTACTTATTTGAACAATGCCTGAGACTTGTTGTTACGAGCACTTCCTCTGTCTGTTTGCATCTTTAAGATGAATCGCTTTATGTATTCCCCAGTTGTAAGTCGCTTTGGATAAAAGCATCTGCAAAATGACTAAATGTAAAATGTAAATGTATCAGGGTGCTGATTTTGTGCATCAGATAGTTCAGACATGACCTCTCTCCCCAACAATCATGCACGTGATCTGCAGCTGAATAATTCAGCATTGGGTGAGCGACTTTTTTGGAATAAGATTAGGTGAGGGTGTCATGGTTAATTGTGCTCGTTGATTAAAGATAAAATAGTTCATCATTCAGATTTGCCTTCAGTTAACATGAAAGAATAAAAGAGCACCGATAAGGGGGGAAATAGCGTTAGCCAATCAGTTTTGATAGTTAATCTTGTAAAATGTTTTTAAAGCATGTTAGAGCCGAGTGATATGACAATCCATATCGTGGCGATGATATAAAGTGTGAATCGATTTAACTTTTTCTAAATTGTTTTCATAGATAAGCCTATCGGGGTAAGCAAATATATCTGTGCAGCTTTTAGTAGGCAGGAATTATTGGAACGTTGGAGTGGAAAACGAAGCATGAATGAATAATAGAGTGTGATATGCTTGGTGTTATTACAAGTGCAATATGCCGCGAAAGGAAATTCAAATTCACATGTTGGCAGGCAGTTTTTTGTGCGTGGGCTCTGTAACAGAGTGGAATGCAGACAAGTAGGCCTATACTTTTGGCCTAAAGGCCCTTTCACACGGAATCACCATGCAGCTGCCGCTTTCTCTCGTAGTGGAAGTGTTTTGTGCAGTTGAAACCTTAGTCTCGCTTAGCCAGACCTTCAGACTGAAGGTCTGGGAATCATGGTCACTTTGAATGGACAAGGACTGCCCAAGAGGCCATATGACTGACAGGTAAAGCAACGAATCACATTTTGTTTTGTGCCACATCATGTTTAGGGGCGCGGAAATGTCCCCACAATAACTTGGGTGTATTTTAGAGTCTATGCTGCAAATTTGACATATTTCACAACCTTTTGAAAATCCAGCATTTAGCTGATGCTGATAGGTGCACATTGTCACAGTTGTAAACACGACGGCTTTCTTCTTCCATGGTTTAACTATTGTAACCATGTTTTTTTATTTTATTTTATTTATTTATTATTATTATTATTATTATTAATTTATTTATAATTTTAGTAAGGGAAACCATCAGAAAGCAGTGGTGAGAGGAAGTAGTTTGCCGAGTAGTTTGTCAAACACTAGTTTCGTAAAAAGTTTGTGAATAAACAAATATCTTCACATATAAACTAATTAGGTTGTGGGTCATTTTGGAGGACATTCTTAAACCCACACAAAAGAAACAAAGAATTGTGTAGAACCCAGTAAACCTGAGATTATGACTTGTGACATTAGAACAAAACATATGAATATGATAACATATGTATAACACTAAATTGAACAATAATATCTTATATATGTTTTTTAACTCATTAAACATTTTCTTTTAATTAACATTTGTATTAAACACGGACCATTACTTTATTTATTATTTCTGCTGTTGCTGGCTCATTTTGTACATGTAAGCATTTTAAATTTTAGACAAGTGCAAAGTTGGTGCTTAATGAAAATGTAATTGGTAACATTTACAAAATCAGGTGATTATGTTCACTATGCAAATGTACGTTAAGAAAATGAAAGTTTCTAAGCAGTTTTTTTATTTATTTTTTTTTTGCATTCAGAATAGGTCCAGATAGATTTCACGGATTCCTGCACTGGATGGCCAATTTCACAGGTATTTTGTGTATTTTCAAAATACAAAATAATGTATTTGTATTTAAATATATATTTTTTTTTTCAACACAGTATTTTGTATTTTTATTTAAATACATTTTTCCACACAGTATTTTGTATTTATATTTTAAATACATTTTCATGTATTTATGCCCATCTCTGGGTGTAAGAATGTGGAGAGCCACTGCTTATGAACTCCCACAGGGGTCAGAGGTCAAACCTGCCACAAAAGCAGAGACATGAAACACTCACATGCTTCAACACACTTCCATTCAACAACAACAACAACACACAAAAAGGCTTTGAAGCTCTAAAGATGCAAACAGAGGCATCAGACAATCAAAGTCAAACTCTTCCTGACAACTGGCACATCAAACATTCCATTAAACAGCTGTAATTCATAAAACAACATTCACTATTATTGGTCATATTTAGGGTTAGAGATTAGAACAAACCCCTAACACCAAGTATAAGCGATAGTAATAATGATACATGTACAAAAACAAGCACATATATGCTGTCAGGAGTCTGTGAGTGAAACACATCCAGCATGAGCTGCTCTGGACTGATTCTATTCTTGGAAGAATAATCACCGTGGTTACAGGGAATGGATGGATTCCAAAGCAAACATTCCACCCTTCTCCCAACTCCTCGTCTCATTGAACATCTCTTAAAAAACCCCACATACTATACCACTGAGAAAGACAGATGGACCTCACAGCACACGGCAGAAACTGCTAACCCAATTAACCCCTGTGCCAAACAACCCAAACAGGAAATCAGACTTTGTGTGACCTTCATGTTTTGTGTGTTTAATGTAAGAGGTATTACTCCCTGTGTCTGTATGAGTCGTAACAGAGAAGTGTGTGTTAGTCTGAGATTTGCTGAGAGGAAATTCCAAATCATAGCTGCATTTTTCCGCACTCATGAGACATAAAACCAGCGCACAGATGCACACACAGGAATGTCAAGTAAATGCTGTACCCGTCATACCAAATTACACACACAAGACATGTTCCATAAACGTTACCACACATTTGTGTTCTGTAGTCATATTGACTCATATGTTCTCTCTTATACATATATCTGTGAGCCACTAACAAAAAAAATAAATAAATAAAAAGTCCTAAAAATACCATGGTATTATTATGTGTTTCTAGAAAAGCACACGATAGCACCATTTGGAAATTTACTATGGTATTCTGTAAAATATCATACTTTTTTGGAGGTTCTTAAAATGACTTTATCTAAAATAAATAGTAAATGTATGTCACATCAAATGAATAGTTGTCAGAAATGTGCTAGAAATGTGCTGAAAATGCACTCACCATCAGGTCTTTTAAGATGTAGATGAGTTTGTTTCTGCATGGAAAGATATTTGGAGAAATTGATCATGTTACCAATGGATCCTCTGCAGTGAAAGGGTGCCGTCAGAATGAGAGGTCCAAACAGCTGATAAACACATCACAATAATCCACAAGTAATCCACACTACTCCAGTCCATCAGTTAACATCTTGTGAATTGAAAAGCTGCATGTTTGTAAGAAACAAATCCATCACTGTCGCTTCAAGGCCAACAATATGAGTCCAGAATCCAAAATAACGCTTGCTTTCGTGAAACAGTTCATCCCCTGCTGCCCTCTCACAGCAAAATCCAACCCCATATTTGTTTAGAAGGGTTTTGGCTTGATCTGTGCATATTTCTCTCCTGATTCAGACAAGACAACTTTTTCACTGGATGAAATGTTATGCATAGAGGACTTTAATTTAGCCAGAAGCAATGGTTTGAAGTTTAAAAAACATCTTAATGATGAATTTGTTTCTTACAAATATACAGATTTTGGCTTCACAAGGTGTTAATTGATGGACTGGAGTGGTGTGGATTACTTGTGGATTATTGTGATGTTTTTATCAGCTGTTTGGACTCTCATTCTGACGGCACCCATTCACTGCAGAGGATCCATTGCTGAGCAAGTGATGAAACAAACTCATCTATTTTGGATGGCCTGAGGGTGAGGACATTTTTAGCAAATTTTCATTTGCTATTTAATACTGTTTATTGTAAGCGTCCAAATACTTTGGGGTCCATAAGTAAATTTTAGTTACTACAAGTACCTTACAAGTACCATATTTTTTGGTATTGTGGGCATTTTCAAATATTCCATCAATCCAATGATAGCAAAACCTGTCAAACAAACAAACAAACATACACACACAAAATCCATATGGAATAAGTATTAAAGATGATATTTTAATGGTGTGGTTTTAGAGACAACCAGAATAAACATCCCTACAGCCAAAATGCAATATACACAATTTGACCAATGGATCTCACCAATACAATCTCTATATTATTACAATAAAACAATCAGCAATAAAAATTGACAAAGAAAAACTGTGTTCTTAAAAAAAACATCAAAACAAAGAGAAAACAGGAGTCTCTTTGTTTTTCCAGTGATCTTTATCCAGCTTTTTCAAGAAAGTGAAACTGTTGACTTGCACAACCCTCAGTATGATCAATCAGCTTTGAAGCAGAATCTGTCGGTTCCCAGTTCTCCAAAATTGCAGTCTGCGAAAATTCAAAAATGTCAAAAATCAGAAATTTGGCTTCAAAATCTCCAGAAAAACCCCCCCAAAAAACATGATGTTCTCAAGCTCTTTCAGACTTGCTGGTTTCAAGGCAGCATTTAAAGACCGGCCCACTTCCAAAACATTGATGTCGTTTCACACACATTACATAAATGTATATATATTTTAATATAGTTTAATCCGGAAGACAAGTTCTCAGGATTTCTTGACAAATGCAGTCCGATCTATGGCTTTAAACAGTGATCTCTACCCTCAAACATCCAGCCAACATCAACATTCAGGAAAGTCATATTGCAAAGCTGAAACTCTGAGGTCATATTTCCCTGTCACTGACACAAACAGTTTACGACTCGAGAAAAATCTTAACGGTCGACAGGTTAAACAGTATCTGCTGGTGATCAGTCAACATAAAGGCAGGGACATTTGCTCACTGTCTTTTAAAGACTGCAATGAAAAATACTAAAGTTTAATAAATCTATGTGCAGCTCTTATTAGATACTTCAGCACCAATGATAGAAGTGCTCTGCTACAGTCCATCAAGATTTGTCTTGATCAAATCATTTATCAGAGAAATAAATGCCAAAGGACCTGTCAATGTTATTTTTGCCCTCAAAACAGATATTTCGCAGTTCAGTGACTTTTTACTCACTGTCTGGCAGTAAATGGAAAAAATGATTTATCTTGTGATGGTAAAACGCCACTGAAAATTGTGTGATGTATGGATCAGAAGTTTGGATCTTCAGTGTGCAGAAAACGGCATATCAACTATAGCACAAACACAAAAACACAACAGACATTTATGGAAACACGCATAACTGACCACTGCCGTTCATGAAACATTCTATGAAAATTTAGGAAGTGCAGGAATCAACACACAAATTATTCATAAAACCACCGTTAAGTAGATTATTGCATTCAATTCAATGCAACAATTTGTGCACTTTTTTACTAATGTTTTATCAGTTATATCTGAAATAATTTTTGCATAAACTGTCACATTTAATTCCATGCAATGATTTATACAAGAATGGTTTTATGAATGACTGGAATGAATGAGGCTCAATGATTGTAGCCAGTGAAAAATACAAGTACTTTTGAGATTCAAACAACACCATTCACTTAAAATGACAGAATGAAATACCCAGAAACAGAAGAGCACAGGAAGAGCAAAATAACCTTGTGAACAGGTACCAGGCCTCCTTGTGATGGCTACAGAACCTCAGTGAGAACACCTCAAGTACACACTAACTGAACATGCATTTATGGGATCGACATTATTGGCACGTTGCGTTTCGAGTACAATAATGTAACTTATTTCAAACTTTCAGCCATGTGATGTGTTTTAAAGTCAAAGAGCAAAACAAAAAAGCTAAATGTTAAAGAGGAAAAGATGATTGTTTTAAAAAGGAACCAGAAGAGGATGTTCAGATAATTTTGGAATGAAACAAAATGTTGTGGAAGCTATATGCAAATCTTTGGAATATTTGCAAATGCAGACAATAGAGACAACAGACAGATGAAACACCTTGTGTTTAGAGAAAGAGTGCTAGAAAATGACAAAACGACTGTGACAGTGATGAGATGTGGCCACTCCTCCAGCGTAATGGCCAATAGGAAGCCGCGTGGGCTTACTCGAGGGGTGTGGTTTAGCGCAAACCCCGCCCTCGCAGACTTGGTCCCCAAACACAGTCTATCTTTTAACTGGCAGGATCAGCAGAGGAAGTCCTTAATTTGAGCGTAACGGAGCATCGTCTAAGAGGTCCTCCAGCGAGCCCGTGTCTGCCGGAGATGAGTCTTTCCTGTCCTCGGCTTCCAATCGGGTCTTTTTCTTGGCACCGGTTGGGGCATCCTCTTGAAGAAGCTCTTTGGCGAGAATGTTTGTCACGGCGTGACCGGCTCCTCTCCGATTGTTGGCTGAAATGGAAAGGAAAATAATAAATGAAGGGCAATTAAAAAGATGTTCAGTTTCATGCAGGTCAAACATCAAGCTGGAAAGGTCACTCTTTGAGGTAAGACACAGGTGTTAGAGTTCAAAGGTCAAAAACTACCAACAACTTACCTTTTTATATGAATATGCCAGGTTATTTTCCACTTAATGATCCCTACAGACAATGATTTCAACCCGTTCCTCAGTTATAAAAACAGACCACATTTTACAAAAGTCAGAATTCTGAGATGTCGAATTTAAATTCAGAGAAAAATGCCAAAATTGCGAGATAAAACAACAACAACAACAAAAAGAAGAGTAATTAACTTTTGTCTCACAATTCAGAGTTTATATCTTGCAAGTTTATATCTCAAAAAGTTTGAATTTTGAGATATAAACGGTTGTGAGAAAAAAATCTGAATCATGGTGGAAATAAGCCGATTGAAAGGTTTGAAAAGTAATTTTTATGTATTTATTTATTTTTGCAAAAAAGACGACTTTATTCATTAGTTATGTCAATTTGCTTTTGAAGTAAATGTATCTTGATTTAAGAATGTTTACATATTTTACTGAAAAAAAAGACAAATACTGAGTAAGAAAATCATTTCTTGCACTATAGGTGGCTGGACATATCACAATCAAGCATGTTTTCAGTGTTATTATTATTATAAGTGTTTTACTCTCAATGTGTCCTACAACT